>CM064485.1:43449652-43806978 GCA_032716605.1 Paralithodes platypus
TAGGGGTGGATGTGCTGGCCAGGCGGGGGCGTAACAGGTTGATGTCCCGCAGGCCGAGGGACGCCTCAATCTGCACTTGATCAAGTAGTGTGTAGTCTTACGAGTCTGGATTAAAGTGAGGGGAACACAAAAGTGAGGCACAGGAGAGCAGAGACACGTGCGCTTTGTACCGAAAGGTAGTTGTCCCTGATGGCGAAACAGGAGAGCGGCCACTTCGACTAGGTGACCTGGTACGACGAGGTGGGTGAAGGAGATGGACACTTCCTCGTCCTTCCGAGGTGCCAAAATGACTTGTAGAGAGGTCTGCAGGAGGCACTTGAGGAAGGGTGGCCTGGAGCTCTGACTGAGGAGCAGAAGGAAGGCGGAGCAGGAAGCGAAAATCCTCGTCATTGAAGTGAGGGATGCGGGGTAGGGTTCTTTCCAACATATCGGCGAAATGCCCTACACCGTAGCCAGGAGGCGCGCCACAGCCTCCGCCGCCGTAGGTGACGAGGGGTGAGACTCTACAGCCATAACATTAAGGAGGGCAAGGGCCACGACTCACGGGTGAATTACCATCCCTGGAGTAACAAGGCACGTGGGTAGGGCAATCCAGATGGCCGTGAGTGACCAAAGGGACTACCAACATCCACCGCCTGGTGACAGAGAGGGAGCGTCATCACTCCTGCAATCGGAAGAAAAAAACATTCTTGAGCCCCCCTACAGGTAGGTATGAATAACACTAGCATTGAAAAGAATCCCCTGAAAACTAAGACAGGCACAAAGGGAGAGAAGACACCCGCGAGTGACCCCTACCTCTGAAGCTGTCGCGTTCTCCAGACAAGGATAATAAGCCCCCCACCCCCCCGTGAAAACCCCAAGGAAGGATGAAGGAGAAACACCAGAAGGGAAGCCCGCAACAGGAGAATACGGAAGAAAAAACCCAATAAGACACCACGCCAGAAAATATGGTAAGCACGTTGCAAGTTAAAACTGATCACAAGGGCAGGGAGACGGCCCAAAAGCGCTCACTAGACCCTCGAGAAACAAAAACCTCCGCCGCCTGACGGAGAGTGCCTATTCCCCCCCCCCCCCCCCAATCTAAACCCCAAACAGCCGTCGTGACCAAATAACGGCGACAGTACCTGGAGTTTTTCGAGCCTTTAGGCGGATGCGAGGGAGGCACAGGAGAGCACCCAAAGTGGAGCGGATCACAGCCTGGGAAAAGAGGGAGAAGAGCATTAAACACCAGAAACGATGCATCAACAGGCATGGACAAGTAGTAATGCACTCCCCAACCCAAACCCAGAGAGGAGCGGACCCTCAAGGTACCCTCCGGTCGGGGGCGGGACAACAGGGCCGCCCACAAAGCGTGAAACACACGCCGCCGTAGGGTGGGGTAAACACGCCCTGGAGCAGTTCCGAGACGCTCCAGAGCGGGCCACAGCCACTAGAACCTTACCAAAGCACCTCAGAGATAAGTAGGACCGACCCAGAGCGGGGGAAGAACCCGCGCTCAAGAGCGGGTGAAGCAGAAGCAGGCACCAAAGAAGGAGAAGACAGCGCCGAAGCGACAGACGCACGCCCTAGAGCGGTAATACCGACTCTCCAGGGCGGAGCGGCGATCTCCTTATTAACCTCTGAAGTGCGCATGGGGGTAATTAGACACCTCTCCCTGTGCGCATGTATTTGAGGTGTTTCCGTCACTAAAATATTCATTGTACCATTAATTGCATTAACCCGTACAGCCCCAGCGACGCGCCTGACGCGTCGGCGATGTATGTAACGCACAGCCCCAGAGACGCGCCTGGCGCGTCACCCTAATTGCGCCGACCGTAACCTCAGGTGTAGCCACTCAAGAGGGCTCAGATTTGTATGGGAACTGTGTACGTATCCCACGCAACCGTGCCGATGGTTGAAAACTCTCAAAGTCCACGTGCGTGCGCGCGAGCGCGCAATAACCTGTTTTTTTGGGATAATTGCCTTCAATTTTTTACTCTTATAAAATCCGTTTTCGGGGGCTCTGTAGGACCATGTTTTAAGCTTTTTGAGCGGTTTTTCGTGGTTTTTCCTTCATTCCTAACCCATTCGCTATTGTTTCTGGAATAAAACCATTTTTTGAAAACCGGCCGGGTTCTGGTGCGCAAACATTACAAAAACTAGCCGGGGCCCCACGGGTTAATACTTATCCATATGCGCCTATTATGGGTTGATTATAAAGGTATTAACCTGAAACAACAATAAAACGAGTGAAAACAGCGTTTGGATGGTCAAAATCGGAGATATAGCCCGCGAGTTGTATAATGTATGGGTGAGGCAAGCTGCTTTCCCGCCAATTTCCCCCAAGGCCACTGAGACACAGTCGATCGATACTCTCTCTCTCTCTCGTGCACTCGCTTGCCATCAGTGATGACAACACCCTGCTTGCAACTCGCTAATGTTAGCACGAAAATATACCTCAGAATATGGGAATAACAGGGATAATAGGTGATAACTGAAGGAGAGGAAGAAAGTGAGGAAGGAGGGGAGGTAGAGGACTGAGATTTTGCATGGCCCAGGGGCCAATTTTTTTTTTTTTTTTTTTTTTTTTTTCGATGTCAAAAGTTGATTTTTTGTTTTCACTCACTCTTAAGTCTCCCCGCAGTCCGCCGGGGGAACTCTTAAGAGTCTCCCCGCAGTTCCCGGGTTAATAGTCTGAGGGCCAGGGAAGAAGAGACAGACGCTCGCCCCGGAGCGGCAAAACCGACGCTCCCGGGCGGAGCGGCGAACCAGGTCCAAGTGAAAGAAGACAGGTGATAAATGCCAGACGCTCGCCCTGGAGCGGTAAAACTGACACTCCAGAGCGTAGCGGCGAGCCAGGTCCAAGTGATAGAGGACCGAAGCGTCACTCACCGACGACACGTAAGGACAATAAGTAATGAAGACAAAATAACTGAGAAGTGTGATTCGTCTGCTAAGTAGGCCCCCCCAGGGACTCGAGAAAAGGAACGGCAACCAAAGACCGACCTGGCATGGGACGTGACAACGAACAGAGAGGAGCAGAGGAAGACATAGCCTAATCACAAGGCCCTAAGGCTGCAAAATGAAGGAAAATTGCAGAACACAAGTTTGGGGTTCTGGAAAGCCAGAGGTAGTCAGATAACAGGTGCGAACCCCACAAAACATAATAAGGGGGGTCAAGGGACATCCCCAGGGGTTGCAACAGAATCGAACGACAAAACGCCCCCAGTAGGCTAGGCTACCCACAAAAAGTTAGCCTAATCGGCACTAGGTGATAGGAAAAATTAAAAAGAAGGACGCCATTAGCAACCGCACACCCAAAGAGGCGTGAGTGCGACATTAAAAGACCAACATGGGGCAAGTGACATCCCGGGTCGGCGCCCCCCACCATAACACCACCCGTAACACCGAAGTTAGCCTAGCCACCGAAAAAATGGGCGTAAGTCAGAAACTAAGGAAGTGACAAGAAGCCCTAAATTAATAGAACCTATCAAAACCTAAACTAAAGTCACCGCAATGAAAATAAAATCAATATAAGGCAAAGGCCTTTCAAACACGAGCGGCGTCCAATGACACGCATGCGCAGAGGGCTGAAAACATGAGAGACCTCCACTTTCAACGCAAACACTCGAATAAACACCTGAGTGCCCATTTTACGTTGTGCCTACAACACGGATCATCTATCTAGAAATCCAGGTGCCAAATAAAGGCCCAAAACTCACCAAAAAGTGACGAAGATAGGAGTGGAAGGCACCAAAATACGGAGCACCAGAAACATGTGTGCATCCGAGTGGTAGCGCGAAAGAGATTGCCCTTTAACCCAGACCGGGTTAGAAGGCACGGCCCTGACAGCGGCGTGAAGAGCCAGATGGAATGGCCTAGTCGACAACTTTTTCTTTTCTTTCTCGTTTTTCTTTTCAATTTTCTGTTAAAAAGACCTCAAAAGTATGTACAACGTACCTAGTAGAGAGAGTAAGTTGCTACTCTAGATGTTATCGATTTAATTTGCGCTATGTGTATACGATAATTGCCGCTCTAGAGCGAAGCATATTACATCGTCATAGTATAAGCTCTACGTTGGAACGTAGAGGCTACTACTAAATATGATTTTTACTAGTATTTCTTATTTAATGTAAGATTCTCAATTAACCCTTCTTTAGCGGCCTATGCGGTTTATTTATGTGTACCGCCCAGCGGGGTGTTTTTAGCCAAAATAGGGCTGTTTACGTGATCATTTTCATGCCTAAATAAGACCCAGAACGTAAAACAAGTACCTATCCCTGAAAGGGCATAAACAGAGCTTTCGAATGACACCATAACGATCCTTGTATGATGGATAGTTTTCTTGCAATAACCGTGCAACACGAGTGCAAAAAGCAGGTAATTCGGTACTTTCGGTACATAATTGAGTATGTAGCGAGTGAGAGAGGGAGGAGGGAGCTGAGATTTGTGTCAGTAGGTTCGCCGCGGTGGTCTGGAGCAGTCATCCGCTCGCTAGTCTCCTGCCACCACTTGTCTCTCTCTCTCAGCCACATTACGTGCTGAAATTGCCACTCGACCTATGTCGAGCGCCGCCACATAGTCCAGCTTTATTTAACTCGACTTAAGTGGTGAGCCGCTTTTTAAGGGTTAAGCATATCATGCATATTCGGAATGCCTAGAGCAAGGTCATAAGAGAATAAACATAATTCCATTTGATAGATCAAGGTCACAGGTCAACGTCAAATATAAGGTCAATAAGCCCATTTCATTACTATTCATGTATACTTCACAAAAAAAAAAAAAAAATAATAATAATATATATATATATAGGCCTACTGGATATACTGTATAAACCGATTTTATCTAAGAGATTCAACACTACTTGCAGAATGATAGGTCGCAGAGTTGCGTATGCATTTTTTTTTTTTTTTTTTGTAATGCGAAAACTGCACACCTACTTTATTATTAGGGGTTCGTCCCCTATGGGGAACCCCTATTGTAATCATTAAACCTGGAATTTCATCCAAATGTTTCTTATGCGCCGGTTTCGACGCAATAACTCCAGAACCGCTTTTTGGATCGGGATCAAACTTTCACAAGAGGTGCCTTTTTGTATTGGGCAACTTTTGATATGCTATACATCCGGCATGGTGGCCAAACATGTCCGTGGCAGCCGATTTCCCGAAAAACTAGACGCCTAAATACCGTCTCTCCCACTCACAGGAAACGACTGGGCTTTGGCATACGCACTCCCCTACTAATGCTCCGCAAATTTTATAGAGAAGGTTTTGCTTTTGCACGTGGGTTTTTTTCCGGCAATCTTGAAAAAACCTTGAATTCCACTTAAAATTCCACATCTTGAAAACTACGCCGATGATCAGAGCCATGCTTGCGTAGTTGGGTGAGGCTCGTGATTCCGAACGTTTTGATACCAAAAAAATATAAATGGGTGGAATAGTTTGGCCGCAGCATTGAAAACTGTCTATTCTTAAATTACTTTAAAACCGAATTCGCTACCACACAAAGTTTACCGTCTACAGTCTATAGGCTTCCACGCATCCCCCAGTTTTGCTTAATAACATAATCTCTTTATTATTCAGTCCTAACTTTTGTTTTTTTATTGAACTCTCTCAAAACCATTCGAGTCCCTACGAATTCCAGCAATTATTTAGCCAACCTACCTATACATACCTACCCTACCAAATAATAATGATAAATTCAAATATATTTTTGGTAAATGACAGAGTATTGGCTAAGGTTTTTAACAATTCCTCCCTTTGCCAAATGCTTAGTTTAATAACAATGATATGGACCTTTAAAGTTTTGGCAATTGCCCGTGTGACTCCTATTTTAACCCTCCTAAAGTGTTACCACGAAATACCGCTAGATCCTTTCTCAAAAGTCGCTAGCATGTTGCTACATAGCCAAACAATGTTAGGATAATGCTGCAATTTCTAAAGAGTTTTGGTTTGTTTGTTTTGCAAATTTTACAATGTAGTATGACTAGAATGTCTGAAATTTTCAAATTATCCCTAGTAAATGTCTCTAGATATAAAAGAAATGGCTGCTAGATTGAAGTAAATAGCTCTACATTTAGCGGTAATATGTAGCTTTACAACTGGCACCACTGCAACCACCACCTCCCTCCCACCCTCCCAGTTGTCTCCACAAAATACCGCTAGATCCTTTCTCAAAAGTCGCTAGCATGTTGCTACATAGTCAAACAATGTTAGAATAATGCTGCAATTTCTAAAGAGTTTTGGTTTGTTTGTTTTGCAAATTTTACAATGTAATATGACTAGAATGTCTGAAATGTTTAAATTATCCCTAGTAAATCTCTCTAGATATGAAAAAATGGCTGCTAAATTGAAGTAAATAGCTCTACATCTAGCAGTAATATGTAGAGATACAACTGGCAACACTGCCTAGCCCTTCCATCCTCCGTCCCTCCTCCCTCATCTATGTATCAACAATCACTCTAGTGAACTTTCGGTATTTAGTTTATTCAGCTTAATACTATTTATCCACATAAAATAGAAACCTATCACGATTGTTGTCTAATACAAACATAGATAATGCTATTACATATTATTTGAACATGATGTCGAATTTAGCAGTTGCTGTACGTGACAATCTGTGACAGAACCGAAAGCTTCTCTTGCCGTGTAGTACTCAAAGAAAGCAGGGGTACTTAAGCCAAGTCAGAGATGCAGAGGTAACTTTTACAATGCATTATAACCCTAGACAGACACCAATATACCACTAAATCAGACAAATATCACTACAAAAAAGATAGGAAAATATTATATTAATGTCCTAGGTATTTGAAATTATGCAAATGAGTAAAATCCATTATGATATTATGATAATGGGATCGATTAGTATCTGGCAACAGTGTTGCACAAAATTGTCTGAACGTATGCGAACTTCGGAGTATTTATCCCATTAATATACACATCTATCACTATTTAAATGTAATACAACCATACACAGTGCTATTACATATTATTTGAACATAATATAGGATGCTCTTTCCTTTAAACCATTTTCTATATCTATTCACGAAAAATATAGGCCTAGCCTAACTAAGCCTAGGCAGCACTACCGGTAGGTACGAATTTATCAGTTCGAATTTTGATTGAGAGTGGGATTAGGCCTAGGCCTAGCCTAGGGCTTAACATGGGATACTATTTGGGGTTTGAGAATAGACTGAGGCTGCTTTAGGCCTAATTAGGTCAAATTAGTCAAATCGAGACAGTTGCATAGCCTAGGCCTAGGCCTATTAAGCAAATATTTTACGGTTATACTGATGTTTTGGACCGACAGTTAGCCCATCGATCTTTTTAGGCCTAATAGGTCCGGTAGAGCATATACATCACTGCTATATATGTCATTAAGAGCTGAAATGTATTATAAGGGAGAAAAAAACCAAAAACGCTAAAATACATATATACTGTAAAACAATAAGTTTTTCAGCCAGTACCCAACCAGCGGGGGTGTGGGGGCGGCAGCCCCCACCCATATACTAGGTTAGGTTAGGTTAGGTTGTTAAGTTAGGCTAATAGGCCTAGCACATAGGCTAGCCTACAAAAAAAAAAAAAACAGCGGGGGTGTGGGGGCGGCAGCCCCCACCCATATACTAGGTTAGGTTAGGTAAGGTTGTTAGGTTGGGCTAATAGCCTAGAACATTAAAAAAAAAAAAAAAAAAAAAAAAAAGTCTAGCCTAACCCAACCAGCGGAGGTGTTGGGGGCAGTAGCCCCCACCCATAATACTAGGATAGGTTATGTAAGGTTGTTGGGTTAGGCTAATGTCTTCCCAAAGTTGACTATTTTTATAACATGAGATATTAGGTTACCCACTCCACCCCGAGCCAGCTTTCGTCAAAAGTTGGCTCGGGTATTCACAAAATTGGGTTGTATGGGTTTGCAATTTGGGAAAACCCGAGCCAAGTTTTGATACAAAACGCTATATTAATGTATTTTTACGCGTTTAACCCCTCATTTTCCCTGAAATTCATAGCCCTCCCCACTAGTGGGGGGCGTGTTTTTAGATTGTTGGATAATGGGTAAATACTCATTTCAGCTCCTCTTCAGTATAAAACCACACTATATCTGAAGGAAAAATTACAGAAAACAAACTAAAACTTACTGAAATCGCTGTCGGTCCAAAAAGTCAGGTTTACCTATTTTACCAATCTACAATAGGCCTAGTCTATTCGCTGTAAGTAGGCAAGAAATCATGACCTAGGCTATAACCTCTGTAACTAAAAAACAACTAGGCCTAGAGTGATCAAGCTAATATGTGACCATATGTCGACCATTTGGGAAGAGTCAGTCAAGGAATAGCCTAGATGTGGAAATTTGCAGCCAATTTGCTCTAGCCCTATTTGATATACAGAGGTTAGAGGTCATTGTTGAGGCCCCCCCCTCATGACATATTGTCATCATCTTATATATTGCCAGCAGGGGGCAAATAACCGAAAAAAATCGCCCCCCTCATGACATATTGTCATCATCTTATATATTGCCAACAGGGGGCAAATAACCGAAAAAAATCGCCGTCAAAATAGACGCGAACTTAACCATGGCGATCGACACATGTAAACATGGCGGTGGAGCGACGCCGAAAGCTTGCCATCATGTTCCCGTCCATTTTGAATGCCGTTGGATACAATAATATGTTGAGGGGGGCAAATAGGCCTAACCAAACTGCGGCGATCGACCATGTAAACATGACGGCGGCGGCGGTGGTGGACGCTTGCGATCATGTTCCCGTCTATTTTGACTGCCATTGGATACAATAATATGTTGAGGGAAGGGCTTTGCGGCAATTTTTTTGGTTGTTTGCCCCCTACTGGCAATATATATGATGATGTCATGACATGTGACATGTCATGGGGGGGTGAGGGGGGGCTTTCAACATATTATTGTATCGAATGGCATCCAAAATAGACAGGAACATTACCCCAAGCGCCCACCGCCGACACCGCCGCGGCTGCTGAAGAACAAGGAAATTAGCAATAGGTTTCATTGTGAACTGGAGGAAATTAATAGAAATAAGGAAGCTAGGCCTAGCGATGTAAATAGTCAATGGAATTTCCTTAATAATGACAATTATATGTATAGGTATAAAGTAAAAACAATATATTTTACATAATTTATTGCATATCTTACATATTTAAACAAATATATTATAAAAATAGTTTAACCACACCACTGAGTTCCCCCAAAATACTCTAATAGGGCTGGCCTGAAGAATTAGATCAAGATGGACAACCAATCAACACATGATAGGTAGGGAAGGGCAGGTTAACAACGGCGATCGACAAATGTAAACATGACGACCGTACACTCGGAAACTACATCCATCCCCATTAGCCTAACCTAACAACCTTACCTAACCTATCCTAGTATTATGGGTGGAGGCTGCCGCCCCCTAGACCCAGTACGTTGGATACAAAACTAACCCTCACGTAACACCTAGTATATGTCCCTAGTACCCAGTACGTGGGATACCACGCTAACCCTCACATAACACCTAGTATATGTCCCTAGTACCTAGTATTTGGGATACAATACTAACCCTTACATAACACCTAGTATATGTCCCTAGTACCCAGTACGTGGGATACAAAACTAACCTTCACCTAGCATATGTCCCTCACTCAGTACACCTTTCACCCTCACTACCGTTCGTGAGTCTTCATACATCTTCATTATCACACGCACCAGCCACTCCTCTACGCCAAATTTTCTCCTAGCCTACTGCACAACTTCTTACTTTCAGTAGAGACGTGATTTTCCGGGCCCGTCGCAAGACCACCGTCTCAACCGAGCCGTCACAAGATCATCACAGGACAGGAAAAACAACACAGGCTTGCTCCAAGCCAGCACACATCTTACAAATATATAAGCTAGGCTATACAACTTTCATTTCATCGGAATAACATTCACCGCCAATTTAATTATCATAAGGATTATATAAATGCAATTCTGATATGAAAAAACAATCGGTAAATAGCATAGCCTAGGCCTAGTCAAAGCTGGGGTTTGTTGTTGTTTCGTGGACAAAATTTAACCAAGCGTACTGTCCCACATTAATTTATTATCAACAATTGGATATACGTTACTGTGGGCTCTTATTACTCTACTTCCTAATAATAGGCAAGTAAATTATAACATAATGTTTGGATAAACAAATATACCGAAATAAATTAGAATGGAGAAACAGTAAGTTGAGTGAGATGTTTCAGCTTGCCGTCAACCCAGCTCCGGAGCTCTCTTGCAAGAGAATATTGGTGTCTCGCTTGCTAAAGGTGGGCTTGCAACGGGACCAGAAAAACAGTTTTTCGGGTAGATCTTGCGACGGTGGTCTTGAGACGGGACCGGAAAAACACCTCTTAGATATCTTTCCTGCAGCTGCCTGACTATGAAGTTATCATACCTTCAAAGACTCTCTCACACTCACAGACCTTCATGACTTGGCCAAGCATTTTCAGGCCTCTTATAGCAGTTGCAAGGGGAGCCTAACTCTGAAATCACTAGATAGTGCCTCCAGAACCATAAAAAAGAGGAGAGGGCTTAATTAACACACTTCCCTGTTGGACTCCGACGCGAACTGAAAACTCATCACTCAGTACCCTCACGTAACATCTAGTATATGTCCCTAGTACCCAGTACTTTGGATACAAAACTAACCTTCACCTAACACCTAGTATATGTCCCTAGTAACCAGTATATGGGATATAAAGCTAACCCTTACCAAATATCTAGTACCGTACTGTATGTCAATCCAAGGTCCTCCTGCTAACGAAGAAGTTCCTGAGGTTGGCGGGGCGTCTCCGTCGACTGCGGGGCATGGGTGCCCTCCCCTGAAATCTACGATGTCCCCGTCCTCCCTGTGAAACCTCTCCACCCTGGGGTCCTTTCCGCCCGGATAGGGTGACATAAGCTTCACAGCTTCACTACCCTATATCCTCAACAAGAAGTACTGTATATGTCCCTCACCCAGCTGTACACCTTTCACCCTCACTACCGTTCGTGAGTCCTCGTACATCTTCATTATCACATGCACCAGCCACTCCTCAACGCCAAGTTTTCTCCTAGCCTACTGCACAACTTCTCTGGCCACCTTATCAAAGGCCTTCTCCCGGTCTCAGCGGTCTGCAAACAGAACATCAGATCCCTATCTTTTAAGTACATACAGTACATACAGTATCTTTCCCTTATCATACCTTCTAAGACTCTCTCACAGACCTTCATGACTTAGTCAAGCATTTTCAGGACCCTTATAGCAGTTCCCAGGGGAGCCCAACTCTGAAATCACCAGATAGTGCCTCCAGAACCATAAAAACAAAAAGAGGAAAGGGCTTCATTAACACAGAGCCCTGGTGGACTCCGACGCGAACTGAAAACTCATCACTCAGTACCGGTACATCTTTCACCCTCACTGCCGTTTGTGAGTCCTCATACGTCTTCATTATCACACAAATACCTTCATGACTTGAATTGTGCCGTGTCCTAGCATGAAACCAAACTGCATATCGTCAATATCATACCTTCAAAGACTTTCTCACAGACCTTCATGACTTGATCAAGTATTTTCAGGCCCCTATAATTTTCCCTATCCAATGAGTCCCCTTTGCTCGTATACAGTATATACTGTAATATACTTTTGTGCCATTCATCAGAGATTACTTCCTCTCTGATGATGAAGTTAATTAGCTCATTGAACACACCTACTCCTTTCTCACCTGAGACCTTAATCATCTCGGCTAGAATGCCAGAGCATCCTGCAGCTTTTCTGTCCTTCATTAAGTTATTGCACTGCTTACAAAAGCTGGCACAATCACAGGGAGGGGGGAGTATTGGCTTTTCGTTGCTAAGCTTCTCTATTCCATTCAAATTCCATGTTGAATAATCTTTCATAGTGTATCACAAACTTATTTTATAATGGAAAATAATGCATGAGGAGGGCTGGGTAGGCCTATTAGTATTTTGTGAAATAACTTAAATTAGGTTAGGCTATAGTATACTTCATTAGGTTATTAGGCCTATGAGAAACCAGGCCTAGGCCTAGCTTAATTTTATTTCACTGCTCAACATATTTTTTTTTTTTTTTTGCTTTTGAGCTCTGCATAGGGCTATATTCAGGTAGGCTTGGGTTTTAGTAAAATTGCATTAGGCTATGCTACATATTTTTAATTCTATTGGAAAGCACAGGCCTACACAATAGTACACATGTTAAAGAATTTAACCTAGCCTACCACAATTTAGCCTAGACTGAAAGAACAAACAAAAATAGGCTAGGCTAATTGCAGCTAAATAATTTAGCCTAGCCTCACCAATTTAGCCTAGACTGAAAAAACAAAACAAAAATAGGCTAATTGCAGTTTTGGTAAGAGTTGTAGTTGTGAGCATACCAAAAGCTTTGTTTATATAGCCTAGTTGCACGCTCACAGTTAGGCCTACATTCGCTTCTAATTTAACTGCTGGGGTAAACTTGGTAAAGCCACCCTCAATCCGCCGGCCGGTAACAAAACAATTTACCCAACGCCTGGCCGTGAGATACAATAATGGGTTGAAGGAGCTTTATCCCCCTATGACTTATTGTCATCATCATCTATATCACCAGCAGGGGCAAATAACCACAGTCAAATTAGACGCGAATGTAACTGCGAGCGTGCGACTACGTAAAGAAAGGGGACGATAGACCCGCTAACACAACTCTTAACGCATGTTTTCCTAATGTATTAGATTTTTTTATATTTATGACCTCAACAGTTGAAAGATGACAATTTTATGGTTTATTTTAGGCTATACAAACACATTTGCTTTGTAACTTAGATACTCATATTTATGCTTATAATTGCAGTACGAGTGGGTTTTTTCTTTTTATATGTAGGCCTAGGCTAAACAAATGTTAGTTTTTGTTTTATAGGCTAAACTAGGCTGAATTTATGCTAATAAATATTAATTGGAGGGAGCAAATCTGTCAAGGAATAGCCTAGATGTGGAAATTTACAGCCAATTTGCTCTAGCCCTTTTTGAGATACAGAGGTTAGAGATCGTTGGATACAATAATATGTTGAGGGAGTCAATCGCCCCCCATGACATATTGTCATCATCATATATATTGCCAGCAGGGGGCAAATAGCCTAGGCCTAGCCTAACTACAACAAAAATCGCCGTCAAAATAGACGCGAACTTATATTAACCCGGCAAGCGCGATAGGCCTCACGGAAGGCTTCCTATAGGGAACGCGATGGGCCTCACGGAAGCAAGACCATAAAAAAAACCTTCCAAAAAAAAAAAAAGGGCCTATCAAAACAAAGGAATTTGTCTCTAGGTGAGATAATTCCCCTCCAGTACTCATCCCTGTAAATCTCACCCACCCCCCTCCCCTCCTTCCCCACCTTATTCCCCCCTCCCTCCCCTCCTCAATTATCACCTATTTTTCCTCTTATTATCATCATTTATCGGTTATTTTTCTCTCCCGCGATAATGTAGCACAAGTGGGTTGCATAAAAGATCGTTATGTAACACACAGACACCGGCCCACACCGCCCCGCTCGTCTCAGTTACCTCACAGACAGCTCTCTCTCGCCTGAGATTATGACCGGGTGGCCAATATCTTCGTTTTTCACCACCCAAATGCTTTTCCCACTTATTTTAGCACTCTTGAAGGTTCATATATACATCATATATGTAAAATAAAAGCATACCGAAAACAAATAATGCTCTATATTGTAAATATAACGAATTCTGTCAGAATCCAAGGCTAGAAATGCACAAATAACTACCCTAGCCCCTAGGTCTATTTCGCGCTTGTCAGGTTAACTACGGCGATCGACCATTGCCCGCACCGGCCGTCCCCCGGTTATTGTTGAGGTCCTGAGGAACCGTATGACTTTGATGAGCTCTTCCCTCCGCTGTCTCCGCATCCCATGTATCGTCGTACGGTACCCCTTCCCCTCCACATCCTACATCTGGTCGTTCTACATATGCCTCCTAAGCCTCGCCTCGTCCCATCACTGAGCATGTGGATGGGCGTCCCTTTCTGGCTTCAAAGATGGATTCCTTCCGACAGCTCCTACTGGATTGTCTTGGGTTGGTTGATAAGGGCACCTCGCTTCAAGACATTGCTCTGGCCCTAGTACCGTGGTTTGTAGGTCTCTGGTTCACCACCTGATGACCTGCTATTGGGTTGTTGCCTTTACAGTGTTACGGTTCTACGAATGACCTAGAATGAAAGTGACACGGTGGTGAATTTTAACCTTAACTATAAACTAATTTAATTGTGACATAGGATCTCCGCGACTACGGTAGGGCCGGAGTGGGCGAGTATTCGCCTGAGGTTGCCCCAAGACAAGACAAGACAAAATTCTAGTGCTGGTTTTACTCAGATTTTGTGAGTTTTAATTTAGCCTAGCCTAGGCCTAAGAGTTCAGAAAATTTGCAAAATGCACCCCATACTAGCCTACCCATAGCCTAATAGGCCTAGTGATTCTTTTTTGGCAGACCACCCACAAATTTTCATATAGCCTAGGCCTAGGCTAGCCTAAGTTCTGGAATGCATGTTGGAATAGCCTTCCTATAAACTGTAGGCTAGGCTACTTCCTTTTAATTTAAGTTTGATTCTTTGGAAAATCTATTAGGCCTAGACCAGGGCAGGAAAGTAACATTTAAAATGACGTGTAAAAAGTTGCCCATAAACGGCGGGCCACTATGTTATTGTAATTTGGGAGCTTATTTCGTCTGTTGATTGACTTTGTCCTTAATTGGGGATCCTATGAATTAGCACAGATGATGATGACTTACCGTACATCATAATACGTGACGGGCCGACGTGGGGGGGCAGAGCCGCAGAGACCCCCTCAACATATTTGGTGTCCCACAGTAACTTTTAATGGGATGGATGTAGTTACCGGGTGTACGGTCGTCATGTTTACATAGGGCGATCGTCGCGGTTAACTTCGCGTCTATTATGATGTCGATTTTTTCGGCATATTTCATTTTATTCACTTCCGTTTATATTTAGGCTATAATCTAGCTTTGGCACGACAATAACCCTAACCTAGTCTTTCTTAAAGATTCTTCTAATCTTCCAGTAGCCTATAGCCTAATTTAGGTCATTTTTAAAGGCACACAATTAAATGGTTGGTATTTTAAACGACACTACTGCAGCATTATGAGAAACAATTTATTAGAGATAATAGGCAACAATAGATTCGCCATATTTTTCTCCATAAGCTATAGTCCGCATGGAGGATTTTCGTTATCGACAAATTGAAAAAATTCCCACTTCACAGACAAAATAGACAAATACACCAAAAATTGGGGTGTGGGGGCAGCAGCCCCCACCCATAATAGCCTACTATAATAGGTTAGGTATGGTTGTTAGGTTAGACTAGGCTAATGTCATTTCAAAGGGGTATAGGCCTATTAAACACTAGGATAGCCTATACCTGGTCAAGGGTAAGTCCTGCTGTAGTCAACTTGAATGCTACCTTAAATTGTAATATTAGACTAGGCATAGCCTATAGAAAAAATAGCCTAGCCTACTTATTTATTGTAGCCTATAATATAGGCCTAGCCGGGTAGAATGTAGAGTTCGGGCGTACCACCACCATTGTTTACACTGCGCAGAGCGGCGACGGAAGCTTGCCATAATTTTCCCGTCTATTTTGACTGCCATTGGATACAATAATATGTTGAGGGGAGGGCTTTGCGGCAAATTTTTTGGTTGTTTGCCCCCTACTGGCAATATATATGATGATGACAACACGTCATGGGGGCAAAGCCCCCCCTCAACATATTATTGTATCCAATGGCATTCAAAATAGACGGGAACATTATCGCAAGTGTCAGACGCCGCCACCGCCGCCGTAATGTTTACATATGTCGATCACCGTGGTTAAAGGCTGGTTCACACATAGCCGAGTCGGTGCGCGAGTCCAACACGAGTCACACTCGTCGATTATCGCCGTCGCTGGAGGCTGAGTCGGCCACGAGTAGCAATTGTTCCCGAGTCAAGGCGAGTGTAACACGAGTTAACTCGATTCAATACGAGTCAACACGTGTTCATGCAAGAGTTTGTACGAGTAACTGAGAGTCAAAACGAGTGTAACACGAACCCAACACGAGTGTCAAAAATTTGAAAAATAATGGCCACATTCCAGGGCACGTAAACAAAGAGTATGGACGAGTCAACGCGATTGTTACACGGATCAACACAATTTTTATACGGATCAACACGAAAGACAACGCGTTGACTCTCGTTGGATCTCTGTTGCACACGTATTGACTCGTGTTACATCCGTGTAAACTCTCGTTGATTCTTCCTACATTTTTGAAATAACGGTATTTCAAATGACACTTGCTTTTTCGTGTTACACTCGTGTTTTTTTCTCAGTGGATCGTGTTTACTCTTGTTTACTCGTGTTTTCACTTGTGTTTGAATCGTGTAAACTCTGGCATCATGGGGGCACCAAATTTTGGCACTCACATTTGTGCTTTCTACTCTTGTTGATACGTGTTGCATGTGTGTTACATACGTGTTGTTGCGTGTAGACACGTGTTGCTTCGTCAACGTCGAAATGATGACGAAAAGCGACGAATCACCAAAGAGTGTTACACGGGTTTACACGAGTCAACACGAGTTAACACGAATAACGAAGAGTTATTCAGAGTCAAACACGTATGTACACGAGTCTACACGTATTTAGGCCACACTCATGGGTACTTGCCACGGGACCCAAAAATTTCATGCATGCATGACATTTTTGGACCCCGTGGCGAGTACCCACGAGTGTGTCGAGTATACACGAGCGTAGCACGAGTCTATACGAGTGTTGAGGAGTATCGACGAGTCATTGCTGAATAGCAAAATTTCATCACTCGTGTTGGACTCGCGCACCGACTCGGCTATGTGTGAACCAGCCTTTAGTTCGCGTCTATTTTGAAGGCGTTTTTTTTCGGTTATTTGCCTCCTGCTGGCAATATATATGATGATGACAATATGTCATGGGGGGGTGACCCCCCTCAACCTATTATTGTATCCAAAATCAGTCAAATAGACGGGAACATGATGGCCAGCATCCGCCGCCGCTCCGCGTAGTGTAAACAAGGCTGGCGGTACACCCGAACTCTACATTCTACCCCACTAATTTTCCAACTAGCATAACCGATGATTATCAATGATCAATCCCAGTCAGAAACGTCCATGCTTCCCTCCCATAAGTCAATGTCGGGATTACCACACTGTCATGCAAGGACTTCTTTACTTCCATGCTGATCACCCTATTTCTTCTTACTGCTTTCAGAGTTCCTACAACGCTCTTCCCCTGTTACACTTTCTCCCACACTTCTTCATCCATAGGCCTACTCACATCTTTACTCAACACACTGCCCAAATACTTAAATGAGCTGACATTCTTCATAGCCGTTCAACCTCACTTCACACTCTATGGTTGCACCCCTTTCAATGACCATAATATTGCTCTTCCTAGCATTTACCTCCAGATTCCGTTTTTCACACACTGTTCCAAACATATTTACCTGACCCTGCAACTCCCATGCACTATCGCTCATCAGAACTGTGTTGTCAGCAACAGTAGTACCGGTACTGTACTGTTGAGGCAACTTCCACTCGTTTCCTTCCCTTATCAGCGGTACACCAATGTCCGCTGCTCTTCCTTGTATTTCTTTCATGACTCCATCCATATACTGTACTGGTATATATTGAACAACCATCGGGACATCACATACACCCTTGCTTTAACCCAACATTCAGATTAAAGAACTCGCTCTGTTAATTATCCACACATACTGACACCTTTGCACCCTCATACATGCTCTTAATTGCTTTCAGCAACTTGCCATCTACTCCGTATATTTTCAGTACCGGTACCGGTACTTTCCACATACCTTCTCTATCAATTCTGTCATAGGTCTTCTCCAACTCCATAAATGCAGCATACAACTTTTGTCGCTTCTCCAGATATTTCTCCACAACACATTTCCGGGCAAAAATCTGAGCTACACATCCTCTTCCCTTCCTAAGATGACTACAGTATGCTAACCGTTTCCCCAGCAATACTGACTGAAAATGCCCAAATATATTGCATGTCCTCTTCAGATTTATCTACAATATGTAAAATTACACCAAATACCACTACAGTAGCACTGAAATCAATAAAACTCACTAACAGGATAAATAAATGGAAGAAATACTCCAAAAGATTAATATGTTTACCCTTTACCCAGCAATACTGACTGAAAATACCTAAATAGATATCAATGATCTCATATCTACCACTCATAATCCAATACATTCCTACGCAGATGACTCAACACTCCACAGTTCCTTCACATTTACCAATTCTTTCACCCATCCCGATCTTATAAATTCAAAAATAAGCACTGCAATTTCTCTGAACCAGGACCTTTCTAGAATTGAAGAATGGGGACAAAAGAATCTAGTTTCCTTTAATGCACAGAAAACCAAGTACTGTACATTCAATTTTCTAACCGACAGAATCTCACTGACTCCCATATATTTTTAATGATGTAAATATTCCCACTTCCCCTAGTATTGACATTCTCGGTGTAACATTAACTACTAACTTGAGCTGGACACATTATGTTAGAAGCATTGCTAAGAATGCCTCTAAAAAACTGGGACTCCTGTACAGAGTTCGAGAATTCTTCACTGACGAGCAGTTGGCCGTAATATATAAGTCATGTGCGTTCTCAGATGGATTACTGTTCACCTCTGTGGAGTGGAAGTGGAGTGGTTGCATTGAGGCAGTTGGACAAAATTCAAAATAAAGCTATTAGATTAATCAATAACCCTGCAATCACACAGGACCTTCCTACATTATCCATACGAAGAAACGTTGCATCCCTTGCATTATTCTACAGATATTTTCACAGCAATTGTTCCGAGGAACTTGCTTCAATTGTGCCGCCTCTCCACATCTTTCCCCGTAGAACTAGGGCAGCTGAGAGCGCCCATGAATTTACACTCTCTCCTCCACAATGCAGAACTTCTGCTTATCAAAATTCATTTATCCCTAGAACTACTACTCTTTGGAATTCACTTCCCTCGAATTGCTTTCCACAAACTTACAATCTACAAATGTTTTTAAATCCAGTTGTTACAAACATTTTATGAATGGAGGATGCCTTTAGGCACATGGACCTTTTTGTTTTATCTGTGTTTTTCCTTCCTCCGTTCATTGTCAATTAAAAAAAAAAACAAAAACAAAAATTTGCTCTTCAGATTTATACATACATACGTACATAACATTTTAAGACTGAATGCTCCACACAGATGTGCAGTTTCAGTCTCTTTTCCTAATGGCGGCGTTCCAGGCAACCCTGTTAAGGGATGCTTTACTTGTCAAGTTTTTGGATTTGAGATCGGCACGTATAATCCGATCCCAGGTCTTACTCGGTCCACCCCTTGGTGCAGCTCCCTCCACAATCGCAGACCTGCATCTTTTCACCCAATTTTGTTCATCCATTCTCTCCATATGTCCATACCATCCCAGTTTACTTGTACGCATCTCCTCGCTAATACTCTTTATACCTAAACGTCTCTTCAGCTCATCATTTGTTATTCTGTTTGTTTATCTGAAATATGTAAAATTACACCAATTACCAACTACATTACCAACAAATTTAATAAAGTACACTAACAGGATAAAGAAAATGTAAGAAATAGCCCTAAAGATGAATTTATCTATCTATCTATTGACGGACGCCTTGATCCCCGAAGGATTGGCCACGAACGAAACACCCCTATGCACCTCTGTCCCCAGTCAGTCGACGCCCCTCCTCCCATCCAGCACCGCTTTCACGCATATACTTCTTAACTCCATCCTTCCACCTCTCTCTCGGTTTATTTCTCCCTCTGTCCTTCCACCTCACTCGTACACGCTCTTAGTCATTCTCTCGCTTCCCATACGTTCCACATGGCCGAACCATCTCAAGGTGTTCTTTTTCGCACTTTCCAGTACATTCACACCACACCTCTCTCGTACTTCCTCATTCGTCTGTCTATCCCTCCATGTAACTCTGCACACACTTCTCAAGTAACTCATTTCCATCCCTTTCACTCTTGGTTTGAATCTCTCCAACAACGTCCATGCTTCGCTTCCGTAAGTCAGTGTCGGGATTACCACACTGTCATGCAATGACTTCTTCAGTTCCATGCTGACCACCCTATTTCATGTTACTGCTTTCAGCATTCCTACAACCCTCTTCCCCTGTTGCACCCTCTCCCACACTTCTTCATCCATACTCCCATCTTTACTCTGTACACTGCCAAGATACTTAAATGAGCTGACAATCTCCATAGCCTGACCGTTCAACTTCACCTCACACTCTGTGGCTTCATCCCTTTCGAAGACCATAACCTTGCTCTTCCCCGCATTTACCTTCAGATTCCATTTTTCGCACACTGTTCCAAAAATATTTACCAGACCCTGCAACTCCCATTCATATCATCAGCAAACAGCAGTACACAAACATCCACTGCTCTTCCTTGTATTTCTTTTATGACTCCATCCATATACTGTATATATAGAACAACCATCTGGACATCACACACCCTTGCTTTACCAAACATTCAGATCAAAGAACTCCCTCTGTTCATTCTTCACACGTACTGATACCTTTGCACTCCCAGCGATACACCAACATCCACTGCTCTTGATAGTATTTCTTTTATGACTCCATCCATATATACAGTAAACAACCACGGGGACATCACACACCCCTGTTTCAAACCAACATTCAGGTCAAAGAACTCGCTCTGCTCACTCTCCACACGTACTGCCGCCTTTACACCCTCATACATGCTCTTCACTGCTTTCAGCAACTTGCCCTCTACTCCGTATATTCTAAGTACTTTCCACAAACCTTCTCTATCCACTCTGTCATAGGCCTTCTCCAAGTCCATAAAGGCAACATTCACCTTTTGTTTCTTCTCCAGATACTTCTCCACAACACAATTCAGGGTAAAAATCTGATCTACACATCCTCTTCCCTTCCTAAAAACCTCCCTGCTCGTCGCCTATCCATTTCTCCGTTCTCACTCTCACTCTCTCAATCACTACCGGTACCCTACTGTATACCTTCCCTACTACGCTTAGAAGACATATTCCTCGGTGGTTACCACACACTCCTCTTTCCCCTTTGCCCTTATATAGGGGGACTATTATGCCAGTCTTCCAGTCATCGGGTGCACTCCCCTTCTCCCATGCTAGTTTGCACATTTTCCATACCCATTCTATCACTATCTCACCACCATACCTCAACATTTCCCCACACACTCCATCTGTTCCTGGTGCTTTCCCCAACTTCACTCTTTTCATGGCTTCCCACACTTCTGACCTCCTGATCCCCACTTCCTCCTCCACTACTTCTCTTCTTCTCCCTCCCATACCATATCCAGCTATGTTTGCTGGCTCTTCATTCCTTACATTTAGCAACTCACTGAAGTACTCCCTCCATCTTTCGACTCTCTCTTGCTTCTCGGCTAGCATTCTCCCATTCTTATCTTTCACACCCTTACTGTTTCCCTTGCTACCTTCCCTAACTTTCTTGACTTCTTCCCAGAACAGTTTCTTACTCTCCCTCCATTTTACACTCAGGTGCTCGTTTCTGTCTCTCGGAATCTTCATTCCCTCTACTACCCAACCACTCTCTATATGCTTTCTTCTTTTCTTCCACAGCTATTCTTACCTCTTCTGTCCACCATGCTGTACCTTTCACTCCCCTCCCTCTTCTCCTCACTCCACACACCTCCTCACATGCTGCACAGATCTCATCCTTAAACACCTTGCTCATCTCCTCCACTTCCTCCATAACTTCCAGGTCGAACCCACCTAGTCGTCTTTCCACTGCTCTCCTGTACTCCTCCCTGACTTCCTCCTCCTGCAACCTCTCCACCCTCCTCACCATTCCACCCTCCTCTCGCCTCCCTCCAGCTCTCCTCACCCACTTCTTTTGTATCCTAACCTTAGCTACCACTACATAATGATCAGACAGACCCCCTCCAATACCCCTATACACCCTAGCATCCATCACAGATTTCTTCATTCGTTCATCCACACATACATAATCAATCAATGACTTTCGTTCCACCACTGTCTTATCCTTCATCATCAACATCCGTTTCCACGTGTACCTGTGGATCATTCTGTGTCGGAAGAAGGTGTTGGCTATCCACAGCCTCCTCCCCACACATACGTCCACAAGTGCACTACCATTCCCATTCACCTCTGATGGTACCCCCACCCTCCCACCACTCCCTCAACTTTCCTATCACCCACCTTACCATTCATATCCCCAATCAGAAATATTCTTTCGTTCTTGTCAAACTTCTCCAGGCACGCCTCAACATTCATCCAGAACTCCTCTTTCTTTCTTTCAAGTATATCCTCTGTCGGGCATACACGCATACAATCAATACAATATTTTTAACATGAGGTTGCTTATAATAATTTGTACCTCTGCAGTTTCTCCATGGCTAACGAAAAAGGTCACATTCCTAAGAAGCCCCAACCAAAAAGGCCAAGCTTCTGTACAGGACAAGTCCCACACCATTACCCTTATGGTGACCCTATCAAATAATCAAAACAACCACACTTCTTAACCCAATTCCCGCGGGGCCCCTCATATGACGGAGACGATTTTCCGGCTATTTTGTAGCCTGTGAGCCAGGCCAGCTTTTGCAAGCAGCACGGATGGACGTCAGCCAGAGCCTACAGGCCCCGCCACGACACTGAGGTTTGTGTGAGAGAGAGTTCACTTATGTGCAGCGTCACACATAGCGAAAACAGAAAATAATTGGTAATTATTAGCGATTTCGCCTAGGCCTATCGGATTTGGTATTTTTTAGCAATTTTGCCCTTCGTTTGCAAGATCCTTACAAGAAAACCAGACGTCGTACAGGGATGATTCAGGAGTAATTTGAAAGCTATTACCGTACTTTCACGAATACATAATTGTATTACGCCCTGGCTTTTGCTTATGCATGAAAATGAGCAGGGAATGAAGGCAATTTCGGGCAATTATGCCTACTCGTACAGGAGTCCTTGGAGCGGCTTCGGTCGCGCCGGGAATTTCCACACCTCACACCACACACACACATCACACAGTTTTTCCTACACCGAGAAATGACTCTCCGGCTGTCATTTCTCGAAGACTTCTAGCCGGAGACATTGAGAGCAACCCAGGACCCACCTACACATACATATGTCCAACTTGCTCAAAACCCATCGCTTCGAGTCGCCACACTAATGGCTCAGTTCTCTGCAATTCATGCAGGAACTGGACCCACTTCACTGCACAACTTGTCTCCAAGAAACACTACACGAACACCTGGACCTGTTCCTCATGCCCCTCCCTCTCCCAGTCAAATCCCTCGCCTAAAACCCGTCCACCTCTCCTCCCCAACCCACCTAACCTTCCCATATCATCCACTCCCCCCCCCCTAAAACCTGTCCACCTAACCTTCCCATACCATCCACATCCTCAACTCAACATACCACACCCCATCCTAATCTTCCACCCCCATCTGCTCCCCAATCCCCACCCCCCACCCCACCCCCAGCCCCTCCCTCACCCCCACACCCCATCCTCATGCAGCACCCAACATACATCGTGCACATAACATTAACATTCTCCAATTGAACATAGATGGCATCAACACAAAGAAACTCTCACACTTCATCAAACAACACAACATACACATTGCCATCTTACAAGAAACAAAACTCCGCACAACACAAAAAACACCCACATTTCATGATTTCACCACCATCATACAAGACCGGGCTGTCGGCGGAGGCGGTGGACTCATCACCCTGGTACACAAAGAAATATCATACATAGTTACCAGTGTACAAACCAAATCCTTCCTCCCCCCAAATGATAACACAACAAAAATCTATCTATCTATTTATTGCCTGACGCCGTGATCCCCGAAGGGGTGGCCACGAACGAACCGCCCCCATGCACCTCTGTCCCCAGTCAGTCGACGCCCCTCCCCCCAACCAGCACCGCCTTCGTTCATGAAGTTCCTCACTCCATCCTTCCACCTCATATTCGGTCTACCTCTCCCCCTCTGTCCCTCCACCTCGCTCTCGTACACCCTCTTAGTCATTCTCTCGCTTTCCATACGTTCCATATGGCCGAACCATCTCAAGTTGTTCCTTTTCACACTTTCCAGCACATCTACCTCCACACCACACCTCCTTCTTACTTCCTCATTAGTCTGTCTATCCCTCCATGTAACTCCGCACGCACTCCTTAAGTAATTCATTTCCACTGCTCTCACTCTTGGTCTGAGTCTCTCAACCAACATCCATGCTTCGCTTCCGTAAGTCAGAAATACAGAATAATACAACAGAAATACAATCAATTAAAATATGCACTGGCAACAACTCCAACATAACCATCATAAACACATACATCCCCTACAGTACCAAATGAATACAGACCACACTTACAACACATCACAAACACCCCACACATCATCCTGGGTGGTGACTTCAATGCCAAGACGTCGGCCTGGTTTGTCGACAACCCCGACACAGATAGAGGGCTGGTACTACAAAACCAAACTGTTAACCTCATCATCCTTAACGACATCCATCAACATACCCATATTCCTCACCAAGCCCTCTATAACCCATCATCTCCAGACATCACCTTTTGCTCCCCAGAACTCGCCCCCACAACATCCTGGAGGGTGGTCAGAACCTTAGGCTCTGACCACCTCCCGATCATTATCACCACCAAAACCAGACTCACCCCAGCTAACCACAAACACACATACACCAATTATAAAAGACCTAACTGGAAAGCATTCACAAATGAGACAGAACAACACTTCACAACTCTAAACAGTACACCCATGACTAACATCAACAATGCTGTACACATACTCAATAAAAGTATCCAAAACACTGACAAGAAACACATTCCAAGAGGTAACAGAAAAAGACACAACCCCAACTTCACACCAGAAATTCAAAACCTCATCAGACAACGCAACATACTGAAACCCTCCCCAGCACCCCACACACAAGACATCACACAACAAATCCAAGCACTCAACACCCAAACTAACAACAAAATACAAGAACAACAAAAACTAAATTGGAATAATTTCCTACAAACACTTGATCACAAAACAAACCCAAAAAAACTCTACAAAACACTAAACAGCATCACACTTTCCAACAGCAACACAACACAATCACATGCTGCAATCACAACAACAGACTCTACTCCTTCATGTAAACAACAAGCAAACACTCTCATCAATCACTTCTCACATGTCAGTCACCTAAAACCTCACAAAGACGACCGACGTGTCATCCGACGTAAGAGACAATTCCCCACAGACCCTGACTATACACCCTTCACCAATCACCAGACAAAGCATATCATCAACAATCTCAAGCACTCACCCGCTTGTGGTCTAGACAACATAAGCAACATACACCTCAGACACCTGGGACCACAAGGCATACAAGCACTCACTAACATATCAAACTACAGTTATTCACACAACACAATACCAGACATTTGGAAGCATGGTCTCATCACCACATTCCCCAAACCCAACAAAGACCCCAGGCTACCATCCTCGCACCGCCCCATCACACTCCTTTGCTCCCCCTCCAAAGTCATGGAACGCCTAATGTTACAACTAATTACACCCGACCTACCCCTAGCTCCAACACAACATGGCTTTAGGCCACTGCACTCCACAAACACTCTTCTCACAGACCTTACACAAAGAGCTTTAGATGGCATCAACTCAGCTAGACCACCACACAGATCACTATTAGCCACACTCGACATTAGTAAAGCCTTCGATGCCATCCCCCGTCACAACCTAACAAACAAAATCTACAACACAAACGTGCACAACAACACAAAAAGGTGGCTGGCCAACTTCCTAGCAGGCAGATGTGCAAACGTATCTTTTGCCGGTCAGTCATCTAAAATCAGAAACTTTCCAAACGGAGTCCCACAAGGATCCGTCCTATCGCCCGCACTCTTCAATCTGTACATGCACGATATAACTACACCCAATACGCCCCAAATAAACTTAGCCTCCTATGCAGATGACATAACACTCACATGCACACACCATGACCCAAAAAGAGCAACAGATCTCCTTCAACCCTATCTCAACACACTACATGGCTGGTGCACTACAAACAGACTTAATCTACCCCCAGCCAAATCCACCGCAACCCCTTCTCACAAGCTGGACAGAACACAAATACATCCCTCAACTCACCATAAACAACACACCCCTAACACATACACACACACAAAATCCTAGGAGTAACATATGATACTCATATGACATTCAAACAGCACACCACAAACATTAAAAAGAAATGACACCCAGACTTAACGCCCTCAGGTCACTTGCTCACACAAAATTTGGACACAACAAAGAAACTACCACCACAGTATATAAACAATACATAAGATCAGTGATCATGAGAGGCACTCAATTCCTGGCAGTTGCCTCCACGAACCAAGACCACCCACTAAACTACATGGCAACACACCCACAGACACCAAGAAATATCAAAACAACACCCAGCACACGGTATCACACACAATACTGTCCTCTCTCCCACCCCGAACCACCTTCCAGAAGCACATCCATACTCATATCTCTCGCCGATCCATCCACTCACTCACAGACAACACGCAGCTGCAAGCACGACCTCCCGAAATCCATCCTTCCGAATCCTCCCTTCCTCGCGAGGACAGAGTCCACCTGGCCAGGCTGAGATGCGGACACCATCCAGCTCTCCTGAGCTATCAGAAGAGACTGGATGACTCCGTTGTCGATGCCTGCCCGGGATGTAACACAGCACCCCATACCATTAAACACATAATAGAAGACTGCATTTCACACAACCACTTACGCCAACAACACAATCTACACTCAATGAGAGCTCTGTGGGAAAGCCCGATCGTGGCCATGGCCTTCCTCAGGGACTCGGGGCTATTCGGCCAGGCAGCTTAGGGAACAACAACAACAACAACTCGTACAGGATTAATAGCTTTAACCAAAATGGTCACACTCCTTAATGGTCTAAGTGGCCATAGCCAAAATGGCTACACTATATTCCTTCTGTACTTTCTCCATGCCCGATGAGATATATGATATTTTGATATATGTGGCACAGCCCTTGTATCCAACACAATACCCTGCGTGCAATCCCGCTCGAACCCCGCACAACGTTGCTTGCAACTTTAATTATTATTATTATTATTAATATTGTTTTTATTATTATTATTATTACTGCTCTCAGCAGTTTGCCACCTACTCCATATATCAGAAGATCTGAAGATCAGAGAGAAGATCTGGTCCACACATACTCTTCCTCTCCTGAAGCCACTTTGTTCCAGACCCCCCAACCTCTCCGTCATTCTTCTCACTTTATTCTATTAATATCCTACCGTACACCTTTCCTACTATGTGAAAGATACATTTTCCTCTGTAGTTTCCACACACTTCCCTTTCTCATTTCCCTTTGTACAAGATGACTATTATACCTGACTTCCAAACATCGTGGGCTCTTCCTCCTTCCCAAGCTACTCTGCATATCTTGCAGATCCATTCAATCAATATTTCTACTCCATACCTTAACATCTCCCCACACACTCCATCTATTCCGTGATGTTTTCCCAACTAAATCTTACTCAGTGCCTATATCACTTCCAACCTTCTTATCTCCTCTCAAATTTCGGCCATCCTTCTTCCTGCCATTCCCCACATATTCTCGCACTTTACTCACTTTCCGTATTCAAAAGTTCGCTGAAAATGTCCCTCCACCTCTCTGCTCTTTCCTACCATCATTACTCCATTCATATCCTTCACACCACTACTACCTCCTTTCTCCCTTATCTTACTGTCTTCACCTCATTCCAAAATAGTTTCCTGTTTTTTCCACTACGCACTTTGACTCCTTCCAAACTCTTTGTCCACTCTTTGTATATTCACTCTCACTACTCTCTTCACCTCTCCTTTTTGTCTACATACTTTGTTTCCTCATTACGTCTTCTCCACCTTCCACCGCTCGTCTAACCTCCTCTTTCCACTATGGTGTTATCTTCACTCCCATACCCCTCTTCCTAACTCCACACACCGACTCACATGCTGCAAATATTTCATCCTTAAACACCCAGCACACTTCTTCCACTTCCCTCAGCTGTTCCCAATCTCTCCTCCACCTACCTCCTGAAATCTTCCCTTTTCTCCTTGTGCAGTGCTTTTTCTTTTTTCACCGTACTTACCGTCTCCTGCTTCTTCCTCTCTTATGCACCCATTTATGCTGTACCCTAATTGTCGCTCTAAAACTAAAACGAGGTCTGACAAACCTGCCCCCAATGCTCTCGCGTCCATCACTGACCCCAATCTTTCATAATTATACACTCACATATTCTATCATTGTTTGTGTATCAACTACTTCTCCTTCTCTCCTTCTTTCTACCCTCTACATGCACACTCGGGTACCATAGTCTCTAGCCCACTCATACAAATTAGTGGACTTCACCTATTTTTAATTATGGAAGTATATCTCTGGAGACGAATATATGAATATATTTGTCTATGAATGAACTACAAAACTATGCATACTATTTATTGACAAGCAAGTTCTATCCAAAAATCAATCCATATAGTTATAATTGCATAAATATAAACATAATCAATCCATATAGTTATAATTGCATAAATATAAACATAAGGGGTCCACGAATATAAACATAAGGGGTCCACGAATATAAACATAAGGGGTCCACGAATATAAACAGAGGGGTCCACGAATAAAAACAGAGGGGTCCACGAATAAAAACAGAGGGGTCCACGAATAAAAACAGAGGGGTCCACGAATAAAAACAGAGGGGTCCACGAATAAAAACAGAGGGGTCCACGAATAAAAACAGAGGGGTCCACGAATAAAAACAGAGGGGTCCACGAATATAAACAGAGGGGTCCACGAATAAAAACATAGGGGTCCACGAATAAAAACATAAGGGGTCCACGAATATAAACATAAGGGGTCCACGAATTCTTACGAGTGGGCTAGAGACTATGGTATCCAAGTGTACCTGCGGATCATCTTTTGCTGCAAAAAGGTATTTGCATCAAACATCCTTCTTTCCGCATAGATGTCCAGCAATGCACTCCCATTATCATATGTACAATATTTCCCACAAATACTACCACAGCTACCCATTGCAATCTTTTATATTAATAACATCTTACTTAATTGCTCTGTTCTATCAATAACGATGTGCTATATGTTGTTGTATATAATTCGGTCACACTATGAGATCATTGGCGTTTTTCTCCATAATAGGTCATATCTAGGTAGCATCATATACAGTATATTGTGTCAATCTCCATAGTGTTATATTTTACTAAAGAACTGTGTAAATGTTCATCCATTACTCGTCAGATATCTTAATAAGTAAATCCAAACTTCAACCACGTTTTCGAAATATTTTATTATAATACTTCCATAATATTTCTATAATCACAATTCACAAATGATTTCCCATCTCAATTTGCATAATCATTACAACTGAAGTGTGCTACAAAAGTAATAAGGTTGTGTAGACTGTGTGTGAGGCAATCAATGCATGACCAAGGATTACACTCTCAAATGCGTGAATGTTAATTACAGAAGATGGACTGTTTACACTAAATTGGTGATAGGCTTTTGGTGGTTATCACAGATGCCGGATTTAAAAGGGGTATTATACGAGAATTGTTATGGTTATGGGGAGGTTTGTTTTTTCTGGACCCCTTCCCCCGCAGGAGTCTATTTTCTTCCTGGCGGGCGATATCAAGCCTGTAAAATAGGAGAACATTTGACTACCGAATAATGCACACATGTATCTGGAAAGGGGTCTTCAGGATATGTTTTAAAGCTTCATGGAGGTCTTAGGAGGAAACTATATATGCGTTAATATACTCAGGCACATACCCCATAGCCGGGGGTGGCTGACTCGAGACAGAGCTCGAAACAGAAACAAAATTAAAATTTCCAATTTGCAGGGTCCGGAACCATTTTCGCGTTCCCTCGGTCTATACTCTGTCTCGTATAGCACGTGAATTTTACATGGGGACGATGATTCGTAGCCCCCTGCCCCCTGAAGGAAAAGTAGGACAGTAAACGAGAACAACAGAAACGGCTAAAGTTGGGTAGAGGATGCCAAACCTCACTCTGGATAGACCTATCGATCTATCTATTGTCAGACGCCGTGATCCCCGAAGGGGTGGTCACAAACAAAACGGCCCCATGCACCTCTGTTCTCAGTCAGTCGACGCCCTTCTCCCATCCAGCACCGTCTTCACTCAAATACTTCTTCACTCCATCCTTCTACCTCTCATTTGATTTCCCTCTCACTCTCCGTCCTTCCACCTCACTCTCGTACACTCTCTTAGTCATTCTCTCGCTTCCCATATGTTCCACATAGCCGAACCATCTCAAAGTGTTCCTTTTCACACTTTCCAGCACATCTACATCCACACCACACCTCTCTCGTACTTCCTCATTTGTCTGTCTACCCCTCCATGTAACTCCTCCCGCACTTCACAGGTAATTAATTTCCACCCCTCTCACTCTTGGTTTGAGTCTCTTCACCAATGACCATGCTTCGCTCCCGTAAGTCAGTGTCGGGATTACCACACTGTCGAGCAAGGACTTCTGTACTTCCTTGCTGACCAGCCTATTTCTTGTTGCTGCTTTCAGCATTCCTACAACCCTCTTCCCCTGGTGCACCCTCTCCAGCACTTCTACATCCATACTCCCATCTTTACTCAACACACTGCCCAAATACTTAAATGAGCTGACATTCTCCATAGCCTGACCGTTCAACTTTACCTCACACTCTGTGGCTGCACCCCTTTCAAAGACCATAACTTTGTTCTTCCCCTCATTTATCCTCAGATTCCTTTTTTCACACACTGTTCCAAACATATTTACGAGCCCCTGCAACTCCCATTCACTATCGCTCATCAGAACTGTATCATCAGCAAACAGCAGCACAGGCAAAATCCACTTGTGTCCTTCCCTTATCAGAGGGACACCAACATCCACTGCTCTTCCTTGTATTTCTTTCATGACTCCATCCATATAATTATATATTGAACAACAATGGGGACATCACACACCCTTGCTTCAACCCAACATTCAGATCAAAGAGCTCGATCTGCTCATTCTCCACACATACTGACGTCTTTGCACCCTCATAATGCTCTTCACTGCTTTCAGTAACTTGCCGTCTACTCGGTATATTCTCAGTATTTTTCACATACCTTCTCTATCAACTTTGTCACAGGCCTTCTCCAACACCCCTTCTCCCCTCTCAACACTCTGCTCTGATCTACTGCCACTACAAATGGACAGTCTTGTATAGAATCGTAAGATTCATAGTCGTAAAAATTCCGGGACGAGCTCAATATAAGAAGAAGAAGAAGAAGAATATATTACTAAATATATAAATGAACAAATAAATACATACAGTATACAGTATATTCAAATCTTCCCTTAACTTTCGAAAGTCAAACATTTTTCAGGCCGCATTTCGGAAATATTTTGCATTGGTATCGGAAATTAGACTGAAGATAGGTGAACTTAGGTGACAGATTATTATTTAAAGGGGGCATAGCTCAATTTTTTGACTATTTATTCATTCATATATTTATTTTTTAGTATCCTCGCTAGACCTCCATCAAGCATATAGAGTATAGACACGCCTGGGACCTCCTTTCGAGATAAATTTTTATATTTTTCTACCGAAAAATGTCCCGGCCGAAGGCCAATTATTATTCAAATGATTAGCTCGCTATCGCTCGCCAGTAAGAAATCGTCACCTAAATGGCACGAAAAGAATTAATATTGATAAGGGCCTTAACACCTAACTGTCAGTGCCCGTCATATGATGGGCGAGAGATAAATGGACAATCCCGCGGTACCCGTCATATGACGGGCGGCATTCTGAGCACATTAGGGGCTCTGAGAGAGAGTATGTGCGTTGGAATGATGATAGGCGGGCTCTGACCGTTCGGCACGACCACAATGCTGCAACTGAGACCGCCACTGCAACATTCCACACACTCGGCCTCTCGAGACCAGGACAAAAAATGGGAAATTACCTTATTTTAGGGTTTTTCATCTCCGGTTGCTCGATCGCTACAGGATAACCCATGGTCGAACAAGGATGATTCCAGGTGTCATTGGAAAGCTCTATTATCGCCCTTTCACGTATACATAATTGTATTACGCTCTGGTTCTTCTTTATGCATGAACAAGAGCATGGAATGAAGCTCATTTAGGGTAAATATGCCCGCTTGGCAGGTAGTAGATGTTACAAACGGCCCCGTTTTTAGGGGGTTAAAATCGCCAAACTAATGTGCCAAACGTCTGACAATCTCAAAACTAATGGGGCTAAACATGAGCGTGAAGGGGAGTCAGAAACAAAACAACCATTCCCCAAAAATTACCTTATAAGCTGCCAGCCCAGTGTTGACGAAAATAAAAGTTGAGGGAAGAAATAGGATTGACCAGTTGGTATGAACCCTTGACCACCCACCACCCTTCATATGATCATCCTGCGTCCATCCAGCTTTCGGCCTTCCATAGCTAAAGGGGAGTGGTTGCTTTTTTCTGGCCTGCCTTCTCACTCATGTTTAGCCCCATTAACTTTGAGATTTTAAGACATTTGTTACATTAGTTTAGTTATTTTAAGACCTTTCGCCCCATTTGCGTGCGTCAATATATACGCCTATCATGCCTTTTAGGTGTCGTTATTGTTGCGAGCCAGAACAATGTCTGTATTTCTAGGACAGTTTTCTACCAAATTTTTTTACAAGATTATCTTGAGGGGGGGGGGGGGGGGTATAATTTGTGTTTTATTATATTAAACTTGATGAAGATCTAGCGATGTTACTATAAAACACATAAATACATGAATAAATATACCAAAACATAACCACTAGCCCCTTCACCACCATTACGCATTTTAACCTTTGATTCTGGCTAACATTAGATAATTGTATGCAGTGTAATTAAGAAGGACCTACAGTATGTTATGAAAGGGTTTATTGAGATCGTACTTACCCCTTTGAGTCCTAGAGGTGGATTATAAACTAAATCAAATCGTATAATGGTAATCAGAATATGATGGTGGTGAAGGTGTTAGCACGATCTGCCTTGGGAAGGAACTATGCAGTTGATACTTGTTAATTGGTTTCCTGTTTAATTGTTCTCCAATTATATAAATTATACTTGTATAATTATGTACTTGGTTTGGAATAGTGAGCAAAACTCAAGTCACACACCTCTAGGTTAGGTATTAATCTGCAATCCCATTACATGCATATACATATTTACATTTACATTTAATATCTCCTAAATAATTAACCCACACCTATGTCAGGTGTGGTTTGCTATCAATGGAAGTTAAATATCTCTAAGCTATAATAATTCAAACAAAATCAATCTAAATTGAATTCAATCTGAAACAAGCTAATTTATATCCAAAGGTCTCACATAATAAATTATATATAAAGTAAGGTTATAAGGGTTAATATTATCTAGGAATTAACTCACCAATAGTTCCACGTGGCAATGAGACAAAGGAGAACGTTTACCCAATATGGCGGACAATGGGGAAGCGAGACGCCGGCCCTGAGGCTCGGCTAAAGTGAAAGAAAGAATCAAATGATTATATGGGAATGGACATGAATACTATGCTTATCTGTCAGTCAGTCATGGCGTCGATGAGAGCGTCGTGATGATGTAGATGTATGTATTTCTGTCAGTGTATTGTGATTAGAGGCACAAAAGCTCGATCAACTGAAGGCGGAAATTAGATGTTAACTGGTTGGTGTTCGTGAAGGCTCTGCTTCTTCCAGCCCTCCGCCTTGCTGCCGTGGCATACGCCAGGGCCCAAATTATCGTACCGATTCTATGTTGCTCAATACGATAAATTCATATATACTACATAAGACCATGTCAATATTGCTTAATAGCATATTAGGCCTTTTATAAGCTTAACTTACTTACAATCTTATAATATACGATCAAATCGTCCTACGCCGTGCAGCGGGAACGACCGTGACAGCACAGAGACGTACGGTAGCACAAAAAGTGTCTTACACTATCGTATTTACACGATACACTCCCCCCACAAAAATACCTTAACCCCACCTTAAATTTAAAGTTGCCCAGAGGCTATCTTCTGACGCCACATGTCGACGGCGCCAGCAGCAGCGCGTCTGGGACGCGTCCCGGTCCGAGATTGATCACCATCAGTAAGAGGTGAGTCGTTACTTTGAGAATCCTCGGACCCAGCAATAACAGGTGGAGTCTCCGATTGTAAAGTGGAATCGAGCTCCAAAGCGTACAAACGTGCGATAGGACGAACAGTAGTACCAGTGGCTGTCTTCAATAGCGCCACCCGCTCTACAGAGTCTTCCCCCTTGTATACCTCCAACACGCGGCCTAATTTCCAGTACAAACGAGGACTATCTTCTTTAATTAAAACGACTTCACCAACAGTAGGTGCCGTCGATCTACCAGAGGGTGTAACACTCCTTTCCCTCAATGCTAGCAGATATTCATTAATCCACCTTTTTCTAAAATCTTTGATTACCCTCTATATATACTGGTATCGCTTAGACACCGCTGCTTCAGAGTACAGCGAGGGATCTTCTAATTCTACAATGGATTGGAAATCAGATGGAAACGCAGTCAATGGTTTACCATATAGCAAGTGAGCTGGCGTTAATGGTAGTGGTTCTTGCAGGTCGGTGTACACATATGTGAGCGGACGATCATTCACGACTGCCTCTATCTCTGTGAGGACTGTCGTCTACTCACTCTTCTTTAATAGAGCACGTCCTACTACAGCTCTGAGTCCTGACTTTACTATGCCGACACACCGTTCCCACATCCCACCAAACCAAGGTGCCTTAACTGGGATGAACCTCCATTCGCACTTCCTCTCTCCTATAAAAGTGATGATAGTAGGATCACTGCTCATATCCTTTAGATATTTTGATGCCTGGATATAAGTAGGAGCATTGTCGCTAAGCATGAGTTGAGGCAGTGAACGACGGGCACAAAACCGTCTAAACGCCAGCATAAATTCTTCGCTAAACATATTATCACATAGTTCTAGGTGTACCGCTCGAGACGTTGCACAGGTAAACAATTATATATAAACCTTCTCATGCTCTCTCGTCTTCAATGCCCCTGTGTAATCTAACCCTACAGCTTGGAAAGGTTCTATGTGTTTTACACGGCATTCAGGTAGAGGTGGAGCTGGTCCAGTTGCATATGGTTTACCCTTTAGTCTCTGGCATATTACACACTTTCTTACTACGCATCGAGCTACTTGTCGAACTCTGGGTATCCACCATGTGAGACGCAAATTTGATATAATATGACATACCCCGTAGTGTTTTACTTCTTTATGTGCACGTATGATCAATAGATCAGTAACGTTATGTCTTGTTGGCATAAGTATAGGACGGTTTGTGCCGTCCGTTACACCCGACCACTTCAGGCGACCCTCACACCTGATGAGGTCATTATCTAGGTACAACCTCAATTGATGCACTAAATTAGGCATTATTGTCTTATTCAAGCTTTGCAAAGATTCTAATTCTTTGGAAAAGGTTTCTGCTTGAACCCACTTGATCAAAGTTATTTCAGCTGCTTTATATTCACGAGCATCAATGTTGTGACCCCTGTTGCAGAGTTGGCCCGTTACTTTAAGTTGGTATTGGATATACTGTATATCTCAACACCCAAGCTACAACTCTGACTAATTTTTATAGTCACCGAATCTTGCCCGTTCTAATATTGGACCCGGTGGCTCCTTTGGCTGGGCTGTAACTGCCACTGTTTCCAGTGGCAGAAGCCCCTCACCAACAGCATGCCAAATCGTCCATTCATTTTCATGGAGCAGCCACTTTGGACCATGCCACCACAATTCGGACTTCACTAACTGGCTAGCCGTTATACCCCTAGTTATGAGATCACTAGGGTTGTCTTTTGTATTTACATAATGATATGCAACGTCTGGCAAAAGGGCTCTAATCTCATCTACCCTATTCCGCACATAAACTGGCAGAGACTTCTTGCTATGTATCCAGTTGAGTGCGACCTGACTATCGCACCAAACGTGAACGATTTCAATATTTAACTCGCTCTCGTATGCTGCGCGTACATGTTGCACCAGACGTGCTAATAGCAGCATGGCAGTCAATTCCATTTTAGGGATAGTTACCTTTTTGACCGGGGCTACTTTGGCCCGGGCGGTAACTAAATGTGCCCCAAATGAAGTAACGACATATATGGCTACCCCGTATGCTGTGGCGCTAGCATCGCAAAACGTGTGTAATGTAACGTTACCGAACGCCGCCACTTTACGAGGTAATGGTTTAGTACATAGGATGTCATACTCTTTCAACAACAATGTCCCTTGGTCATTCAAATCCACGGGTAAACTGTCATCCCATCCTATTTTGCATCTCCAAACTTCCTGCATCAGAATCCTAGCTCTTATGGTAACGGGTAATGCTAGACCCAAAGGATCAAAAAATTGTGCAACTTTGCTCAACAGACTTCTTTTTGAGTGCGCTCCCGTCTGCTGAGCAAAAGACCTTGTTTAAAAAGTTAGTATGTCTTGTTTAGGTTGCCAGATCATCCCCAAATTTCTGAACTTTTCCTGGTTATGAGATGCCGTACCGTCCACCTGTATCAAACTCTGAAGATCTTCACTATTAGTAACCCCCTCGCGGAGAAATAAATGTGCCTCTGTAAACAATCTACGTGCTTGCCAGTAGTTATGTAACAAATCGTCCTGACTATCGCTATAACCCTGCAAATTGTCTAATACAAGCCGCAAGATAGTTTACTTGTGTCCTCATGAGTATCTGATAGATGTTCTTTGATTGTGGCATTCAACAAAAACTGTGAACATGTAGCACCAAAGAGTATGACCCGAAAACGGTAGATTAGGACCGGACTTTCAGAGTCGCTAATGTCTTCGAACCAAAGAAAGCGGGTAACATCTCTATCTTCCTCTTTTAGTTTGACCATGAAGAATGCTTTCTCGATGTCACTAGTAAATGCATACTGCCCCAGCCTAAACCGCAATAGGTGTTGGGACATATCCGACACCAAGGACGGACCTGTCAGCAGGCAGTCATTTAGACTGGGTTGTTGACCTTGGTGGGCAGAGCAGTCATACACCACCCATAGTGGTGTGGTGATGCTGTCTTTCCTCACCCCATGATGGGTCAGATAGTGAACCCTTCCCTTCCTAATCGGTTCTTTTACATCGACCCTTTCAATGAAGCCCCTATCTTCATAACTCCGAAAAACATTGTCATACGCCTGGCGCGTGCTCGGTTAATTTGTTAATTTACGCTGTAATGCGCGCAAGCGACCTAATGCCAATCCATAGTTGGTTGGCAGGCTCATCTCACTGTTCTTCCAGGGTAAACTAACCTTGTATTGCTTGTCTGAGGCACAGTAGCTCACAGACTCTTCAAACTTCTTCAGCGCAATTTCTGTGTCATAATCGGTCTCCATAGGATTAATGCCTATGTGATCCAATTTCCACAGTCGCTCCAGGTCGAACTCGGCAGTCATTTTTGGGTCACTAGGTTGGGAATCCTCCCTTCCCAACTCCTCTGCCGCGGTTACATTCACTCTTAATATCGAGACCGTGTCGACCAGGACATTTGACTGTGTAGTATGCACCTTTCCGCTCATGCAATAGCCAAATTTAGTGGGGATTAAAACTACACCACACATTCTTTTAAATCCAGGGTATACTACATCATAATAATGATCCACACCAAGTAGAACATGCACCTCACTCTGATCTCCCATGGGATCTGACAAGTTAACCCCTCTGCTACGTAATACGTGTTCGACCTTCTTCACTCCTACAAATACATATTCTGGTAGGATGTCTACTACGATACATGTCATAAAGTATCTGGTTTTATGGTAGAAACATGAAATCTCTGCTATCTCGTAGTCTTGTTTGTCAGTAACCCCTGTGAAGCCCTGCAATCGAAGAGTCTCAGCCCCTACGATTCGGTGCTTAAGTCCCATTAATACGGACCTTTTTATAAAGGATCGTTGAGACCCTTGATCAAGAAGTACCCGACAAACCTTGTTACTGTCATTACCTTCCGTGGGAATCTGTATTGTGGGCAATATAGTAGTGTCTTTCGTGCTACCTAGTGTCAAAGTTGTAGTACCCTCTGGTTTGACGTCTTTGACTTTGTCTGCTGTAGGACAAAACTTGTCAAAGTGATGTCCTTTACAGTGGCGACAGGGCCTTAAGTATGTAGCAGTACATTGTCCCTCCTTACCATGTTCCTTACTTAGACAACCTACGCATAGCTTCAACCTCTTTGCCTGTGCTAGTTTTGTCTCATTTGTTGGGTATTTTACACAGAAACTCCATTTATGTTTGTTATTGTTACATAGCTTACATATAATCTGAGCAGGTTCCTTATATGTACCCTCTTTCTTTTCTTTAGTCCCCACCGTCATGCTTACAGTTCCCCTCATCTCCACATTCCCACTCCCTCCCGACACATACATTCTCCCATTGTTCAACTGTAGATTACTAATTTCTTTACTGAACTGGGTTTTGAGCTCCCCCAGATCAAACGATCTAACCTTGTCAAGTATTGCCATAGGAAGCTTCTGATGTAAGTTAATGACTATCATTTCCTGTGTGGTGAGCCCTAGGGTGTCTAGCGATCGAGTATGGCACTCCATATCTGCCCTAAATTTTGCTAACTCCTCAACCTTATACTGTGTTTCTGTGAGCTTTAACAAGGCAACAACATGGGCCATCTTCAACTGCTCTTGATCCCTGTATGTGGACTGTAATAATTGTACTGCCTCAAGATAACTATCACCTACTACCACAACACCCTCTATCAAATGTAAGGCCTCTCCTTCCATTTGTCCTTTCAGATAGTGAAACTTACGGACATTATCCAAAGAGGATTCATGTACTGTAGACCGAAATACATCCCAAAAAGCTAACCACTCAGTCAATTTGCCCCCAAATGTAGGAAGATTGAGTTTTGGGAGGTGCACAGTGTGTTTCGGGTCAACCCTTCTATGGGCCTCGTTCTCGCCTCCCTTCTTGTTTGCGACAGCGCGCTGTAATAGGTGCTTCGCTTTAAGACAGGTTCATCATAGAAGGCGAGATTATCACACTCTGTAACTATCTCTTTCTCCTCTGTCATGCCTGCCACAATCACCTCACTTAGAGCAACAATACGACCGTGGGTAGCCTGGACATTGTCTAACCTAGCCTCTAATTCTCGAGGTCAGCAGTAGTGATGAAAGCGTTGACATCAATAGTTAGCCTATTTAATACTCCCCGAAGTCCCGCCCTCTGATTTTTAGGGGCTTTGCTTAGCACCCCACTAGACGGTGTCTCTTCCTGTTTACTCATTTTGTATGTAAGCCTGTAGGCTATTTACCTAAAATGTTTCAATTACAACGGCAAAATAGTAGCCTAGTTAAGAGACGCCGACCGGCGGACTTCTATGTTATGGAGAAAAAATAGCACACCAAATAGCAATACCTACACTAAAGGGTCATATTGAACAAGAAAAAATGTTAGGTCAGGTCATGTGTCACAGGAAGTCTGAAATGAAAAAAGATAATTATTGGGGGAAGATGATGGGTGGGATGCAGGATTTTGGCAGGGCGCAACGATACTACCCTGCATTCCGGTTCTAACCATCGCTTGGTTAGTCCAACCAGTTTATCATAGAGTTGTTCCTGCATCCTGTTATATGTCCCCTTGCTCATTGCCATAAAAAAATTCCTTACTGGTAGCTAATTCCCTGGTATGGGCACCAATGTGGTATACTATCAATGGAAGTTAAATATCTGTAAGCTATAATAATTCAAACAAAATCAATCTAAATTAAATTACTCCATATCTAAATTGAATTCAATCTGAAACAAGCTAATTTATATCCAAAGGTCTCACATAATAAATTATATATAAAGTAAGGTTATAAGGGTAAATATTATCTAGGAATTAACTCACCAATAGTTACACGTGGCAATGAGACAAAGGAGAACGTTTACCCAATATGGCGGACAATGGGGAAGCAGAAGCCGGCCCTGAGGCTCGGCTCAAGTGAAAGAAAGAATCAAATGATTATATGGGAATGGACATGAATACTATGCTTATCTGTCAGTCAGTCATGGCGTCGATGAGAGCGTCGTGATGGTGTAGATGTATGTATTGCTGTCAGTGTATTGTGATTAGAGGCACAAAAGCTCGATCAACTGAAGGCGGAAAATAGATGTTAACTGGTGGGTGTTCGTGAAGGCTCTGCTGCTTCCAGCCCTCCGCCTTGCTGCCGTGGCTCCACATACGCCAGGGCCCAAATTATCGTACCGATTCTATGTTGCTCAATACGATAAATTATGTTAATATATACGATAAATTCATATATACTACATAAGACCATGTCAATATTGCTTAATAGCATATTAGGCCTTTTATAATCTTAACTTACTTACAATCTTATAATATACGATCTAATCGTCCTACGCCGTGCAGCGGGAACGACCGTGACATCGCAGAGACGTACGGTAGCACAAAAAGTGTCTTACACTATCGTATTTACACGATATCAGGTGATACAATAATATAAGTGTTGTGTACATCTTACAGCCAACAGACATACATTTTGGATAATCCTGCATGATGTGCCAATTATGTCATAATGACATAAACTATCAGATATAAAAATATACTAGGGCTTTCGAAGCTACTGTATGCAACATATATTAAGTATTCAGTATATTTATTTGAAAGAACCTGGCTAAGTTAAAGATATATAAATACAGTAGGTACGTATACAAATGAACTAATCATTAGTTAGATAATTGTATACGTATCAACGGTATTTAGATATCTTTAACTTTCGTGAAATACTTGTTAACATTCATATTATCAAAGCCTTTTACATAATTCTCTCTCTCTCTCTCTCTCTCTCTCTCTCTCTCTCTCTCTCTCTCTCTCTCTCAACTAATACATTATGAAAGCAGTACATCAACAAACATCGTCCAATGCTTTGCACAAACATTTCAGTTGGGTTTCATCACTCCTCACACGAATTTGGAATCATGATGCGTTATTCACGTACCGTCATCACCTACATGCAACACCTAACTATAGGCAAAGATACATTTGTCCGATAACTTTCCATTGCAACTTAATTATAATATGATTTTAATACTAATAAAGTGTGCACTAATATAATGTCAATATAGTTTGTTAGAGCGGCTATAATATGAGAGCAAACAAGTTAGAGATAATGTTTACACCTTTGCAATTACATAGACTTCAAAAGTGAATTATATCGTCGAGTGATAGCCATAACAAATTGGACCTTACGCCAGAAGCTACCACACGAGGGTTACCGAAAACACTTAAACACTTTCCACATAATGACACCCTTCTGTCATGAGATAATGGTAAAATACGCGCACAATTGTTGAATGAAGGTTGGATGATCTCTGAGACACTGAGCAAGTGAATTGAAATCGATTTTTCATATCAATGCAATTTGAAATGCAAAATTGAAGGATTGTTTTATCTCTCTCTCTCTCTCTCTCTCTCTCTCTCTCTCTCTCTCCCTGTTCAAGAAATCCTAACATTAATGAGTTTTGATGTGCTTTATTATGGGTATATCTGGAATAGGCTTATACTTTTAATGCCCAACATAATTAACACCTTACGAGCGGCCTATGCGGTTTATTTATATGTACCGCCCAGCGGGGTGTTTTTAGCCAAATTTTTTTAGCCAATGTTTACGTGATCATTTTCATGCCTAAATAAGACCCAGAACGTAAAACAAGTACCTATCCCTGAAAGGGCATAAACAGAGCTTTCGAATGACACCATAACGATCCTTTTATGATGGCTAGTTTTCTCGCAATAACCGTGCAACGCGAGTGCAAAAAGCATGTAATTAGCCACTTTCCCAATATAATTCCTTATATAGCGAGTGAGAGAGGGAGGAGGGAGCTGGGATTCGTGTCAGTATGTTCGCCGCGGTGGTCTCGAGCAGTCATACGCTCGCTACTCTCCTGCCACCACTTGTCTCTCTCTCTCAGCAACATTACGTGCTGAAATTGCCACTCGAGTTATGTCGAGCGCCGCCACATAGTCCAGCTTTATTTAACTCGACTTATGTGGTGAGACGCTAAATAAGGGTTAAAAAGAAAAACATATGCGCGCAATACAAAATATTTATCATTGTATCATTGACAACAATGCAAACTTTAACAGTTTACAAAAATATAATTATCAACTGGATGCACGCTAAATTTGAAAGAGGTGTATTATTTGTTTCAAAATAGTTTACATATATAAACCTGTGCTACCTGGAATAATCTTCTCCGAGGTTTTATACCGTTTTTCAGTTAAGGTTAAATAAAAAAAGAAGGGTTGGAATTTTGCATCCATTATAATAGTGTTCTGCATTATTTGGGAATCACAGTATTCCCGTGGTACAGTACAAATCGGATGGACTAAAATATATTCTTGTTAACACTATCTCCTATTTGCCTTGTAAAACCTCGGTTGTCCTTTGCTTCATGTTTATCTTTATGTTCCCGGCAACATTTAATTGTAACTTATAAGGCAGAGTAAGCAGCTCGCACATACCTCTTTCATTACCTCTCAGCACACTTCTGCTTGATATATCTTAGCCCCTATTTCTGAATAGTATACATAATACAAATACTACGTCTACAACTGTTACTAATAATACTATTGCGACCTGATTGAGGCTGCATAGTAGAACGTCTAAGAATAGATTAGTATTATATATTTGTAACAATGTAATAAATTATGACTTTCTTTAACGTTAACCCATTGGCTGCGGGTGACGTTCCTGAATGTCCTGGCAATTTACAGCAATTTCCAGGCTTTAAAAGCCTGTGAAAGCCGTAGAAATTGAATGTCAGTGGGCGGGAGCGTGAGGGACCCACCTCCGACCCTCAGAGCAGCGAGCGGCTCACTGTGGGAGACTGTGTCTCGCGCGGGTGTCTCACAACAGTGTTGCCGAGCGAGCGAGTGCTAATAATTAGCTGTTTTCTCGCATGTCTATGGCACTGCTGCGGATGAACCCCGCCACCTACGAAGCACGTTCTGGTCTCATTATGAAGATATTTTCGCCTAGTTTTCGGCAGAATACAGTTCATTTAATGCAGATGCATGATTAACCCCCGTGGCCCAGGCTGGCTTTCTAAATGACGGAGCTCGTATCCGGGCGATCTGGACGAAAGATGACTTGTGTAAACAAAGGCCTATCTCCCTTAATTTGAGAGCTACAATAATGAAACAAACATAAACATGTGCGCCTAACCTTGCTGCGTAGACTGGCGTTAAGTAGATATCTTTAGCTCAACTGGTTCCGGAGTTATAGCGATGTTAGTGGAGGTAACTTTTGGCGCATATTTACCTTGGCGCGTCCGAACACTCAACCGCGGCCCCGGGGTACGATGCACTGTTGCACTCGTCGCCCTACCCGCAATTATGCCGGGAAACGATTTGAGAGTTTTTATTATTTATTCTACCATTTGTTATACTTATTATGTTATTTTCACTCAATAAAGTTATTTTTATGAAGTTATTTGTGTCTCTGTCACTTTTACTCAGTTTTATTGTTATTATAGTGTCACTTTCACTGGACTATGATCATTTATAGTGTCATTTTCACTTCTATGTATTGCTAGGTAAGCTAATAATATATATAGTGTCACTTTCATTTGTTCATATTGTTATGAAGGCACTTATTACTTATGTGTGTCTCTTTCACTTATACTTAGTTTTATTATTATTATAGTGTCACTTTCACTGGACTAGGATAATTTATAGTGTCATTTTTACTTCTATGTATTGCAAGGTAATCTAATAATATATATAATGTCACTTTCACTTGTTCATATTGTTATGAAGGTACTTATTATTACTTATGTGTGTCTCTTTCACTTATACTCAGTTTTATTATTACTATTAGCCTACATTTTTGGGTGTCACTTTCACTGTCATTGTCACGGGCACTTCATTATTGCACTAGAGTGTGAAAGTCGTTGAAGCACCGTCCAGCGCACAGTGCTACTTCACACTCGAGGCATTCCCATGTGGTTTTGCTCACTTTGTGGGGTCTGCGAGTTGTGTGGCTGCACACATGGCACCTCTTCTGACTCCTAACTCTACTACCTGGTGCTTTGAAAGAAAGGGGGTTGAGCTGGTGCTTCCTGAAGAAGTCAGCACACGCTGTGCGGTCCAACTGGCCTGGTCCTTGTAGTGGTCTCTCAGGTGTACTCGCATGTTTAGCCAGGAACTCAAGTATCACCTGCTTGTGGAACTTCCGCAGGGACTTGTATTTCTTGGCTCCGGGAGTCCTCAACCGGTAGATGTTGTTGGCATTGAGGGCCAACATATCTACCGTATGCAGAATAAAATTCTTATACCACCTGCAAGATGTTCGCAGGCAATCGATGAAGCCCATCTGCATGTCGGACTTGTCGATGAGGCGCATGTTGAGGTTATAGTCCAGGACAGCAGCTGGTTTCTGGACGGGGTTTTTGGTTCTTCGGTCCACCTTCACTGTGGCGACCATCTCTGCCTTGTGGCATGTGGTGAGGAAGTTGACCCTCCGTTGGTCATGCCAGTGGATGGAGAGGATGGGGCCACTCTTCTTGTGGAATATGTCCGTCTTCTTTGTCTTCGTTGGGTATGATGGCATGCCCTTCCTCTTGGCCTTGACTGTTCCAACAGTTCCGGTCTTGCGGTCATGGAGGTACTTGGTGAGGATTGGCGACGTATAGTAGTTGTTTGCAGTACAAAATGTGGTTCTTATGAAAGTGTTTCTCCATCATTTTCTGCACAACAGCGCCGCCAAATCCAATGTCGGGGTCAGTCAAGATTTCGCCACCACTGCCACTGTAGACCACAAAGTCCAGCACATACCCCGTCTTACAATCGCAGAGGACAAAGAGCTTGATGCCGAAGCAGTGTCTCTTTGACGGGATATACTGCCTGAAATGCAGCCTACCATGGAACAGGACTGAGACTCATCGAGGCACATCTTCTGAATTGGAATCAGGTAGCTGGTAAAGCGATGATATATCATGTCATACAGCTTCCTGATTTTCCATAATGTGTCGGGAAGGTGGACATGCATGTTGTTGGTCAGGTGGAGATAGGAGAGGATGTCAAAGTACCTGTCCCTGGACATGTACTTTCCAAATGCTGGAGTTGTGATGAGGTCGGCAATGATCCAATAATCTGCCAGAGCATGTTTCCTGATGTGTGTCATCAGCATAGTAAGTGCCAGAAACACATACAGTTCTGCCACAGTGACAGCTCTCCATGCCACCATCTTGGCACTGGTCTTCCTGCCAAGAAAGTTAGCACAGATGTCATGGTGATTATTGGTTTCCTCGACGAGGTATTCCAGGACTTAATTATCGTAGAAGCCACAAAAAAGTTCACTGGGGGTCAAAATCTGCCCCATCTGTCCACACAAACAAGTTAGATGAGCGCGAACCGGCAGGCGCAGCAGGCACACGCCCAGGCACACGCCCTTGCCCACGCGGACGCCCAGGCGAACGACCCGCATGCCCACACCCACGCCCAGGGGCAGCGGCATCGGCAGGCTGAGCCGTTCGCTCACGACCTCGCCCTCGAACTCGTCGTGTTGGGACTTCCTCTTCTTCCACATCCTCTTTGTCCTCCTCCTCCTCAGGTAATGTCAGGTCATCTGGGGCAATGTTGGGATTGTCAGCATCTTCTTCAGGGGACAATTCTGGCGAAAAAGTGACCGGGCGTATGGGGCGGGAGGCTGCGGGAGGTGGAACAATGGGAGCCTCAGCCTCGGGAGTTGGGCTCCTTTTGCGGCGAGGAGCCGAGGGCTTCTCCGCTCCAAATAATGCTCTACGATGCGGGGGCTGTGGTGGCACACTGTGGGAGGACAATGCCGCACCACTAGTACCACTTGTAGAGGCCCTTTGTTCATCCTGAGGGCGAGATGAAGCCGTAGGATGTGGGTGACCCGCGCAGCGTCCCGGGTCAAGGCGTCATGATAAAGGAATGCGGGTGGTTGCTAGACCGGGGTCGACGTCACTATCACTATCATAACCTTCCCTAGCTTTTTCTGCTGCCCTGCGAACTTTCTTGGCCGCACTTTTCACCAATGATTGTTTATACAAATATTTACCCACTTTCAAGGGCGTACGGGCAGGCAAAGGGAAAGGTCCCGGGCTAGGGCTAGGCCTAGGCTGACCACGCAAAGATGGCGACGGGGTAGGCCTAGGCTCAAGCACACTCAGAAGTTCGACTGCACCTTCAGTCACCACTTCCACATCAGGATCATCACTACTGTCTCCTCCCTCAAATAAGTCAACATTGTCATCATCCCCAAACACCACAATATTAATCATCGTCTTCACTCGCACTACTAAAAAACTGTTCTTTATCGATCAAGCCTCCGCCACTGCTTTCTTCGATGGCAAAAAGTTCCCTCTCAATCGCACTATCACTCAATAATACCTTTGGTTTCTTGCATCGAGCCTTTTTCTTGCTTGCAACAGCCGTAGATGTAGCGAGCGGGGTAGCAGTGGGGCGCGCGGGAGGTTGCACGGAATCGGACGCGTCGGACGAATTTTATTTGCTATAGCTTGCTATGGCGGGCACGTAGGAACTGATAACGGTAGTAGTTGAGGCTTGGTGACGCTGCGATCGCCCCTGCAAAGGAAATTTTCGCCGCGCGTATTTCAAAGCACGCTTTCAAGCATAGGGATTTTAAAAGGACACCCGGGCTCCGGCCTATCTGCCGCAGTGTCATTTTAAAATGCTGCCTGGGCCAGAAGGGTTAATCATTCAGGAGTGCCTGAATATGCCATAAATAGCCCAAATATGCCCGCAGCGTAAGTGTTAATAATCAAATAAAAAGAAAAAGAAACATGCTTACATTACTGAGATGCTGGTGGACATACAGTTATACAAGTAAAGGTTGCTCTTCTGTAAATCTACTATAGCTTACTTAGCCCATCCTGTACGAGCACCAAACATAATCCGTCAGTATAAAAGGTACACACTTGTACGAACGACAAATGTACATGAGTATTGTTCTCTGCTAATAGTGAGCGGGAGCCACTAACATGACTTAAAAGCCTTACTGCTAGGTACTGGCAATGTTGCCTAAATGGTGGCCCTTCGCTTTTACCCATCATACCTCAGTTACTCCCTAGCTTTTGTGAGAATTTTGTTATTGCGAAATTGGATGATATTGAGGGGTACATAAATTGTAAAATGCTCTGGTACAGTAGGGGTTAATAATATGAAAAGGGTGGGACCATTTCCTTTAAAAAAGCAGTAGTAGTAGTAGTAGTATTATTGGTAATATTAACCCGCACAATCCCAGCGACGGCTGCCACCCGTCAGTAGATAAATCACTCCCAAGCCCCAGTGACGGCTGCAAGCCGTCAGTAATATATGGTCCTTGTAACTGCCAGTATCAGGCAGTGGCTGGTACCATGACTTGTAAACACTGTTGTAAGGAATTGGCAACACTTCTTAGGTTGGCTGCAATCTTCCACAGGCTGTCTGGATCAGTGTTTCATCAACTTTTGAGGTGGGAGGTTGTTATATCTTGCCTCTGAAGCCATTTTAGCCACATTGCTTGGTACTTGGGGATACATTTATGGTAGTACCCTATGGTACAGTAGGGGTTAATAATATTACTAATTATAATACTACTACTACTGCTAATCATAATAATAATAATAATAATAATAATAATAATACAAATACTTTTTAAATATTATTAGTTCTGCTACTGCTATTACTACCACCACAACCACCACTACTACTAATGATAATAATAATAATACAAATAATATCTAGTATTATTAGCGAGATCACCGATGCAGATGTAAAGGTACCAACCTCGCCCAGGTAGCTGTGAGTGAGCCTTTGCCTTATGCTGATTGGTCGGCTGCTCCCTATCCTGCAAACATTCCCCCATAATCCAATGGTGTGCAAACAAATCATTGCTCGGGCAGTTTCAATACAAGATATTTTTATATCGGGCACCTTCCCCAGTACTCAGAGCTGCACTGCCCGGATCTTATTATGGAGAGAACAAGAATGAAAATGGGCCCACCCAGGCTACCACCCCGGCTGTGTCCTAGTAACCAAGGTAACCGCTATGTATCACCACATGTCACACTAGATAATTTTTTTACGGAGGCAAATACTGAAAATCTTGTGATATTACCCCAGGTGCACCACAGGAACATCTCAAGATGTTACCCGACCTTTCATGGTTAAGATTAGAATAGAATAATGAAAAAATTTGAATTACATTGCATAAACTTGACAGGAGTATAACCCTTTCCTTGCAGTGAGTTACATAGCTAAGAATATGCTCTGGCGGGAATTTTCCCGCTATATATGTTCAATATACGTCACCCTAGCGCAATTTCTGTAGCCCTGGCTAAAATAAAACGAGTTCCAATAACAATTTGGTCAAATAATCCATAATAAAGGTCTGCAGTTATTCATTCCTCCTCTTTCGACCTTGCAAATATCGACCAAACCTTTCATTCTTTCGTCACGGTGAGCGACCAGTCATCAGGCTTATTATAACCGTCTGTCTCCCTATCCTCACACTCGTGACAGCTTGATGATATAACTAGTCATTTTAGCTTCTATTATGTTTGTTAGACAGTATTAGTGATGTTCTGCAACATGAAATTAACCTCACATTCATACCTGAAATCTAGCTTTCACAGAAAAATGTAGAGTTAGCACTGTTTTTTGTGTATTTTAGCTTCTGAAACACCTCTTGCTTGGACACACACCCTCCTGCAGCGAATGGATGGAGCTCACTAATCTAAGTATAGGTGGAACGTCTGGCAACAAGTGGTGCGGTTGGTTATTACAATACACACATATACGTCGCTCACAGTATGGTCCTTTTTCATTTAGGACATATGGATACATCGGCCGCAGTGAAGGTGTTAACCCTTTCTGTACGGGCTACGTCTTTTTCATTTGATTGCAGCTACTTTTAGACAAATTTAAGATGCTTACTAAGGATACGTGGTAGCTAAAAGGATTCATTGAGATAGTTTGCAGCCTTTTGATTGGTAGAACTCCTTCCTAAGCTCAATAAAATAGTTTGATAGTTGCCAGAATAAAATTAAAAGTACATCACCGGTACAGAAGTGATTAAAGGAAGGCAATGCTGTGAGTCTATGTTTCTATATATAAACTCATGAATAGGTGGCGAGAGGCATATACAGTAGTAGGAAACATTATTTGTTGGTGAACACGATTGGTGAACGGAAAGTACTTGTAGGCGAGCATCTTATGTAGTAGTCGGTCTATATTTGCCCAATATTTTGTATGTAGTGGTTGTTTTTCTCTAGCATAATGGGAAATGGGATCTAACTATAAGTCATAGTACTATGCTTTCCAAAGTTTGGCTAGTTATCTAAATAATTACATCAATAAACACAAAATATTTTGTCCCTAACTTTAGCAGGGTTAGGGTCACACTGCTTCATATTAAGAAACATAAATCCTAATACCCAACAACAACAATAACATCATCATCAACAATAACAACAAAAACTACATCAAGAGCTATGATAACATCAACTACAGCACCAGCAAAAAAACAAGAATAACTAAATTAATTCTAGGACTTTATAGCTTCTATCTTTCCACGAAACAGACAACAAATGGAGAAGCATTGGAAATACAAACATTGGATAAAGGTTTTAGACTGAGTTTCTTTCTGTTGGTAAAAAGTTGTGCAATATGTCTTGTGCTCCCACAAGTTACCATCTCTCTCTCTCTCTCACTTTCTACACCCAAGGTGTGTGTGTGTGGGAGAGAGATAATACATACATAAATACACTTAAATTTAGTCTACGTTCCAGCTCTTTACCGTTTACAAAATGTTATGTATCTTCATATTGTTATCTATGGCATGGAGGAAGCCTAGTATTGAATGTTCTATTAACCCCTTCTGTACCGGCGACGTCTATGTAATTCAATTTCAGCTACATTTAGACGATTTTATGAAGTTTTGGAAAGATATATGGTAGCTAAAAGGATTAATTGAGAGTCTGTAGCCTTTCATTAGGTATACGTCCTTCCTAAGCTTAACATAAGTCTTATAGTTGCCAGAATATAATGAAAAGTACATCATCGGTACAGAAGGGGTTAACAAACAAATATAAATTAGTTAAATAATCAATTAACAAACAAATATATATGAACACTGTGTTTTCACTGGACCCTGAATAAAATACTTATGTACACACAAATTGAAACGTTGAATACTCACGTGTCGTTTTTATCATAAGACAAATATCTGTAATATGCTTGTCCACTACTCTGCATTAAGTGCTGTCAGAGTGTTTGTTAAAATTAATGTGGATTTATTCATTGATTATTATTATTAGTATTATTATTAGTAGTAGTAGTAGTATTTTTTGTTTATTTTTGTTGGTGAGGTAGTCATACACTGTTGGGTATATATAAATTCTTACCGAAGGTGTAGCACATCCAACGTCATTAACACCTTACGAGCGGGTGGTGGAGTATATTTCACTGTGCCGCTCAGCGGGGGGGGGGGTTACCATAAATGGGGTTGTTTCCGTGCTCTTTTTCATGCATAAACAAGACGCAGAGCGTAATACAAGTATGTATCCCTGAAAGGGCGTAAATTGAGCTATCCAATGACACCCGAACCATCCTTCTACGATCACTGGTTGTCTTGCAACGATCGTGCAACCGAAGGGCAAAATCGCTAAAATACGGTAATTTCTTTATATTATTACGTATGTAGCGAGGGAGTGAGGGTGGATGTAAGTGGAGTAAATCTCAGTAGGTCCACGGTGGCCGTGGCGAGCGGTCATGAGGTGATCCATGCTCCTCCAGTCACTCGTCTCTCTCTCAGAGCCAATATTGCGCCAAAATTGCACTCGGACTTAAGTCGGGCCCCGCCACATAGTCCAAATTTTTCTATACGGACTTAAGTCGGGCCCCGATAGACAAGGGTTAAGAATACAACGAAAACAACGTTAATGTACAGAAGAGGATAAAGTCACCCTTGCAGTACTATTAGTAGTATTGGGATATATTTATTTGAAGTTAATACAATATTCATATTTGCATACACAACACCACAAATCACATCCGGTTTAAATGCACAAGTGGTCCTCATGTTCATTCATGAATTTTTGTTTTGCTTCCTTGTGTCGTCACGATCAAGCACAATATTAGCTGATAAGGATGGGTACCTGCATGAGTACATGCATTACAAAAAGTCGAACACAATAGGGTACACAAAAATTTCAGATTTGTTTTCCAGCAAAGTAACATGAATTTTTAAAAGCGGCCATTGACGCTTTCGCCCAACCTGCACGACGGTCAGATAGTTGGGCAGAGTGTCAATATATTGCAGTGCAACTTTGCATGTGAGATACACTCCAACACGGCTGAAGGAAGGCGCAGTGTTATACTAGTGATTACTCTTTTTATAATGGCACAACTACTGTATGTATAATGAGTCAGGAAGTGTTGTCTGATTCTGTAACAGAATTATCCCAAACACATATCTGCAGCCACAACAACATACACCACCCCATAAGATAGCGTTTCACAATTTATATAATATATATTAATTAAGCCTGCACCTCTCAAAGGAGTAGAGTTACCTACTACATCCTGTATTCAATAGTAACATCGTTGATATTATAAAGTTGGGATCAACACCACTGTTGTTATTCCTTATCGATATGACTTAAGTGGACTGTATAAACATTGTCGTTCGGCTTATGAATGTTATTAAGGTGATATACCAATATGGTATAAATCCCACAAAACACTTAATTCTTCTTTCCATGGAAATTGTCCACTAGACATATATTGCTCTACTGGGGTTACTGCCACTTTGAATTTTGTAACAACCTCAGTGCTGGACCTGGAAGTGGTAGCCGCATATGAACCACTAAGTGCGTACCCATATTTGGTTGGAAGTAGAACCAAATTCCCTGCCCTTTTATATCCAGGTAACACTATGTTGTAACAATGGTCGGCACCTTTCAGTAACTCCAGTTGTGCTGTCTCGGTAATGCATGAGTTGGCCAATTAAATGCCACGATACTGTAAACTAGTTATTTCAACATTCATACTAGTCTTGCCTTTATGTTCGGGTAGTTCATCGACAACAATTTCTTCGAGACGATGGAAACTGCCACGATGTATGTATTTCAGCACTACAACAAAATACTCACGAGTGGTTTGTGTTCCAGTGAATCCATGAAGACGTAATTCTTCCATTCCCTTATATACATAAGAAAGGGATGGTAGTACAGGGGTCTTCACGAAAGTCCTCTGTGAGCACTGATCAAGTAGCAATCTGACCTTTACGGTTTCCTTATGCCTACCCTTCACAGGCAGCTGAAGTGTGGGTAGGAATACTGTTTGTTTACTCATACTTACGGACATTGTTGTTGAGGTTGCAACTATTGACTCGTCTCTATTATTGTTACCCCCAGTAGTCGATCTCGCCTCTCTTGGTTGCTGGCACATGGAGTGAAAGTGTTTGCCCTGGCAGTTACTACATTTCATGAAGTTAGGGTTTGTACACCCATTACTACAATGTTCAATGGAGAGACGTAGTTGCCTAGCTCTCTTCACTCAGAGAGGTCCCGTTATGTACTTGTAACATTTGTAGCCTACCAGGGATGATTATTCCAGCAGCACAATTTGTTCGGGAAAACGGCGACTATCATTCTATGTCATGAAGAAAGCTGTAGCCATGGTCATTTCTCTCCCAGGGGTATTTTGACCCACTATGTTATAAAATTCCGCCTAGAAACACTACATGACAGTCTTATAATCCAGGCTCTGATCACCCATCTCTCTCCTATCTGTCTCCTTAACTGGTGATGACAATTTATTTAGTAATGTAACCACACACAACTCTTCAGACTTACCTTTTGACTTGACATAGATCTTATAACACTCTCCATGTTTGCATAACAACCCTTTTGTTCTACAACTTGGCACTTAGGTGGAGCAAAGTCATTAAAGTGTACTATGTGTGCTGCCTTCACACTATCGGGATGCCCAAAGGTTCCTTGAGTAATTCTAAGGCGAGAGCATAACTGACACCTTCAACCATGAAGCCTTTGATTAGTTTGTAAGCATCTCCCTACAGCCGACACTTTAACCCTTAAAAAGCGGCTCACCACTTAAGTCGAGTTAAATAAAGCTGGACTATGTGGCGGCGCTCGACATAGGTCGAGTGGCAATTTCAGCACGTAATGTGGCTGAGAGAGAGAGACAAGTGGTGGCAGGAAACTAGCGAGCGTATGACTGCTCCAGACCACCGCGGCGAACCTACTGACACAAATCTCAGCTCCCTCCTCCCTCTCTCACTCGCTACATACTCAATTATGTACCGAAAGTACCGAATTACCTGCTTTTTGCACTCGCGTTGCACGGTTATTGCAAGAAAACTATCCATCATACAAGGATCGTTATGGTGTCATTCGAAAGCTCTGTTTATGCCCTTTCAGGGATAGATACTTGTTTTACGTTCTGGGTCTTATTTAGGCATGAAAATGATCACGTAAACAGCTCTATATTGGCTAAAAACACCCCGCTGGGCGGTACACATAAATAAACCGCATAGGCCGCTCGTAAGGTGTTAAGTACGTCTGCCTTTGAATTGCACTTAAGTCCGCCTTTTTGTGCACCACACATGAAAACATATCCCAAAACCCAGTCCATAGTGTGAGGTGGGGATCTTACAGAAAAAGCAACAACACAAACAAATGGGCAGCCACAACACAACAAACCGCGAAGGACCAATTATTATGTGGTTATTCCTTATCAATATGATTTAACTTGACTGTATAAACATTAATAACCAAATAATAAGGTATTACTGAATTTTAGCACCAACAGATAGATCACATACTTGTTTATGCCTATTAGATCCGGTAGAGCATATATATAAATGCTATATATGTCATTTAGAGCAGACATTTATTATAAAGGAGAAATATAAGAACACAAATGCTCTTCCTATGTAAGGCTCTGCCACTCCCCATCATCAGCTGTTCGGCTATGCTGTGTGCCATCTATAGGAGAGTATTAACAAAATTTTTATAGTTGGTAGACATGTTGTTACTGCCTGTTCCTTGAGTCGAGGAATCCTGTATCCCACGGCAAAATGTTATTGGTCATATATAGCTTATTTTTATTTTTATATTTGATTGTCTTTAACCACACATTTTCCCTGATCTTAGTACCCTCCCCACTAGTGGGGACTGTGTATTTAAATAGTTGGAAAATGGGTAAATACTAATTTGTGCTCCAAATCTTTATAATACAACACTATCTGAAGGACAAAAACACACACAACCAAAAATACTTACTAAAATCGCTGTTGGTACTAAAAGTCAGGTTTACCAATAATAGAGAGCTTTACCTGGACAAAGGTGTGTAGTGGACGGCTATGGTGAGATCTGGTGGCACCACACCATTGGCTCTTTCCATCGGCCAATCAGCTTGCAGCCCCACCACCTGCCTCTCCACACTACCATGGTCACCAACAATATTACCTGTGGTACTGTCAAATGGTACAATTATAAGGCAGGCTATGGCTTCATAACTACGAAGAGTAACGAGGATGTCTTCTGCCACCACACCAACTGTATCAACAACAACAGCAAGAAGAAAGCCTCAAAATGATGAATTGTAGCCCAGCTTCGGAGTCCCCAGGGGGGGGGACCATAAATGCCCCCTCACCCGACCGACCATCCCCTGACGACCCCACACAATTACCTGGACCTCGGCCTGTTACTCTTTCTATTAATTTCTGCAACATTCGCGGACTTTCCTCTAACTTTCACTCTGTTGAGCACCATCTCTCCTCCTACAAACCTGATCTTCTCTTCCTCACCGAAACTCAGGTGTCTGTAGCAACATCCAGCAACCCCTTCTCTGTATCCTCCTACTTTCTCTATCCTAGTTTCAAAGCCAAAGGCGGATGTTGTGCATATGTGCACAACAAACTCACTTGCTCTCGTGTTCCCGATTTCGACTCCTCTGAATTCTCAACTTTATGGCTCAAACTTTCCTGTCATTCTCTTACTAAATATTTCTGTGCTGTCTATCTTTCCCCTAACTCTACCAACTTTCCCAAATTCTTTGACTATCTAAACTCTACAGTGGAACACATTCTATCCATTTCTCCTTTCTCAGAAATCTCCATCTTAGGAGATTTCAACGTTCACCACCGCCATTGGCTCTCCTCTCACACTACTGATCCACCTGGTGAACAAGCCTACGTCTTTTCTATCCTAAATGACCTAGAGCAGTTAGTTCAACAACCCACCCGTATCCCGGATCGCATCGGAGATCGGCCCAACATTCTTGACCTGTTTCTAACTTCTAACCCTTCTTCTTATACTGTCGATCTTTTCTCTCCTTTGGGCTCCTCCGACCATAAACTTATCTCTGTCACCTGTCCTATCTCTCCAGTACAGCCACCCGATCCTCCTAGCCGGCGGCGCTTGTGGCACTTTGGCGCTGCCGACTGGGAGGCTCTTCGGCAGTACTTCTTTGATTTCCCATGGAATGATTTCTGCTTCCATGGCCGAGGACCCTCGGAGAGTGCTGAACGCATTACCGAGGTAATCCTATCGGGCATGGAAGCATACATTCCATTCTCTTTCTCTCAGACTAATGCTAAAAAATCTTGGTTTACTCACGCCTGTTCTACTGCTGTCCGCAATAAGGAGGAAGCATTCAAACGGTACCGACGCCTTAAAACTCAAGACTCTCATTCTTCATATGTTTCTGCCCGGAATCAAGCCAAATCTGTTCTTCGACTTGCCAAACACTCTTTCATCAATAATAAATGCACTGAACTATCCAACTCTAGCTCTTCCCAAGCTTTCTGGCATCTAGCCAAAAACCTCTCCAACAATTTCTCTTCCTCGTCTTTCCCTCCCCTTTCCCACTCTGATGGCACAACCATCACTTCTTCCTCTGACAAAGCTAAACTCTTCGCTCAAACTTTTGCTAGAAACTCCACCTTGGATGATTCCGGTGCTATTCCTCCCTCTCCGCCCTCCTCTCTCTTACTTATGCCTAATATCCTAATCTCTTCTAAAGATGTACTTTCTACCCTCTCTGGGCTTAACACTAATAAGGCGTACGGTCCGGACGGTGTTCCTCCTGTTGTTCTCAAAAACTGTGCTTCCGTGCTGACTCCCTGCCTAGGCAAACTCTTTCGTCTCTCTCTATCCTCTAACGTCTTCCCTTCATGCTGGAAGTTTGCTCACATTCAACCTGTCCCAAAGAAGGGTGACCGCTCTCAACCCTCCAACTATCGTCCAATTGCTCTTATCTCTTGTCTTTCTAAAGTTTTTGAAACTATTCTTGCTTCCAAATTTCTTAAGCATTTCTCTTCTCATAATCTGCTCTCAGATCGCCAGTATGGCTTCCTTAAGGGTCGCTCTACTGGTGATCTTCTTTCATATCTTACTAACTCTTGGTCATCCTCCTTTCGGGACTTCGGTGAGACTTTTTCTATTGCACTAGACATATCGAAAGCCTTCGATAGAGTCTGGCATAAATCTTTAATTTCTAAACTACCCTCCTTCGGTTTCTATCCCTCCATCTGTGCCTTTGTCTCTAATTTCCTTTCCGGCCGTTCCATAGCCGCGGTTGTGGACGGCCATTGTTCACTTCCTCACTCTATAAACTCCGGTGTTCCTCAGGGCTCTGTCCTATCTCCTATTCTCTTTCTAATTTTTATAAATGATCTCCTTAACTGTACCTTAATTCCCATCCATTCATACGCAGACGACTCAACCTTGCACTACTCCATTAGTTTTTCAGAACGCCCCAGCCAGCAATCCCTCAACGACAAACGTAATGAAGCCATAGAACTCTTAAATTCTGATCTAAATACTATTTCCAATTGGGGCAGAGAAAACCTTGTTAACTTTAATGCTTCCAAAACCCAATTTCTCCATCTATCTACCCGTCAGGATCTCCCAGCGGACTATCCCTTATTCTTCAACAATACAAAAATCAACCCTTCATCTTCTCTCAATATTCTTGGTGTCTCTTTTTCTTCTGCTCTCATTTGGAAGGACCATATTACCAGTCTTGCTAAGGCAGCATCCCAGAAGCTGGGTGTGCTCAACCGCCTTAGGGGGTTCTTTTCCCCTGCACAGCTTCTTGCTCTGTACAGGGGCATAGTGCGCCCTTGTATTGAGTATTGTTCACATGTGTGGGGCGGTTCCTCTCACACTGCTCTCCTAGACAAAGTTGAAAGGAAGGCCTTTCGTATCATTAACTCCCGTCCACTCACCAACTCTCTGCAATCTCTCTCTCTCCGCCGCAATGTTGCATCTCTCTCGCTATTCTATCGCTACTATAATAATCAGTGTTCCTCAGAGCTATCCCAGTGCATACCACCTCCTTTACGTAGGGCACGTGGTACCCGTCTTGCAACTCAATCCCACCCCTACTCTGTGCAACTCTCCAACCCAAGAGTGAAACGTTACTCTCAAACTTTCTTCTACTCAACAGCTGAGCTCTGGAACTCTCTCCCAGAATCAGTCTTTCCCTCTTCCTATGACTTAAATTGCTTCAAACTCCGTGTGTCCAGGCATTTTGGCTCGAACGTCCCTTGATTTTGGCCCTGTCACTCTTTCAACTATGGGGGAGGCACTCGCTATAGGCAGTTATGCCTTTTGCCTCCCTCAATCACATAGAAAAAAAAAAAAAAAAAAAAAACTAAGAAATGGTGAATCAGTGACTTTTACCATCAAAACAGGGAGACAGGGACGTGAAGCTACCAACATCACAGGCCCTGAAGGAGCTCCAGTCAAGGGCTCCTCTTTCTCCCCACGGAATGCTCCACCAGAGTCGACACCACCTACAACTACAGCAGATGGGGAAGCAGTACTGAGGGCCAAGATCTTTGCCTGTATTCAGTCAGCCATGGCCATTGCTGGCCCAGACAAACACCAACTCTGCCAGCTAATCCCCTGTCTGTTGTCACACAACAATCTTCCCACCATCACCATACCTCAGAAGGCCTTCTCCGCAACCCCTGGAAACATCAAAAGGGCGTCAACAAAGAAGAAGCCCCCCAAGACACAAGATCGAGTTACAGAACTACAGGAATCTCCAACTCTTCACATCCATGAAGAACACCAAGAAGAGGACACAAATGGAACCCGAGGAAGCCAGAGCATCATCATCACCACCAACTTCCCCCAACACCAAGCCAAAATCGCCCAGAAAGAGATCCCCAGGACCACTCCTTCCCCTCCTGACAAACCCGGAGACAATAACAAAAATCGCCAAGGAGACGGAACCGGGAGAAGACACCATCGAGCTTGCAGAACTAACACTGGGCAGTATTGGATTCATCTGTGACGTCTTTGAACAAGATCCCGACGTTATGAGGAAAGCATATTATTATATTAATCAAGAAGACTTGGAACGAACTCTCACAGATGAAGGAAAAAACAAACTGAAAGCAAGACTCAACAGATCAGATATAGACATCCCTAATTTAAAATCATTCTTATCAGCACTTTAGTAACTTAAGTACAACAATAAAGCATGAATGAAAGTTTTAAAAAAAATGACTAGACAAACAAAATAAAGTAATAAACATCCCTCAACAACAGCAAGGTGGACGGCCCACTAACTTTTCTCTTCCACTGTATTTCATCTTTCCTACTTTCTCTTCCCTCCACCCATTCTGAGGTGCCACTCTTTCCCCCCCCCCCCCTACCTTTAAAAATAAAAAAATAAAAAATAAAATAAAAATAAAACAAATAAAGTGGTACACAAGGGTAACAAGATGGCCATGATGATGGGTGACAAGAACAAGTGATTGGAACTAATTTAATGAATAGGGATGAATAGAGATGACTGAAGGGGGCATCTTAACTTACGGTATGATGAGTGATGATAGATGATCAGTGCATTGGTGAAACTACACGATGAGGTTAGTACTAGCGTGGTAATGGAATGGAATGGTTAAATGGGAAAGAAACGATCGGTGTGGTATCAGTGGGATCTAGAGAGTGAATCACGTCCCAGTCGGATTGTACCCATGCACGATTTGGTTGAGATTTTTTTTTTTTTTTTGCTAGACGCCGTAATTCCCATGACGGGGTAGCCTTGAAGATAAGGCGTTTGTCACGAATTGCTATGTCAAGTTATCCTGGCTTGACATCTACCAATAACATTTTAACAGAGCGGGTTTGACCTCCCAATCTTTTGATCAGCAGCTGACGCTCTGCTGACTATGTAACGGCTCGTGAGAAATATTTATCCATATATAATTATTACCTAAGTTCATAGGAATGATATTATACTACCTAATATATAATACAGAACATAACTTAAATATTCTTCCCAATTATACTAAATCCTAATATTATAATTATTAATCCTACAAACTTACTACTTAAGATTACACTAAAACTTAGACTGTCCATGCTCATGGATTGAAAGTATGGACAACCACGTTATATTGCTAACCAAATCATGTTTCTGCCCCTATTTCTGTCCATTAACCTTTTCCTCCCATGCATGGTAAATTGTCTGAAAGGATTTCTGATAGAAATATAATAAATAAATACATAAATATATAATAATACAAATATACACTTATTTGTTTCCGTAAGTACCTCTTTCAGTAGGTTATGAGGGTCAGAGCGCTGGTCGTCAGAATGTTTGTGGACGACAGGTATATCACCGTGGAGTAGTAGTCACCTGCAGTATCTAGAGCACCGTGACCGATTTCCCACCAATTTTTCAGTAAAGTTGCATTTTTTTATTATTTATTTATACATATTTGTTATGTAACTTTTTTCACGAAGTGACGAAGTAATCGAAGCAATCAACAGAGGGGTGAGCCCGCTGGGCAATCTCTCACATATGAAGCCATTTGTGGATTGCTTCACGGCTAGGACGACAATCTATTAAGGCTTGTAGCAATTTAAAACATGATTTTATTCTGTAAGTCAGTAATTCAAATGTAAAACTTGCAAACTAAACAAACCAAAATTGGGACAAGGACAATATAAAGTCAAATTAAATTATCAAAATCGCTATGTGGAAACAACGCTTACTAAAATGAAAATTATTAAATAAAAGAACACAATCCACCACATAGGGTGTACATTACTACATGAGCAAGTTAATTTAAGAATATTCCTTTTACTAATGTCAGAGTCGCCACCGTTATAATTTATAACATAACAAATGATAGTACCAATGTTTGTTCCTTATGGATATATTTACCAACTTAATTTTGGCATTACCTCTATTAAGTATATTACGGCACCATGATATATAAGATACTAGGCCTATAGACTGGTCGACACTAAAGTTTCGCAGTTACATGATTATCAAGCGTTGCTCAGGATGATACTATGCATTTGAATATGACATTTACAAAGACATATTTTATTCATAAATTACTGTAAGCTGAGTAAAAAACATTAAACTCAATTAGAACTGTTAATCCACTATCGGGATTTTCAAAATTAACCTGCGAAAACGTAATTTCAGACTGACAAAGTATGTATTGTAGTGACCAATGAAATAACAATCATATTCATATAAAGCGACCAGTGAGATTATATTGAATTCCATAGGGTTCGAGTTGGTTTACATCAGAGTATTGCGATAATGATATAATTGTGCACCTAATCAAACCCATATTATATCAATAGTACGGATACGTAATAACCAAAGCTTGGGTGGTTATCTTTAAACTTGACATTTTAGTAATTGTGTATTTGGTCATTAAATATTCAACGAGGTAAGAGAAGATTATTATAATAAATGTAGGCCTACTCACATTAAACAATCGAAATTAACAAAAACGATTATATTATAATTTCCGTATATGTCTGTAATGGGAATAAGTAATCACGAAACATACCCTAAACAGCTGTGAGCACACATTTATATTTATTCATTACTTTACAGCCCGCAAGCGACTGCATTATTAATGCGTTTAACACGTCGTTAACATTAGGGTCATGCCGTAGCCCTATTATATCATGGTTAAGGATAATAACATAAATTACGCAATTGCTTTGTATATTTAGATTAGTTTATGGAAATAAGATGTATCAACACTCTTCAGCTGAACACTGGCTACCCTGTGGCATAAATCTACAAGTTGGCCCCATCTGTGGATAAAACAAGAAAAACGAGTGTTATGTAAACATGGATAATCTTAATACAGAACAGTGAAATATCAGAAAAATGATTGAGAACTGTCAGATAATATACGTCGCCCTGTCTGAATATTTCACGATTAGCCTATGTTTACATTGCCTGCCTTCAGCAAAATACTATCTACCTTTCACTTGCTTTAGGGAAACTATAATTATAGGGTCGTTACTTTCCTCATATGGGAGGCGTTTTGGAGTGAAATATATAAATTCAATAATATATATATATATATATATATATATATATATATATATATATATATCTAAGAGAGGGCCTTGGTTTTCGGTGGGATATAAGGACCAGCATTAATCCCTCTTTCAGGCAATATAGAGGAAAACAAATACTGACAAACAAAATCAGCCTTACCTCCCATCTATCTGCTGAAATAAATGGTTGTTACTGGTCAGCATCGTTTTTTTCGTCACCCAACATAATTTATCAATATATTTACGGTATTTATCTTAATTGGAAATCCAAACTCCAGTGTGTGCATTTCAAGCTCAAAGGTTATGCATAGCCGACTTATATAGCTAAACAGATGACATACAGATCGACACTAACGCCATCAAGCATAGGGACCCAGCGTGAGCTGGACAACAACGACAACAACTGCATTGAAAGTGCGAAAATAAGGCATCTGGAAATGCCAATTTGGCTACTCTTCCTGGTATAACCAACCCCTGGCAACTAGCAGTTATTGTCGTTATCGAGTACTTGGAACCCCACCACTTTTTGACGAGATTCTGACGGATAGCAACAACAGATGGCGTTAGCGTCTATTAGGTCTTAGGGCAAGCTCTAGGGCATTCACACTATAGAGTCTGGTTCCGGACCACTTATTGCCTCCTGGTACACAAAATACAAACTTGCATTTTCGGTCTTTTGCAGACAAGGACAATCAGGTTTGTCATTGTTATAATTGGCTTTCTATTGCAACATAATTTATATTGAGGTTGGAGTAGAAATAAGGGTTATGTATTCAATGGTATACAATAATTGTTGTGTGGTATTTATTATGAGATAGTTTCTAATTTTACCAGGAATGCCTGAATATGTTTAAAGCCGAACTAGTGATCAGCTTGCAAAACAACACAAAACAGCTATTGGATTTGTGAATGACAAATCAGTGTTTTTTTAGTTCTAAGTCAATCAGTAATCTTCCATTCTTCCACTGGCATGGTCTGAACGCATTGTTGCTGTGACATATGCAATATTGATGGATAATTTCAAATAAATCAGCTGGTAAATAGTGATTTTCACTGGCTCCTGACACAAATCAACTCGTTCCCTGGTCTTTTCGCTATCATAACACGATTGATTCTTTAAATAACTTTAATAAGCAAGCCTTAACCAACCATATCATAGCCTACGCTATTTTATATTGGGATAGGCCTATGTTTATTCCGACAGTAATAGTAAACAAATCATGAAAGAAAGGGTCGGTAATGTCATTTCCTTGAATACCGATTTTTGTGTATATTCCACTCGTGTCATTCATAGGGAAATTGAAGAACCTAATCAATCTGGTTTGGGATAAGGTAGGATAGCTGTCCTCTCTGATGATGTATGGATCAATTTTATTTGTAGTCGTTGCCCCTGTCCAGTGGAAGAATGAAATCTACTGTATATTAATTGAAAAACAGGATGAAATAAAGTATATTGAGTATGTTGCTTTTATTTGTCCTTGATATGTATATACAGCTAAGGCCATATGGTTAGCTTGAATTATTATATAGAATGCAATCTATGTAATACTTAAATAGCAATTAAGGCATCTATTTAATTTAGTTTAGCCTAGTTGGTGACGAGCTGAAACAATGGTTTTAATTATATAACATGTTCTTTTACAATATAATATATATATAGTTCGTTCATGTCAGAGAATATTACTTATGTACACAGATGTAACAGGATAAAATAGAGGCTAAATAACGTCAAATTTGTGATTACTATACAGTACTGTGGAGTGCACTAGGCTAATGAAAGAGAAGTGCGATCCCGTTGACTTTTTTCACTATTAGTTAAGGATAGCAACAACAGATGGCGTTATTTTGTGGTGGCATTTGGCAACCTTTAAGAGCACGATTTTATTAGTACATTAGATACGAGGTTTCCCATCTCCTAGTATAGTATATAATCTCTGGGTATATTACTCTTCTCGCTCAGTTGTCCCTCATGGTTTTATCCTCGTTGCTTCATATTCGGCCATAAGAGAACACTGAGGCTTCAGGACACGCAATACACTCCACAAACTTCACCATTTTGCAGTTAGCCTTGGAAGATACAGCACGCCTCTTATCCGAGTCACTCAATCTTGGGCACACACGAGTCCTCCACCACCGTATTGTGCTTTTAAAATCATGTGGTGAGTCTATTTCAGCTATGTATATATTCTTGTGCTGTTTTGGGTTTGTGCTATTTCTGAGAACCAATACTACTCTAATAAGTTTCGTCTTTCCCTGTATAATGTAATGTATCCCTTTATCGTATTTTACTATTCCGTATACATAAATACTTTTATCTTTAATACGTTTAGTCACTCGTAATGTAATTATTATAAATTGTTGACTCACTGTAGCATTCTCGCAAACATCTCCTACTCAAGTGTGTTGTTTTTTGTTTATCCTATACAGTTGCGTCCCATTTCGTGATATTTTAATTATTTTCATACAGAAATACACTATGTTTTAATGTTCAATTACTTCCTCGAATTCTTGTAATCTTGTTTCAATCTTATTTGTCTTAATTACAATACTTAATTATCACCTACACGTTTATAATACGAAACATTTTAGCATAAATATTCATGTAGTCTCTTTTTGTCTTGTTTTTAGGCTGAAGATGGCTTGTGTTTGAGCAAAAACGCGTCCCACAAAATAAGATATTGATCCCAGCGCTGGTCTCTCTCTCTCTCTCTCTCTAATTGTACTCGACTGGACAACGTAACGTTTTGACTAACATATAATGCATTGTTCATAATTATATCGGGTTCCACAATCAGTTCAAGCAATCGAGAGGGGTTCAGTTAGCATCAGATGTGTCGGCCAACAAACAGTTTGTCCACAGGTAATTTTGCTCTCTCACTATTGTCTATTTTTTGTTCCCAGCTGACGGTAAACTGCCATGCACAGTACAGTTGTCAGTTACACCAAGTCGAATCTTTAAACCTCTAAGCCAAGTTCTGAAGCATTTTCTTTTTCCTATATTCCAACTACCCCCTCTCGGGCATAGACTGAGAGCCTGTACATTTAACCGTTACACATTGAACGGTGAAGCCTGTGAGGTCTCGTTCCAGTCTAGGGGGTGAGACATGTGACGCACTTTTAGCTGCAACCAGCCCCTGCCATCTTTCCTTCGCAGGATACATGGGGCTTAGTTGCCCACTAACGGCTCGAAGCAGGCCCATCTATGAAGCTGCCTTACTCCAGTGCTTTACTGTTTCACCTCTTAGACTCGGAACTTTACTCTCAGAATGCCACCTATTCAGCAATGAACTCACTATAGGCATTATGCCCCTTTAGCCTATTATTCATACAGTGCTAATGAGGGTGAGGGTATTTATTTGGGGTTTCGGGGGGCTTTGTGGTAATGCGCTGATACTATGTAGCCTACAGCAAAAATTGCATCCCAATAATATCTTCTCATTGACATATCGGGATTCGAACCCGGGTACAGTGGATTACCAGTCTAGTGGCAAGACCACTCCACCACACCTCATATTACATGTATAATATTGTATTGTTTACGTTCGATACTTATATAAATAGGGGCGTCGCCATTTATACTCTTGTCTCTACCCATGTTGATCATTCAGCTAATACGAAAATTGTATAAATAATTATATCGTTAATTATGATCAGTTGGCATTAATATGACGCAGATACGTAGTAGTGCAGCTAAGAACAAAAAATACAATATTAATTTTTCAAGACTTTGAAGTTTGCTTTTCTTTGCTATTCGATGTTTGGTTTAGGCCTAGGCTGAGATGAGGTTAACATTATTATTCTCTACCTACGTATTTAAAAGTCTTGTATTATTTGTTATTTTGGTAATATTGAGGATATTCATTGTGTATGCCATTTCGAGCCGTTTACACTTACTTTGGCCCCTAAACTAAAAAATATATAACCTAAACCCACTTCAAGACCTTTGTGTCCAGACATTCAATGAGTAGTTTATGGATATAGCTGTTTCTAAAAGATTAATACAGTTACTGTATAATTATTCAGTATATACATATATATTTTGTTCTTCTATATTCGTACTACTCCCTCTCGAGCATAGGCTAAGAGACTGTACGTTCAACCGTACATTCAATGGTGAAGCCTGTGAGGTCTCCTTCCAGTCTTGGGAGTGAGACATGTGAAGAACTTTAAATTGCAGCAAGCCCCGCTATATCTTGCCTTCGCAAGATGCACGTGGCCTGGTTGCCCACCCATGGCTCGAAGCAGCCCCATCTCTGGAGCTGGCTCACCCCGGTGCTTCACTGTTTCCCCCCCTAGACTCAGACCGTCACTCTCAGAATGCCACCTATTGAGCAATTAACTAACTAGTTTTGGACTTATGAGGAGACCTAGTTTTGGACTTGAGCTTGGATCCAGTCGAGTGACCTGGAGGAGGGGGCTTTGAGCCTCGTGTAGGAGAAGAGGCTTCTCTCACATTTTCTGCCTTATTCACAACTATTACTGGTATTTCGGTATCTTCTCCTAGAGCAACATGGATGGTTTCCCCTTCTCTTTGTTGGTTCTGATGATAGAGCACCTCAGTGTGAAGAGGGGGTCTGACCAGAACCCTTCTGACAGGAATGTTTCCTAGGGAAGGCTTGTGGGTGGTTCAATTCCTCATTTTTACATACTCGCTCTTGATTGGTGGTGTTATTACAAGTGGTGGCTGCTGTTATGGTAGGCATTGTGGTTGCTTCTATTGCAGCTATTTTAACACTGTGCATTACAATACTATCTTCTAAGGATGTTCTTTCGCCCTCTCTGGGCTTAATATTTAACTGAGAAGGTGTACAGACCAGATGGTGTTCCTCCTGATGTACTCAAAAATTGTTCTTCCGTGCTGACTTCCTGCCTAGGCAAACTCTTCCTTCTTTGTGCTTCCTCTACATCTTCCCTTCTTGCTAGAAGTTTGTTCACATTCAACCTGTCCCAAAGAAGGATCATTGCTCTCAACCCTCCGAATATCACAGAAATTGCTATCTCTTGTATCTCTAAAGTCAAAAGTCTTTAATCTATTCTAAATCCTATCTTTCTATAGCATTTGTCTTACCAAAATCTACTTTAAGATCGTCAGTATGGTTTCCGTAAGGGTCGCTATGCTGGTGATCTCCTTATCTTACTAAATCCTGATCATCCTCGTTTCGGGCCATCGGTGAGACCTTTTCTATTTTGCTAGACATATTAAAAACCTTGGACAGAGTCGGGCAAAAATCTTTAATTTCTAAATTAACGCTACTCCTTTGGTTTCTAACCCTTTATTAGTACCCTTATCTTTAGCTTCCTTTCTAGCCATTCCATAGCCATGGTTGTGAACGGTCATCGCTTGCATCCTCAACCTGCCAACTCAGTTGTTCCTCAGTGTTCTGTCCTGCCTCCATTTCTCTTTCTAAAATGTATTAGCAATCTTCTCAACTGTACCTCTAGTCCCATCCACTTGTATGCTGATGACTACCTTACACTATTCAATTAGATATCCACAACGACCCATCATGCAATTACTCCAAAACTCATGTGTTTAAACCATAGCATGCGTATCTTCTGATCTGCCAACTATTCCTGATGGAGGCAGAGAATATGTTGTTAGTTTCAACTTTCAATGCTTCCCAAACCCTATTTCTTCATTTATCTACCCCCACAATCTTCCACATTTTTTTTAAGAGACAATGAACGGAGGAAGGAAAAACACAGATAAAACAAAAAGGTCCATGTGCCTATTAATTTCATAAATTTCATCCATTCATAAAATGTTTGTAACAACTGGATTTAAACTGTTGTAGATTGTAAGTTTGTAAGTTTGTGGAAAGCAATTCGAGGGAAGTGAATTCCAAATAGTAGTTCTGGGGATAAATAAATGTTGATAAGCAGAAGTTCTGCATTGTGGAGGAGAAAGTGTAAATTCATGGGTGCTCTCAGCTGCCCTAGTTCTACGGGGAAAGATGTGGAGAGGTGGCACAATTGAAGCAAGTTCTTCGGAACAATTGCTGTGAAAATATCTGTAGAATAATGCAAGGGATGCAACGTTTCTTCGTATGGATAATGTAGGAAGGTCCTGTGTGATTGCAGTGTTATTGATTAATCTAATAGCTTTATTTTGAATTTTGTCCAACTGCCTCAATGCAACCACTCCACTTCCACTCCACAGAGGTGAACAGTAATCCATCTGAGAACGCACATGACTTTTATATATTACGGCCAACTGCTCGTCAGTGAAGAATTCTCGAACTCTGTACAGGAGTCCCAGTTTTTAGAGGCATTCTTAGCAATGCTTCTAACATAATGTGTCCAGCTCAAGTTAGTAGTTAATGTTACACCGAGAATGTCAATACTAGGGGAAGTGGGAATATTTCTATCTATCTATCTATTGCCTGACGCCGTGATCCCCGAAGGGGTGGCCACGAACGAACCGCCCCCATGCACCTCTGTCCCCAGTCAGTCGACGCCCCTCCCCCCAACCAGCATCGCCTTCGTTCATGTAGTTCCTCACTCCATCCTTCCACCTCATATTCGGTCTACCTCTCCCCCTCTGTCCCTCCACCTCGCTCTCGTACACCCTCTTAGTCATTCTCTCGCTTTCCATACGTTCCATATGGCCGGACCATCTCAAGTTGTTCCTTTTCACACTTTCCAGCACATCTACCTCCACACCACACCTCCTTCTTACTTCCTCATTAGTCTGTCTATCCCTCCATGTAACTCCGCATGCACTCCTTAAGTAATTCATTTCCACTGCTCTCACTCTTGATCTGAGTCTCTCAACCAACGTCCATGCTTCGCTTCCGTAAGTCAGTGTCGGGATTACCACACTGTCATGCAAGGACTTCTTCACTTCCATACTGACCACTCTATTTCTTGTTACTGCTTTTAGCGTTCCTACAACCCTCTTCCCCTGTTGTACCCTCTCCCGCACCTCTTCATCCATAGTCCCATCTTTACTCAACACACTGCCCAGATACTTAAAAGAGTTGACGATCTCCATAGCCTGACCGTTCAGCTTCACCTCACACTCTGTGACTTCACCCCTTTCGAAGACCATAACCTTGCTCTTCCCCGTATTTACCTTCAAATTCCGTTTTTCGCACACTGTTCCAAACTCATTTACCAGACCCTGCAACTCCCATTCATTATCACTCATCAGAACTGTATCATCCGCAAACAGCAGTATAGGTAGCTTCCACTCAATTCCCTCCCTTTTCAGCGATACACCAACATCCACTGCTCTTGATAGTATTTCTTTCATAACTCCATCCATATATACAGTAAACAACCACGGGGACATCACACACCCCTGTTTCAAACCAACATTCAGGTCAAAGAACTCGCTCTGCTCACTCTCCACACGTACTGCCGCCTTTGCACCCTCATACATGCTCTTCACTGCTTTCAGCAACTTGCCCTCTACTCCGTATATTCTAAGTACTTTCCACAAACTTTCTCTACCCACTCTGTCATAGGCCTTCTCCAAGTCCATAAAGGCAACATACACCTTTTGTTTCTTCTCCAGATACTTCTGGGAATATTTACATCATTAAAATCTATATGGGAGTCAGTGAGATTCTGTCGGTTAGAAAATTGGCTGTACTTGGTTTTCTGTGCATTAAAGGAAACTAGATTCTTTTGTCCCCATTCATTAATTCTAGAAAGGTCCTGGTTCAGAGAAATTGCAGTGTTTATTTTTGAATTTATAAGATCGGGTTGGGTGAAAGAATTGGTAAATGTGAAGGAACTGTGGAGTGTTGAGTCTTCTGCGTAGGAATGTATTGGATTATGAGTGGTAGATATGAGATCATTGATATGAATGAGGAACAGAGTTGGGGCCAAAACTGATCTCTGGGGAACACCAGCATTTATTGAGTGAAATTGAGAATAAAGGCCATCTACCATTACACATATTTTTCTGTTATGAAGATAAGAAGAAATTAGTGAAACTAATGATGCAAGGCCGTAGTGTGACATCTTCGACAATAAGGATTGATGCCAGACTATCAAATGCCTTTGATATATCCAGTGCTATTGTATGTGTTTCACCATGTTGGTCTGTAGCTTGGTTGATTTGATGCGTAAGAAGGCAAAGAATGTCTGCAGTTGATCGACATCGTCTAAAACCATATTGCCTATCACTGATTAATTTATTATTCTCAAGATGCTTAATTATGTGATTATTTAACACCTTACGAGCGGCCTAGGTGGTAATTTATATGTACCGCCCAGCGTTTTTTTTTGGCCATAAATGAGATTTTTTCCGTGCGCTTTTTCATGCATAAACAAGACCCAGAGCGTAATACAAGTATGTATCCCTGAAAGGGTGTAAATTGAGCTTTCCAATGACACCCGAACTATCCTTCTACGATCACTGGTTGTCTTGCAACGATCGTGCAACCGAGGGGCAAAATGGCTAAAATACGGTCATTTTCTTACATTATTACGTGTGTAGCGAGTGAGTGAGGGTGGAGGAGGGTGCAATAAATCTCAGTTGGTCCACGGCGGCCGTGGCGAGCGGTCAGGAGGAAATCTATGCTCCTCCCACCGCTTCGCTCTCTCTCAGAGCACATTACGTGCTCAAAATTGCACTCGACATATCTCGTGACCCACATATGGGCACCTTTTCTTTAACTCGACATATGTCGTGAACCGATAGACAAGGGTTAATATAATTTCAAAAACTTTACCAAGAGTGGAAGTTATAGCTATTGGTCTGTAGTTTGATGGATCTGAAGAGGTACCTTTTTTAGGAACAGGATGGATGTTTGCTTCTTTCCAGGATACTGGGAAGCATGAGGTACACAGACGGAATTTTTTTGCCAATACAGGAGCAAGCACCAAGGAGCAATTTTTAAGTACTATTGGAGGAATTTCATCTGGGCCAGGAGCCTTATCTACTGAGAGATTTTGCAAAATAGTTTTGACATGTCTGGTGTGGATGTTAAGTGAGGGAATTTCAGGCGAATTAAGATTAAGATTAAGTACAGGGACATCTTGATTTATTTCATCTAAGGTTCAGTTAGTGGAAAAAATATCCGCAAGGTTAGCTTTACCTCGTGGATCAATTACAAGATTGCCAGTCGGAGATTTTAATGGTGGAATGGATGAAGCAGTAGTGAAGTTGGATTTGAATGAGTTAAGAGTAGACCAAAATATTTTGTTATCATTTGGATTATTTAGAAGTTTATTTGCCTGCTTGTGGAGAAAGTTTGATTTAGTTAGATTTAATACAGTTTTGGCATGATTTATGATGTTTCTAAAGTAATTAAAGGCTTCATGTGTTTTTGATCTTGTGTATGCATTGTAGGCTATTGCTTTTTGTTCAGTTACTCTAGCACAATAATTATGGTCGAACCATTTAGGTGAATTAGATCTTTTACTGTACTTTTGATGAGGAATAAAAGTTTCCATTCCAATTTTTATAAAATCTTCTATGTGGCTCAAGGTGGAGTGTGCATCATTAGAAAAGTAAGAGGTCCAGGGAATATCAATAAAGAAATCTTGAAGACCCTCCCAGTCTCCCCTATCGTAATGCCATTTAGTCACCAAAACAGGTTCAGAGTGGGAAGGTGTGGTAGGTGATAGACAGGTGGCCTGTATCAGACAGTGATCAGAAGATCCAAGCGGGGACCTCACTGTAACCATAATTTTCTGAATTGGTTGTTAAAAATAAGTCCAGTAGGTGGGAATTGTGATCAGGATTACCTGGTACACGGGTGGGTTGGTTGACTAGTTGAGTGAGATTAAATGAGTCTGCAAATATCTCACATTCAAGACCAGCATCATCAGTCCTGGCTGAATGAGTGAGCCATTCAACATTATGGACATTAAAATCACCCAACACAGTGATTTCAGAAGAAGCATTTAAGTTGAGGACACTGAGTTGTGAGGACAGAGAATCAAAAAGACTTTGCTCTGGAGGAGTATTTGGGGAACGGTAGATGCAACATATGTATTTAAATTTACCAGCAGAAATTAATTTGTATATAGAATAATCAAAATAGGGACAATTGAAACTAGTAACCTCCTCCAGGGCAATTTCAGATTTTGCGAAGCAACATACACCACCTTTAGGTCTGAAATTTTGGAGCAGTTGATAAACTGGAAAATTAAATCTAGATGTGTCAGATGTGGATGTTACTTGAGTCTCTGTCAAAAAAAGGAGAGTAGGGGATTCTGCTTGAAGAAATTGGTGTACAGAATTGATGTTAGAGTGAAGTCCCCTTATATTGCTAAAGAAAAAGCTGCACTGACGAGCAGCTTTGGGACGTTGCAATGCTTACTCTTCAACAATACATAAATCAACCCTTCATCTTCTCTCAATATGCTTGGTGCTTTTTTTATTCATCTGACATTTCTTGGAAAGATTATATTAACACTCTTGCTAAAACAGCTTCCCAGAAGTTAGGTGTGCTCAACTGTCTCTGTGGATTCTTCAACCCTATTCTTCTTGCTCAGTACAGGGGCACAGTGCACCCATGTATTGAGTGTTGTTTGCATGTAATAATAATAATAATAATAATAATAATAAACGGTTTATTAAAGAATGGCAGCCTCATGAGCTGAAAATACACATTTTACAATTTAGTGGATGAACATGAGATGTACAGATATGAAGATGGTAAGCTCAGTTTACAAACAAATAAATAAATACAATAATGATGCAGGTGCAAAATAAAAATTATCATAAATTAACCATGAGAGTAAGTGATATACAGTACATATACACATTTATTTTACTTACTCATATACAGAACATACATATATACACGTACGTACACACATACATACGCATACATATACATACATATATAAGAACATAGAACATGCAGTAAGTGTGCACATGCCCGTATACACAAATGCTCACGTATGCACACAAACATACATGCATACAAAAGTAAAAAACTGTTTTGGTAGGGTCAAGTGAGGAGTTGAAAAGGGTAAAGAGGGAGCGGCCTACAGGTCGGTACAGGTAGGGTCAGGTAAAGCCTACTACAATGGGAGGTTAATCCTTGGTAGAGAACAAAACAAGGATATAAAAACAGTAGAGACAGCTTGGGGGAATTGTAGTATATAGGACATTCTTTAGTGTAGGTGTGCGTGTGTGTGTTTGTTTGTGTGTGTGTGTGTTTGTGTGATAGAAGGCGAAATGTGGAAAAGCTGGGCATTCTATTGTTAAGGGTGGAAATACATGGATGAAGATACACGAACACTTAATAATAGATAATGCTTGTGCATAGATATATAATAAGAAGTTGCGCTAGTGAGCAATATGTTCTCGCTCATATGTACGTACTGTATATTTACATACACATGTGCACATGATTATACAAATACACGTACAGTACATATATATATTATATACCTTATATTCTCAACCGGGCTCGAACCATTGACAGCACATACACACAGACATACATATACATAACTATATGCACATTACATGCATATATGCTCTTCTCTTATCCACCTGATACTCTCAGCCGGGCTCGAACCACAAACAGTATACACTACGGACACATACATATATACATAAATAACGCATACATACATACACATATACGCACACATACATACACATATACTGTACATACATATACACATATACACATATACATATATACACATATATAAACATATACATAAACAAACTCAAGCAAATACATACATAATTATATTCTAATACACACACACACACACACTTATGCATACATTATTAAAGGTAGGCGCGTATATATGGTGTGACAGGCCGTTATTACACATTATTAATAATATTTACAATGGTTGGGATAGGACTATTTTTATATCTGTCAGTTCTTGCTCTTATTGGTTGGAGTGTGTTGAAGTGACGAGCTGCACGTGTTGGTCTAGGGGCGTCTGGTGGAAGTAAGTTTCTGTGTCGTGGGTGAACAAGCAGCTTAGATGCAAACTGTTTGAGTGTGTTGTAGTGGTGGGTTGAAAGTGCAGGTATGCTAAGGGTGGTGAGAGCTTCCTCGTACCCTGGATATGTGCCACCCAGGATGATCCTGCATGCCCTCCTCTGCACTCTCTCCAATTGACGTTGTTGTGTCGGGTTAGAGAGGAGGACCAGGCGGGAGAGGCGTAGGTGAGCTTAGGGAGTATGAAGGTGTTATATATACTCTTCAGCTCATTCTCCGGCGCCCCCAGGGATCTCAACCGCCTTAGCATAAACAACTTGTATGTGGCGGTCCTGACTGTGGTAGTTACATGTTTCTTCCAGTTCAGCTGGTGTTATATATACTCTTCAGCTCATTCTCCGGCGCCCCCAGGGATCTCAACCGCCTTAGCATAAACAACTTGTATGTGGCGGTCCTGACTGTGGTAGTTACATGTTTCTTCCAGTTCAGCTTGTTGTCCACAGTGATTCCGAGGAGTTTGGTGGACTCAACAAGCTGAAAGGGATGAGGACCAATTGTGACAGTGGGTGGAGGAACGTCGGTAACGAAGGTGTTGATGTGCATGATCACTGTCTTGTCATGATTGATAGTCACATGATTGTCTGTGGTCCAGGCTTGAAGACGGTCGAGAATGTCTTGTAGGGGGTCATAGTTAGGGGAGGTGTTATCGACAGTAATGCCGACTGTCGAGTCGTCCACGTACTTCCAGTGGAATGGGGTGTCCTTTAGGGCATCATTAATCAAGATGAGGAACAATAGAGGCCCCATCTTTGTGCCCTGTGGTACTCCACATGTGATGTCTAGGAAGGTGATCATTAACGCCTGACGTAGAAATTAAAAATAATTACCCACCATTTATATATAGTTCCAGTTCTCAGAAAACCAACTCTAATAAGTACTGCCTCTTATAATTTATAATCCTAGGCTCGTTTATTTATTATAGCCTCTATTCTGGAATACATTCGCGTATAATTATATTCAGCACTGTGTTTTGCTTTTTATGTATATTTAATTACAACCCCTTTTATGGACTACATTCTATCTGTATTATGACGATGTTGTACAGTTCAAGAAGTACCTGTGGTAGTAAAGGTTTAAGTGAGATAGTTCGAATCAAACTAAATAAAATTGTTTAATAGTTGGCAGACTATAATGAAAATTATGTCATCGGCACTGAATTGCTTAACACATTAATTTACTCATACTCAGTTCGCACACATGTTGAGCCATTTTGGTTCAGAATGTGTAATGTACAGTATGTTGAACTAAAAGTAAATATATTTTATATTAATTTACAAAAACGGTAATTCTATATAACTACTACTCCTGTTATTTTAGGTTTTATTTATTTTATTTTTGTAGTTTAATGCTTTGTAAGTGTGTATTTTCTAGTTAGAAAGTGAGGAAAGCACTATTTATTAGCATTTGTATTATTAATTGTAATTCCGATACCTCAACAATCTAGGGGAGAGTTTGGGAATGCGGGGTTTTGGGTGGGGTAAAAATAGGGGTATTATGGGAATAACTCTAAAAATGTAATAAATACAATTGAAAAAAAGCCAAAATGTTGAAATCCGAGCCAAGTTTTGGCAAAAGTTGGCTCGGATTTGGCAAATTTTCAGAGTCTAATAAGTGCAAAATTGGAAAAAAAAGTTGGCTCGGATTTAACCCTTTTTCAGATAAAGAAAACTCCAAAGTGTTGACCAAACTTGGCTGGGGTTTTTCGAATTTTCAGAGTCCAAAATCACAGTAACCTCATTTTTAAAGTTGGCTCGGGTTTTGTTGTTTTTCAACCTGGAAAACCCCAGTAAGAATGGGGTTAACATTAGCCTAGCCAAACCTAAGCTAACCTAACCTAACCTCCACACCCCCGCTAAATCCATGAAATCCGAGCCAAGTTTTGTCATTAACCTAACCAAATAACCTAACCTAACCTAACCTAGTATTATGGGGTTAACATTAGCCTAACCTAACCTAGTATTATGGGTGGGGGCTGCCGCCCCCACACCCCTGCTAAATCTATTAAATCAGAGGCAAGTTTTGTCATTAACCTAACCTAACCTAGTATTATGGGGTTAACATTAGCCTAACCTAGCCTAGCCTAGCCTAGCCTAACCTAACCTAGTATTATGGGTGGGGGCTGCCGCCCCCACACCCCTGCTAAATCCATTAAATCCGAGCCAAATGTTGTCATTATCCTAACCAAATAACCTAACCTAGCCTAACCTAGTATTATGGGTGGGGGCTGCCACCCCCGCTAAATCCCTGAAATCCGAGCCAAGTTTTGCCATTAACCTAACCAAAGACCCTAACCTAACCTTGACCTAACACCTAGTATATGTCCCCTAGACGATAACATACCTTAATGAGAGGCTGAAGAGGTTGATGCAGTAGGTTGAGAGGCTGAAGAAGAGGTTGCAGTAGGTTGAGAAGACAGTTTCTCGTATTTCACTTATAGTGAATTTGCGACGGTAATTACATGTACACCAACAAAGTATCGTTCATGAAATGCCGCCGCCATGATGATGCAATCTGTCAGTATCAGCTGCACACATGGACAGGTGTTGAGTGTGTGTGGGGTGGTGGGGTGGCTGAGGATATTTCCCCATATAATGGGCAAAATAGGCCTTTTTGACATGGAAAAGACCCTGTAATCCAAGCCCTAAGGGTCTATTTACGGTTATATATTGAAGAAAGATAGCCATACTAGAGAAATACCGCCAACAATATCCCTAAATGTGAGTAAAACTCACCGTGTATGATGCCTTCCAGTATGGAGGTTGAGTTTGAAACTGACGTCACAGGCGAAGTGCATTGTGGGTACAAGTTAAAATTTACATTTTTACAAATCGATATCCCAAAAAATTAGATTTTTGTAGAGAAATGAGAAAGTAATACATTCAAACAGTATATGTAAAACACTGGAATACACAAGGAAGTGGAAATTTTTTAAGATAATAATAATTTGTTGGGAAAATAAATCACTAGGTGAAGCTCCACTCTGATTGGCAAATGAACATCCGGGAACTTCTGGGAGGAGCCTAGCATGTAAACAAAGTGTTATGGACTCGGTGAACTGGCTGGACAAAACTAGGGCCTAACTCTGAAAATTTTATATGGGGCTGACAATCAAATTGACAAAATAAGAAAAGTAGCCCTTATCCGCGCACCTGTAGGGTCCCTTGAGTAAGGTAAGATCAGCAACAAATATATATATAATTACCTAAGACAGGACTCCCGTAATCGAGGAGTAGTAGTGGTTTAGTTAACCCTTCATTTAATTTGTCTTCCTTTTCTCTTTCCTCCTCTCCTCTTTATATTGTTCCTATTGGTTCACTATTTCCCTATACTATATTCCTACTCCTTCTCCTATGCGTCCTCGTTCTCATTTTCTTTCTCTGTATCCTCAATTTGGCGTCCTCCTCTCCTCTCATTCGCCCTGTTCTCGCTGTTCCCCCTCTTCGTCCTCGATCTTACCCTCCCTTCTTTCTTCCACAGTGTTAATTTCCTCTACATTGTCTCCCTTCAACTCTCCTCCTTCTCGGCGTGCTTGTTGGAAGTAGAACAGAACAAATAGATTTCCCGGGCTTTTTGTGTTTTATGGCTGGTCTAATAAAATGTCATTATGGTTCCCACGTTTACTTTGCACATTGTTTATAGTGCTAACTTTGTTCATAATTTATGTATTTGCAGCTTGCCACTGTAGTAATGTATACCAGTAAACATGTTTATCTTCAAGCTGGTTAACATTTACTTGCTCTCAATACCATTATCATTTTTGTATATCAACAATTTGTACCTGAGTGAATAACCTTGATGGTTGTCATTTTGGTGAGATGAAAACACTGTATTATTATTTGGACTTATTAATTACTGTGTTGTTCTTAAATTGAACAATTTAGAACCACGCTAAATGAAATTAGGAATGAATTTGCTATTCCATTTCTAACTGACTTAAATAAATATTTGCTTAATTTTGCAACAGTTTTTTATAGTGCAGTGCTCTGCACGAGAATGTGAAAAGTGAGGAAAGAGCAATATATATATATATATATATATATATTCTGACATACGGAGCCATGTATGTGTTTATTTAAGAGTTAAGAGTTGAAGGAGTGCCGAATTACCCGGGCGGCGAAGCAGACCAGCGAGCGTGGGAACCAGCTCGCCCGCATACCAGCAAACAAGCCTTCACACCTGCGTGCGTCATATGAGGGGGGAAATTTGATGGGTGATTGACGTCATTACACAACCTTTCGGACCCTGCAAACTACTTCGATGACCCGACGCTATGACGATCATTGATGCCATTGGACCACGCATCTGCTACGCAACTAGAGGAGCTGTGATTGGGGTGCGCACCATCCCCGCCTCCTGATTCGTTCCTACACCACCATTGCATAGTGTGACGCCTCCTGGCGTTAGCAGAATGGTTGCGTGGGGCATTGCAGCTCGCTAGCGCTCGCCAGGATGGGGGGATGGGCTACAGTTGTCCTAGAATGATCTGCTTTATTTCGTTAGTGTCGTGTTGCCACAGACAGTCTAGAAGTGATCTTTGTTTTGGTCTGTGACCGCGCCTTATATTTTATATTCGCTATAATATAAATGTTGCTTGTGTGGGAGGCGAGCGAGAGCGGGTGAGGGAGTACACCTGGCAGCGGGGGGTGGGTTGTGACGCGGCTCGCTTGAGCGCTGACGGCGTTGGCGGCCGGGTGGTCAACTAGTCCCTTCCCGTCGCGGCCTCATGGTTTTTTACCAAGCTCAGAGCGGGCCTGACACGCGTATCGTCTACATCCTTTGCATACTATTTCTCTCTCTCGACTTCTCCTTTCTCATTCTCTAATCTTTATTAAACTCAACATCCCTTCTGGTTTCAGCATAGACGTTCACCGTCGGCCAGTCGTATTGTACGCGAAGCTCTCAGATATTTCTATGTATTAGGCTTTAATGAGGTCTGGAGAGACGGACTTTTCCGTGTGTGTCCTCTCTCGGGAAGGTTGTAGACCGGTATATGTCTCCCTGGCAGGGTGTTGAGTGATTCTGCTTAGTTATTTAAAGCTAGACTAGGGTTAAGGTTACTGTGTCGTTGTCTCCAATGTGTGCAGTGTTAGCTAAGCCCTGCACGACATCGACAGGTACTGTGGGAGCCTAAGTTGTCTTCGGGTGGGTTTACCTTGCGAGCACAGCACTGTGGTGTGAGAGGGCCATAGCCTATCCCTCACCACATAGTGCTGCTTCTTTGTGTTGACTTCTGAGGGATCGCCAGGATAGAACTAGGTACTAGTGACCTAGATTTATCAAGAGAGCATCCCCGTCATATCACGTAATCTTCATTATACCACCTTCGGACAACGTTAGGCTACGAGCCGCATGCTCGCCCATTGTTGCCCTGCCTTGATACCCCAGCTAGACTTTATTAACCGAGCAGACACTGGTTAGAGATAAGCCCCCAGTATTATATGTATGCCACATTATTATTCACTGCACTTTTGAGCCGAGGTTGTTGTTGAGTTGCACAACCCTAGTAGGCTGTTGCGTTGTGTCACGAAGCATTTCTTTAGTTGTCGAGCATTACTACCTATGCGCAGTCTTTATTATTCGCCTGCCTATTATTACTATATGTCCTAGCATTTATTGTGACCCGTATTCTGCATTATAATTGTTCAAGATTCTTTACGAACATCTTCCCAGCATCAGACTTATTTCAGAAGTTTCCAGTTGATGTTGCAGGACTTGCACTTTCTTTAATACAGGAGTGCCAGTTATTTGAGTATCTACCGTAACGTTAATTAATCACGTTACTTATCTTTTCTTTGTGTAACCTAAACGAGTAATCTTTTACTGTTTGAGAATAGGCTATTTCATCGAGCGTCAGCCTAGTGTGTGTGCACCAGTTACCGAGTCATAGGATACCTCGTGGTCCAGGCACGAATCAGGGCGGTAATGGTGTTTTGTTTTCCAGTGTTTAAGGCAGGGGTTGGATCTAGTGTTACCGTTGTTGCATTTTGCCATTATCTAGTCCAATGTTAAAGAGCCCTGTGTCTTTGAGAACCTGGATCGTAACAAATGGCGACCTAGCTCAGGATCTTGTGAACTAAGAGATAATTGCAGGATTGTTGTGGTCATTTGTTTTATTGAGGAATATAGTGGGCACGTTAATTTTTTTTTGGCAGAGTAGTATAGCACTTGAGAGTCTTCAGACATTTTTTGGGCAAGTGAATAGTGCTACATAAGAGTTTGGGGTACTTCTTTTCTGAATATTGTGGTGAGAAATTTTTGTGAGCATCATGTCTTATACCGGGTCAGAGGAGAATGGAGACACAGTACGTAATGTCGAAACTGAGGAACAGCAGCATGATGAAAGGGTTAATCGGGTGAACTGTGAGGAGGATGCTAGGATATTTTTGCAATGGCCTGTTACTGCCGAGCGGTTGGAGGGTATGGATCGGTACGGTCTTCAATGCCTGGCCACAGCTATCGGTCATGCAGTTACTAGCAGCATGACCAAGGATAGCTTGATAACGTGTGTACTGGGCAGGGTAACTGGTGAGCGAGATGGGTTGAGTGCTCAGAGCCCTTCGGCCATGCTTCCCCTACACTCGACTCCCAGCCATCCCAGTAGTTTGCCGACCCCGGGTACGCTTCCGCAGTTGGGTGGTGACTGGCAGGGTGGGTTGCCCCTGGGGGGACCACCGGTAATTTCAAACATTGTAGCACCTTCACCTCCTCAAGGGTTAACTCCAGAATTAGTGTATCAGCTCGAATTAGCTAAGATTCAGCAGCAAATAGAATTAGCCAAGATAGAAGAGAGAGAAACTATCAGTCAAGCAAAAATCCAAGCTGAGTCGACTAGGTACTGTGCCGACATGGTAGAGAAGTCGCGAGTAGAGACAACATGTTCATTCAGTCTCTCTCGCACTTATGAAACTGGTGTTTGATGAGAGTGGGTTGACAAGGTTTTCGCACTTTACCTCGCACTCACACCAGCGGCCAGAGAAAGCCCAGTGGGCTAACTAGATCATTTTCATGCCTAAATAAGACCCAGACCACGAACGTAACAACTATCCCTGAAAGGGCATAAACAGAGCTTTCGAATGACACCATAACGATCCTTGTATGATGGATAGTTTTCTTGCAATAACCGTGCAACGCGAGTGCAAAAAGCAGGTAATTCGGTACTTTTCGGTACATAATTGAGTATGTAGCGAGTGAGAGAGGGAGGAGGGAGCTGAGATTTGTGTCAGTAGGTTCGCCGCGGTGGTCTGGAGCAGTCATACGCTCGCTAGTCTCCTGCCACCACTTGTCTCTCTCTCTCAGCCACATTACGTGCTGAAATTGCCACTCGACCTATGTCGAGCGCCGCCACATAGTCCAGCTTTATTTAACTCGACTTAAGTGGTGAGCCGCTTTTTAAGGGTTAAAGCCTACGATGCGTTGCCTATAGAGTCTTGTATTATCTATGAGGAACTCAAGGAGGCTGTCCTGAGAGCATACGAAATACAACCAGAGACGTACAGGTTGAAGTTCCGGGGTGTTACCAAGGGTCGGGAGAGCACCTTTTTGGAGCATGCCCGGGAGCTGTCCGATGCTTTTGGGAATTGGCTGAGGTCGGAGAAAGCTACTACGTTTGACGACATTAAACAGTTGGTGCTTTTAGAGCAGTTTTTCAAATGCACGGGCGGCGACCTGACGTTAAACCTTAAAGAAAAGCAACCAAAAACTCTACAGGAGGCAGCTGAGATGGCTGACCTCCGGCTATCACTAATTCGTGGGTGCGGGTTTGCCCAGCGTAGTGAGGCAGGTAACAAGGGGCGTGACACGCCACCCCCCCGAGTTAGTGATATACCTTATGCAAACAAGTACAAGAGCCATGATACCAAGACTGACCACAAGACTAGCACCGTCCCATTTAAGAAGGGGCCGGGCCCTTCCCAGTACCAAGGGAAGCCCAAAGGGGAATTGGAGTGTTATCATTGTCATGAAAAGGGGCACTTTGCAAGAGTCTGTCCTAGCAAACCACCTACAGCAGCTGTGTCTTTGGCCTGCAACATTGGTGTGTCTCCGAAGTCATCTGAGTTTGCCCGGGGCAGTTCGTCAGAGGCTGAGGCACAGCCAATGCAGAAGCACCTGGGAGGCTCGAACCCTGCTCAGGATGTTTTTTGCGACCATAGAGGGCGGGGTTTGCGTGATGTGGGCGGGGCGCAAGCATGGAGTAGAGGTCTTGCGTGATACAGGTGCTTCCCAGACTCTGATGAAAAACTTGACTGGCTACCCTATAAACGCGGCTCGGGTGGTGGTGGTGCAGGGTATTAATGCAACTCGGTCATACCCGCTGGTGTGGTTGGAGTTGGAGGTGGATGGTGTGGCACGTGAATTGGATGTCGGGATTGTGGAGAAACTGCCAGTGGAGGGCGTCGACCTTCTTCTCGGCAACGACTTTGCAATGCCCGCTTCTGAGGTTCTACCCTTAGTCGTTGCCGAGAGGCCGGCCGACGTGAGTAGGGAAGAGCAAGAGTGGGTCGAGCGGTGCCAGACACAACCCATGGCGTGTGTTGTCACCCGAGCTCGGGCAGCTAAAGTGTCACAGCCTAGTCCTCCGTCTTCAGACCAGCGGAGGAACGATCAACAGGAGGAGGCTAAAGCTGGAGTTGGTTTTAAGAGTTTTGACTCGGCGGCTCTCCTGGGTGATTCAGTATTAGCACCATTACTTAATTCTGGAGTAGCCCCTGGGCCTGTCATCGAGAGTGACGAGGCTGGGCATGATGAGTCTCCACGACAGCAACGTTATGTACATCGAGAGAGACAGAGGGAGCAGCCCAGTATCGGAGAGGGTCATGCATTGCTCCGGGAGCAGTTAGATCGCTTGGCACCCTCAGATATGAGTCGGTTGCAACTAGAGGACCCTGAGCTCCAAACGTGTGCTAATGGAGCTGTAGAGCTCGACGAGGACGGTGATGCACAGCCAGGAGATTTTTTTTATTTAGAAGGCATCCTCTATAGGCGTTTTCAAGACCCTAAACGTAGTTGGCAAGAGGGGTCCGGAGTAGTGGACCAGTTGGTGGTGCCACGGGAGTGCAGGGATAGCCTACTGAGGTTGGCGCATGACATACCACTGGCAGGACATCTAGGGGTGAGAAAAATCGGTGGCGGCTTTAGAAAAATTGTTTTGGTGGCCGGGGTTGAAGGGGCAGGTGGTAACCTGGATAGCAAGGTGTCATACGTGCCCGAGGGTTGGAAAACCTAACCAAACAATTCCGAGAGCCCCGTTGCACCCCATTCCTGTCAGTGGACCGCCCTTCAGTAAGGTCATCATTGATTTGGTCGGACCCCTACCCCCTACTAGTGCCGGTAATACATTTCTAGTAACTATCATGGATGTGGCCACTCGTTATCCTGATTCATATCCAATAAGAAATGGCACGGCGAAAACTGTTGTCCGGAACCTGATCTGGTATTGCTCGCGGTATGGTTACCCGCAAGAGGTGCAATCGGACCAAGGTTCTAGTGTTACAGCTAATCTGTTCAAACATACTATGATTCAGCATGGCATCAGCACTGTCGTCTCTTCTGCGTATCACCCGGAGAGTCAAGGGGTGTTGGAGAGGTGGCACGCCACGCTGAAAAGCATGCTTCGATGTTATTGCGCAGAGAACGGAAAGGATTGGGACCTTTGTCTGCCGTATGTTTTGTTCGCGGCAAGAGAAGTACCTGGAGAGAGTCTCGGTTTCAGTCCGAATGAGCTTGTTTTCGGGCATCGGGTGAGGGGCCCTCTCCACATGGTGAAGGAGATGTGGGAGGGCACTGGGCATGTTGTTCTGCGAGATAAGTTGCAGCCTCTTGTTCCTGAGCGACAAGAGGAGTTGTTTGCTAGGCTGTGGCAGTCCGTCCGCATGTTTGTTGCTTCTCCAGGCCTGATGTGCGGGGTAGAATCCGACACGGAGGCTGGAGACGGTGCAGGCTCGAGTTGGTTCCCTGCCGTGTGAATCCTGCTCGACAGCCTGTTGTGAGGGCGGAGCTGGACAGCGTGTGGAGAGGGGGTCTGAGGGAGGAGGAATGTCATGAGTGGTCGTTGCCAGTGGCTTTGCAACCTGAGTTTGGTGGCAGAGTCCGTATGTGTGTTGATTGCAAGAGTGTGGAAGCATTATCCCTGACAGACGCCTATCCATTACCCAGAGTTGACGACACCATAGACCGCTTCGGGGCTGCCTCGCTCATCACGAAGGTAGAACTAGTGAAGGGTTATTGGCAGGCCCCGTTGCCGGGAAGAGCGAAGAGAAGTGCCAGTTTTGCGATGAGCTGGGCAGTTTGTCAGTGCCAGGTGTTGTTGTGCTGCCGGAACACAAGTTGGATGTGTGGCATGCTGGGGGCACTGATAATGTTTTGGCTTTGTTTGCAGGAGACCCCTCGCTGTTCAGTCAGTGTCTGTCGCGGGTGGAGGATCTGGGGTAGGGTACCACAGTATGTTGATATAGCCTCCTGTCTTGGCTCGCGGTGTATTTTTGCGCTGGTGCTTGTTGGCTCGCGTGTGTAGCATCAGCGTAGGGTCGCAGGGCAGGAGTTGTTGGCTTTGATTAGACGAAAATTAGGCTACATCTATAGTAGCCGCCAAAAACAACATTAAAATAAAATATGAAAAATTAAATAAAAACACTTTCTTTTTAATAATTAATTTTAAGATAATATTGTAGCTGAGTACTGAGTGCAGATGATTTTCTCTCAGTAGGCTGTGCTTCTTAGAGCTCGCTCTGGGAGCACAATGTTATGAATTAATGTATTATGTTTGGGAAGGGTGATAAGATTTTTTTTTTTTATATATAAAATGTTGTATTTTTTTTTTGGAGACTGAGCTTGCATTCCATGAGTGGCAGAGTGGTTAGGAGTGGCAGATTATAGCGACATTCTGCCTGTTCAGATATGGGCTCATGGTTGAGTGTCCCATATCTTGGGGGGGGGGTGTGACGCCTCCCGGCGTTAGCAGAATGGTTGCGTGGGGCATTGCAGCTCGCTAGCGCTCGCCAGGATGGGGGGATGGGCTACAGTTGTCCTAGAATGATCTGCTTTATTTCGTTAGTGTCGTGTTGCCACAGACAGTCTAGAAGTGATCTTTGTTTTGGTCTGTGACCGCGCCTTATATTTTATATTCGCTATAATATAAATGTTGCTTATGTGGGAGGCGAGCGAGAGCGGGTGAGGGAGTACACCTGGCAGCGGGGGGTGGGCTGTGACGCGGCTCGCTTGACCGCTGACGGCGTTGGCGGCCGGGTGGTCAACTAGTCCCTTCCCGTCGCGGCCTCATGGTTTTTTACCAAGCTCAGAGCTGGCCTGACACGCGTATCGTGTACATCCTTTGCAATTCTGTCCCCCATACTCGCCACTTAGCATACTATTTCTCTCTCTCGACTTCTCCTTTCTCATTCTCTAATCTTTATTAAACTCAACATCCCTTCTGGTTTCAGCATAGACGTTCACCGTCGGCCAGTCGTATTGTACGCGAAGCTCTCAGATATTTCTATGTATTAGGCTTTAATGAGGTTTGGAGAGACGGACTTTTCCGTGTGTGTCCTCTCTCGGGAAGGTTGTAGACCGGTATATGTCTCCCTGGCAGGGTGTTGAGTGATTCTGCTTAGTTATTTAAAGCTAGACTAGGGGTAAGGTTACTGTGTCGTTGTCTCCGATGTGTGCAGTGTTAGCTAAGCCCTGCACGACATCGACAGGTACTGTGGGAGCCTAAGTTGTCTTCGGGGGGGTTTACCTTGCGAGCACAGCACTGTGGTGTGAGAGGGCCATAGCCTATCCCTCACCACATAGTGCTGCCTCTTTGTGTTGACTTCTTAGGGATCGCCAGGATAGAACTAGGTACTAGTGACCTAGATTTATCAAGAGAGCATCCCCGTCATATAACGTAATCTTCATTATACCAACGTTAGGCTACGAGCCGCATGCTCGCCCATTGTTGCCCTGCCTTGATACCCCAGCTAGACTTTATTAACCGAGCAGACACTGGTTAGAGATAAGCCCCATTATTATATGTATGCCACATTATTATTCACTGCACTTTTGAGCCGAGGTTGTTGTTGAGTTGCACAACCCTAGTAGACTGTTGCGTTGTGTCACGAAGCATTTCTTTAGTTGTCGAGCATTACTACCTTTGCGCAGTCTTTATTATTCGCCTGCCTATTATTACTATATGTCCTAGCATTTATTGTGACCCGTATTCTGCATTATAATTGTTCAAGATTCTTTACGAACATCTTCCCAGCATCAGACTTATTTCAGAAGTTTCCAGTTGATGTTGCAGGACTAGCATTGCACTTTCTTTAATACAGGAGTGCCAGTTATTTGAGTATCTACCGTAACGTTAATTAATCACGTTACTTATCTTTTCTTTGTGTAACCTAAACGAGTAATCTTTTACTGTTTGAGAATAGGCTGTTTCATCGAGCGTCAGCCTAGTGTGTGTGCACCAGTTACCGAGTCATAGGATACCTCGTGGTCCAGGCACGACTCAGGGCGGTAATGGTGTTTTGTTTTCCAGTGTTTAAGGCAGGGGTTGGATCTAGTGTTACCGTTGTTGCATTTTGCCATTATCTAGTCCAATATTGAAGAGCCCTGTGTCTTTGAGAACCTGGATCGTAACAATAGTATATAAGACCCGAGTAGTGGCACACCCGCACTCGCACGAAACACCAGGAGCACTGCAAAACCACCTAAATCACTACATCCATCAGGTAAATGAAATTAACCTAAAAAAAGCCAAAGATGAACGTGTAATCCCAACTCATACAAATCCCACTCACACCCAAACAACAGCCCAAAAAGGGAAAAAAACAACTTAATCAAACATGGCTCAAAATCTAAAAAATATTCAACATAATGTACTCACATGGAATAACAGAAAGCACGAGTTAGTCAACACATTACAAAGTCATGGTGTTAAAAATTAAGAAAGTCTAAAGATCCCAGGATTTAAAGTAATAAAATCAAACATATACAACAGACACATGGATGGCACTGCCATTGCAATTAGACAAGAATTACAACACAAAATCACAGATGACTTCTTGACGAACGCACTAGCAGTACAAATTCAAGCAGAAACAGGTCCAATAATAATAGCTACAGACTACATACCACCAAGTAGACTGTTTATCCCCACACCAGACTACATAGCATTATTCAGAAGAAATACACCGGTATACCTTTTTGGGGACTTAAATGCAAACCACCCAACATTTGGATACAGACATACCAACACAACAGGAAGACAACTACACAAATTAATATTAGACAGAATAATTCAACATATAGGACCTCACTTTCCAACATTCTTCACCGCCAACTCAGCCACAACCCCAGACACAATGTTGACTAATTACAACACATATCACAATATTAATATAAAACAAGGGCCACTAACAACAAGTGACCACACAATGATTATAACCCAAATCAGTACAGCCCCCATCTATATCCCCGCAGCCCCACGTCCTAACATTCCAGTGACAAACTGGGATGATTTTCAAACAAACATAGAAGAACACACAACACAAACTGAACTAAATGAAGCCACACTAGAAGAAATTGATACAGAGATTGATTCATGGTATAACACAATCAATCAAGAAATCAACACATGCATACCACACACAAGACTCAAGAAATTAACAGGCACTACACCTACCCATGAAACACAATTATTAATACAACAATATACTGCACTCAGACATTATGCAAACACTCACGGCTGGACTAATGTACATTACAACAGATACAAAACACTCCAAAACACACTAAGACACACTTTACAAGAAGAAGCAAACATACACTGGGAAACACACTCACACAATTAACAGCTACATACTCTGAACCGGAGGTTTTCTGGAGAAAATTCAAATCACTGACTGGAGAAGTCAGCCCACCTACTCATTACATCATAGATGAGCAAAATAACAAAATTTTTGACGAACAAAACCAAGAAACAATCCACAGAAGAATTTGGGAGAGAGTACTCAACGAAGAAGCGGAAGACAGTGATGATGAAGATGACGAAAACAACGACAGAGTTAACAACTATATGCAAGAAAACTTCAATCGCACAACTCCATACCATCAAGCAGACTTTTCCAGACTTGATGAGCAGAGCTTCCTCACGAAACCCATAACAAACAGAAATTAAAGCCATCATAAAAAACACAAAAAATACCTGTCCAGGAGAAAGTGGGATCAATAAAACTATACTGACACACCTCCCAGAATCTTCAATTTCAAAATTAAGAGATATTTTTAATGCTTCACTCTCTGCAGGCTACTTTCCAGACACATTCAAAAAATCAACCATCAAATTGATCCCAAAACCAGGAAAAACACCCCACAATCCAAACAATTACCGCCCAATCTCGCTCCTTGAAGTTCCCGGCAAAATCTTCGAGAGAGTTATAAACACAAGATTAAGAACTCATCTTGAAATAAACGACAAACATAACAATAATCAATACGGTTTCAGACAACACAGAGGCACCACACACGCACTTGCAGTAATAACAGAACAAATTGCCTTAAGCAAAGCAGACAGGGGACAATGCCACCTAGTCCTGAGAGACATTACTAAGGCTTTTGACAAAGTATGGCACCAAGGACTAAAGTACAAAATTCTACATCTGGACTTGCCTGTCATCATAGAAAAACTCTTATGCGATTTTCTTGATGACAGAAAAGCCAGAATTAAAATAAACTCTTACCTTGGTGAGTACTTTCAATTAAGTTGTGGAGTACCTCAGGGCAGCGTCTTGTCACCCACTCTCTTCATAATATACACCAGACATACACCTAATTCTCACACAGGACTAAATATCAGTTATGCGGACGATATCACCCAGATAATCCATTATCAGGGAAAATCCAAGCACATGATGAACGCAAGAACAAAACTAGAAGTCGAGACAATTAATACATATGAAATAAAATGGAAGATTAAAACTAATGTCAATAAGTTCGCCATCATTCCAATCGGCTCCAAAAAAAATGAAGACTTGGTAATAAATGAAAACCTAGTTAATTTCCAACAAAATGGAAAATCCCTCGGACTTAAAATCTCAAGTACAAGCTATATCACTAACGTAAGTACAAAGGAGTACAAAGGAAATCAAGCAACAACAGATCCAGTGACCCTTCTAGGTTGCTTGTCCTCCAAAACACTGAGGATCAAGTGTCCAAACAGTGGTTTAGAGTGGGTAAGGGAACATTGGAAAGGGAATTACTGCCCTGGAACTAATGTCCGTGGCAGGATTAGGAAGTTAGTAGGGGACAGATGGGTTAGTAACTGAGGGGGGGATAAAATAAAGTTATTCATTTACAAACGCAGTCAGTCGCGGGTTTGATGCGAGATATTTGTCTAGGCGGAGTTTAAATGAATCAACGGTGATGCAGTCTATAACGTTTCGGGGAAGCCCATTCCACAAGTTGACAACTCGATTGAAGAAGAAATTCTTAGATTCGTGCGAGTTAAAAGATTTACCAATAATTTTGCAACCGTTTCCCCGCGTGTAATTAGATTGGTCGATAGTGAAGTACTTACTACAGTTCATATTGTCGATGCCTTTGATGATTTTGAACACTTGAATTAAGTCGCCTCTTAATCTGCGCTGGGTTAAAGGAAATAGATTTAATTCTCTAAGACGCTCTTCGTATGGTTTGTTCTTTAGGCTAGGTATCATTTTGGTAACTCTACGTTGAACTCGTTCTAGCTTGTTTATATCTTTTTGGTAATAAGGGCACCAGGATTGAACGCAGTATTCCAGAAGAGGGCGGACTAAGGAATTGTAAAGGGTTAGGATAACTTCTTTGGATTTATGCTCAAATGACCTGCCTATAAAGCCAATTATTTTGTTTGCCTTCTTAACAACTTCTGAACATTGTTGACTCGGTTTTAGGTTACTCGATATTGTTACTCCCAGATCGGTTTCTCTGTTTACATTCTTAAGCTGAGTGCCATTCATCGAATAGTTTGCTTTCTCATTTAGGTATCCGATATGTAGTACTTTACATTTATCCGCATTGAAACTCATTTGCCAAATTTGGGCCCAACATGACAATTTATCTAGATTGTGTTGCATATCGTCAACTTGTTCTTTCGAGAGTACGCTATTTGCAATTTTTGTATCGTCAGCAAATTTTGAGATTGTACAGGTGAGACCCTCATCTATGTCGTTGATGTAAATTAGAAAGAGAATTGGTCCTAGTACCGATCCCTGGGGTACCCCGCTACTTACATTGGTCCATTTTGATGCCTTACCGTTTATGACTACTCTTTGCTTTCTGTCGCTGAGCCAATTTTCTATCCATTTCAACACACCGTCTTGTATTCCATGCGCTTTTAGTTTTAGCAGTAAACGTTTGTGGGGAACTTTGTCAAAGGCCTTTTGAAGTGAAAGAAAGGGAAGAGCTATCCATGCCCTGAGCAAACTCTTCCGTTTTAGAAACCTCAGTACACCTATTAAAATACATTTAATAAAAGCCTTAGTCCTCCCAATCCTTGAATACCCCCCAATACCTACACTGGCTCTCAGCAAATCACAAATACTAACATTACAACGAGTACAAAACAAAGCTCTCAGATTTGCAACAAATACAAGATACCCTTATTTACAAACAACTCAAGATTTACACCACATAGCAAAAATAAGCCCATTAAATGTTAAACTGTACCATAGAGCGAAAAAGATCTGGGAAAGAATTGAACTAATAAATGAAAACTTATACAATGATTTAAGAGAAAGACACCAACATATAAACAATTTTAATAGGAACTTTCCTAACTGCTATAGGAAGAAATGAACCAGATCCACTATACACTTAATACTTAAGTTAATAAAACTGTAAATCCAATACATTATTATAATGATAATATGTTCACCTAAACCTAAACGAATCCCAAAGTACATCATGTAAACACAAATTTTAAGAACAACTTAGCTAGCTTAGCTTTACCTGCCTAAGGCAGAAGAATTATGTAAAAATATGCAAAAACCTAAATAAATACAGCAAGGTGGCCGGCCCACTAACCTTCTCCCTTCTACTGTACTTCATAATTTCCTACTTTACCTTCCTGACCAAGCCTCTACTTATTCCCCCTCTATCATAAAAGAAAAAAAATATATATATATATATATTCAAATCAGTCACAATTGGAGTTGGGAAGGTGAACAAGCAGCTGGAGGAAGACCAGGGTGAAGTATTATAATGGGATTGTGACTGTCAGTCAGATTATATAAGTGTGTGTTAAGTGTGTTCGGTGTAAACACTAATGTTGGTTAGTGAGATATGTGATTGGGAATTAACGTTAACGCTACTATTATGTACTTAACTATTTTAGTTGACTGACTTGTGGACTAAAGCAACTCTTTAAGTAATTGGGTTATGATAAAAGTAATACTATTTTTTATATTAATACTTACGAGTTCTTTCATTTTCATTTAATTAAACTTACATTGCTGGTAAGAACAAGAACGGTGATACTATTGTCTCATATTAGTAATATCGCCTTAGACTAACAGGGCTGTTTTAATGTTACTTCTAGTGATTTCCTAATAATAATAAAATACTATCAACGTAAGACAAGAACCAAGAATAATAACTACATTAAATATAAATAAAAGGACATGATATAAGAAAACTATCTATTCATTTAAAAAAGGGTAAGAAACAGAAATATTCTTACCTTAATATTTATCTTTCAAGACTTGATATATAATTAATAGTCCTTCTTTAGATATAACTTATTCGGTTCATAACCATAGCCTACTAAGCTTCGGTTAAATAATAATTCTTTATAAATACTACATGACTTTAATTAGTTTCAGTATTTGTTCTTAATTAAAGAGTATCAGTCAATAAAGGATACCAAGTCCTAAGATCCAAAAGGAAAGGAAGCAACAAGAGGAAATAATTGTATTAGATTTTACTTTCGTTTTGCCTTCAGCTGACTGATACCTTAATATATATCTCTGTGCTATCTAGTTTCATCAGGTTAACCACTTGAGGATCAAGATACGTAACAGAAGAGTGGCGACCTCGCCAGAATTCGTTTCATACAGTTTCACTCAGTTTCATTACCGTTTCACTACTTAAAAATCAAATATTAATTATGCCTGATATAATTAATGACGAAGATGCTCGGGGTTTCATGGAATCAGAACCCACAGCCCCTGATATTGACCGTCTGTCAATAACCGAACTGAAAGTGCTTGCCTCACATCTCCAGTTAACTGTCTCAAACATGTCCAAAGTAGAGATGGCTCAGACCATAAAATCCCACATGTTCCCTGTAGAAAGCGGGGAGGGTGGCGGAGCAGTTGGTGGGATCCCGAGTAATCCTAGCCAACTTGATGTTCAATTACCACCTGGTTTTACCGTTGATCAATTATTCGAACTAGAACTAGCCAGAAACAAGACCGAACATTATCAATATCAATATCGTATGGCTCAACTAAATGTCAATACAAATGCTCCCTTAATTGCTCCCCCTCTGGGATTGACTATGACCAGTGTCATTCCACCTTTCACTGAGGATAATGTGCAGGATTTCTTTGTTTTGTTTGAGGAAGATGCTGGAGGTATGAGGTGGACAAGAGATCAATGGCCTTTTATGTTACAAACCGTTTTGACAGGGCAGGCTCGAGCCACGTATTTGTCAGAAGTAGCAGAGGTTAGGCAGGATTATGACATTCTCAAAGAAGCTATCCTAAAAACCTATCAATTACAGCCTGAGGCTTACAGGCAATCTTTCCGTAAAAAACAGAAGAAAGTAGAAGAAACCCATAAGGTATTTGCCAGGACCATGACTAAAACTTTCAATCATTGGGTCAAGAGTAAGAAAGTCACAAGCTACAACGATCTGAAGGAGTTGGTCCTGTTAGAAAATTTCCTATGGAAAATTGATTCTTCTGTAGCCTATCATTTGAGGGGGAAAAAGGTAGATTGTCTTGCCGACGCCGCTGACATGGCTGACACATACGTGCTCAACAACCAATTTCATGGAAAGAAGCCCTACGATAATTCTAGTTCTAATTCTAAGTATCCCAATCACAAATCTGACAGACCCAGTCACAAGCCTGTAACGTCTTCCCCAGCTAGCCAAAATAGAATTGTTCCCCCAACTAAAAATGCGACTCAGGGCAATGGTAACAGAGGTGGAGCCCAAAGTAATAGTAATGCTCAAAGAGGGAACGTTCCCGTATCCCCTAAAGTATGTACTTTTTGTGGCAAGAGAGGCCACCTAGCTTATCAGTGCTGGGCCAAGGAGAGAACCGAGAGATCGGGGAAGACAGTTGCCGCCGTATCTCAAACTCCATATGTGCCTTTAATGCAGGACGCCCGACAGAAGGAGTACCTAGCACCAAAAGTTCCTTTAATACAGGACTCCTGACCGAAGGAGTACCTAGCAGCTAACGTAAACCATCTAGACAGGGGTGTAGTAGCATGCGTGGTGCAACCCACTAGGGTTAAGTCAATAATAATTTCTCCATCAGTGCAGGACAGTTACCGTCCCTTTATTTCATCTGGCAACGTGAGATTAAATGGTTGCATGCATGAGGTAAACATTCTGAGAGACACAGGTTCTACTAGCACCCTCATGGTGAATCCTTACACTGAGTGCCCACCTGGCGAACCAGTTATAATGAGAGGTGCTGGAGGCCAATTTTATGCATACTTGGTAAAAGGCGAAATTGAATGTGAGTTACTACAGGGTGAGGCCACCATAGCTTTGTGTAGGTCCCAAGATATCCCTGTGCCCGGGGTAACACTCCTTTTAGGGAATGATGTAGCAGTTGAGAAGGTCCGACCAGACCCCATTTTGTCACTTTCCCCTGTTAACGAGCCACTAACCGGTGAGCTCGAAAAGGAGATGCCAACAGTTTTCCCTGTGTGTGCTGTCACACGTTCAATGTCTCAAGTAGCAGTTCCCTCAGACAGAAATGTACCGATTGTAAGAGTTGATGAAAGGGATGATGAGAGTGTGAATGACGCTCCAACTGTGCCTGATGATGTGACTGAGGTGGATTTATCTGACACCTTTATGGCTCATCTTGACCCTAATGATGACCATGAAACCTCTCCAAATTGTCCTAGTGGCCTGGTAGAGCTACAGAAAGATGATAGAGAATGCAAGGAGTTAGCTGCCAGGGCCGTGAGTGAAGAGGAATGTGAGAAGGAGGGTGGTGAATGTTTCTACCTCAAAGGAGGAGTATTGTGGCGTAGATGGAGACAGCCACACAGACCAATCGATGACGGGGCCTGGGACGTCCATCAAGTAGTAGTCCCCAAACCTTGTCGTAGAGATATCTTGGAAATGGCACATTGTATACCATTGGCAGGACACCTAGGTGTGAGAAAAACTCAAGACAGAATCAGAGCCCACTTTCACTGGCCAGGAATGCGTGCAGAAGTAGTGGAGTTTTGTAGAGTGTGTCACACCTGCCAGATGACAGGAAAACCCAATCAGAAGGTGCCTGTACATCCTCTGGTGCCCTTGCCCGTCTTCGAGAATCCTTTTACTCAGGTGGTAGTGGACATTGTAGGCCCATTGCCTAAGACTTCCCAAGGTAACATTTATTTATTCACGATTATGGACATGGCAACTCGCTACCCAGAGGCTATATATACCCTTAAGGACTACCTCTGCTCCAACTGTCATCAAGGAACTGGTTAAATTCTTCACCAGAATGGGTTTCCCCCATGAGGTGCAAAGTGATCAAGGAACTAATTTTACCTCTAAAAATTTCAGCAGTCCCAGAAGGAGTTGAGTATCGAGCATGTGAAGTCGAGCACCTACCACCCAGAGAGTCTAGGGGTTCTCGAACGGTATCATCAAACTTTGAAAGCCATGTTACGTAAATATTGTACAGAGATCGGAGTTGAGTGGGATAAGGGGGTACCTTTTCTTTTATTTGCTACTTGTGAGGTTCCAACAGAATCCCTGGGTTTTTCCCCTAATGAGCTAGTTTTCGGTCACCAGGTAAGAGGTCCTTTGCAACTATTGCAGGATAGCCTAGTTGGCCAGGAGGGGAACCAAAACCTCCAAGTATGTTTCAGATTTCAAAACCCGGCTGAGATCCTCATGTGAGTTTGCAGCTCAAAATTTGACAGTGGCTAAAAGCTCCATGAAGAACTGGTATGACAGAAAAGCCCGTGAGAGGGAGTTTCAGCCCGGTGATGAGGTTTTGGTCCTGCTCCCCCTTTTTGGCCAACCTTTATCTGCCAAGTTCAGGGGCCCATATAAGATCATTCAGAGGGTGAGCATTACTGATTATCTAGTAACTACCCTAGACAGGAGAAAGCCCACACAAGTATTCCATATAAATATGTTGAAACCCTACCATAGGTCCCCTGATTCCTCTCCTCCAGATTCTCCCACTGTGGCAGTGAATGTCAGGACCTGTGGACAGCCTGGTGCGGACGAAGTCTTCAGTTCTCTTACTGACCCGCAACAGACTGTTCCAGAGCCTGAAGGTACCAGGCAGACTTTGACTTGTCATGTAGCCTATCCAACTTTAAGTATAACTCAGTAGCTTGGGGGGAATTACCATCTAAACTATGTCATCTTCCCTCTGATCAAGCGAACCAACTAATCTCTGTTTTATCTCAGTCTCCCAGTGTGTTCCGTGATACTCCAGGGCTCACTTCTTTGGCCGTGTACGACATCGACGTAGGGGATGCAACACCCATTAAACTATCCCCCTACCGTGTCTCACCACAACGCAGGAGTATACTGCAGGTCGAGCTTGACTTCATGTTGTCAAACGAGCTGATCTCTAGGGCCTTAAGCCAGTGGAGTAGTCCGGTCATACTTGTGCCAAAGCCAGATGGGAGCCATAGGTTATGTATGGACTATAGGCAAGTTAATGCTGTCACAAAGAACGATACCTACCCACTGCCACGGATCGACGACTGCATTGACCAGATTGGTACAGCCACCTATATCAGCAAGATTGACTTAATGAAAGGATATTGGCAAGTAGCTCTCACCCCTAGAGCGAGGGAAATATCATACTTTGTAGTCTATAATCAAGCCTTTTGCTGTAACGTAATGCCCTACGGCTTGAAAAACGCTCCAGCTACATTCCAGCGCCTCATGAATTTGGTGACTGAAGGGGTACCTGGATGCATTGTCTACATCGATGATATTCTTATATTTTCACAGTCATGGGAGGAGCATCTTTACCAACTTAGATTGCTGTTCTTAAATCTTGCTGATGCCAATCTGGTGGTAAATCTTAACACCTTACGAGCGGCCTATGCGGTTTATTTATATGTACCGCCCAGCGGGGTGTTTTTAGCCAAAATAGGGCTTACGTCATATTCATGCCTAAATAAGACCCAGAACGTAAAACAAGTACCTATCCCTGAAAGGGCATAAACAGAGCTTTCGAATGACACCATAACGATCCTTTTATGATGGCTAGTTTTCTTGCAATCTAACGCGAGTGCAAAAAGCATGTAATTAGCCACTTTCCCGATACAATTCCTTATATAGCGAGTGAGAGAGGGAGGAGGGAGCTGGGATTCGTGTCAGTATGTTCGCCGCGGTGGTCTGGAGCAGTCATACGCTCGCTACTCTCCTGCCACCACTTGTCTCTCTCTCTCAGCAACATTACGTGCTGAAATTGCCACTCGACCTATGTCGAGCGCCGCCACATAGTCCAGCTTTATTAAATACGACTTATGTGGTGAGCCGCTAATTAAGGGTTAAGAAATGCACCTTTGTAAAGAGTACGGTCCAGTATCTAGGATATACGGTAGGTCAGGGGCAGGTTGCACCTCCTCTAGCAAAGGTAGAGTCTATTCTAGAATTCCCAACTCCTAGCACTAAGAAACATATCCAAAGGTACCTAGGAATGATTGGTTATTATAGGCATTTCATCTTAAACTTTTCTAGGTTAACAGCTCCCCTGACAGATCTTCTCCGTAAGGATGTGAAGTTTGAGTGGTCTTCCGAATGTGAGGAGGCCTTTAATGCTACCAAATATATTTTATCAAATTATCCTGTACTCTGAGCTCCTGATTTTAACAGATCTTTTTCCCTAGCAGTGGATGCGAGCAATACCGGGGTTGGTGCAGTATTGCTACAGGAAGACGACTGTGAAGTATTGCATCCTGTGTGCTATTATAGTAAAAAATTAAATTCTGCTCAACGTAACTATTCAGTCATTGAGAAGGAGCTGTTTGCATTAATTTTATCCCTTCAATACTTTGCTGTCTATCTGCAATCTGCCTCTGGTGCCATCACTGTGTATACTGACCATCACCCCTTAAAATTTTTACATAAGTTCCAAAATAAAAACCAACGACTGACCAGGTGGAGTTTGTTGCTGCAGGAATACTCCCTGGATGATAAACATATTAAGGGGGTCCAGAACGTGCTAGCTGATTGCCTATCACGTATCTATTAAAGATTGCATTTACCAGGTTGGCCTCATACAGCAGTATGATTAACTTAATGAGAGGATTTTGGCAATTAGCTCTCCCTTGTAGCGAGGTAAATATCATGCTTTGGTAGTGCGCTTTCAAGCCTTCAGCTGTGAGATAATGCCTTGCAGTTCGAATAACGCTCCAGCTACGTTCCGGCTATGTTCTGATGTGGTACCTGGAGACGTTGCCTACTTTGGGTGATATCCTTATTATATCCTCATTATAATCTTGCTGTTGCCGATCTGGTGGTGAATCTAATTATGTATTATGTATATTATGTACTATACTCCTTAAACTCTTTTCTAGGGGGGAGGTCTGACATACAGAGCCCTGTATGTGTTTATTTAAGAGTTAAGAGTTGAAGGAGTGCCGAATTACCCGGGCGGCGAAGCAGACCAGCGAGCATGGGAACCAGCTCGCCCACATACTAGCAAACAAGCCTTCACACCTGCGTGCGTCATATGGGGGGGGGGGGGGGAAATTTGATGGGTGATTGACGTCACTACACAACCTGGCCCCTCCTTTCGGACCCTGCAAACTACTTCGATGACCCGACGCTATGACGATCATCGATGCCATTGAACCACGCATCTGCTACGCAACTAGAGGAGCTGTGATTGGGGCGCGCACCATCCCCGCCTCCTGATTCGTTCCTACACCATCATTGCATATACTAAGACCCGAGTAGTGGGCATTCAAATCAGTCACATTTGGAGTTGGGAAGGTGAACAAGCAGCTGGAGGAAGACCAGGGTGAAGTATTATAATGGGATTGTGACTGTCAGTCAGATTATATAAGTGTGTGTTAAGTGTGTTCGGTATAAACACTTATGTTGGTTAGTGAGATATGTGATTGGGAACTAACGTTAATGCTACTATTATGTACTTAACTATTTTAGTTGACTGACTTGTGGACTAAAGCAACTCTTTAAGTAATTGGGGTATGATAAAAGTAATACTATTGTTTTATATTAATACTTACGAGTTCTTTCATTTTTTTTAAATTAAGCTTACATTGCTGGTAAGAACAAGAACGGTGATACTATTTTCTCATATTAGTAATATCGCCTTAGACTAACAGGGCTCTTTTAATGTTACTTCTAGTGATTTCCTAAGCTAAAGAAAATTCTTTTAGCTTCAAAATATTATTTTTGCTTTTCATATTATTTGAGTGAGACCTGAATCGAATCTATGAAGCGATCCTGTAACTTAATTTACTCATAATCAAACCTCAATATTACGTGGTTAAGAAAATACATTTATCTAATTATTAAATATATATCTAACTTTTTATGTGACTTTGATATTAATCCTGATAATAATAATAAAATACTATCAACGTAAGACAAGAACCAAGAATAATAACTACATTAAATATAAATAAAAGGACATGATATAAGAAAACTATCTATTCATTTAAAAAAGGGTAAGAGACAGAAATATTCTTACCTTAATATTTATCTTTCAAGACTTGATATATAATTAATAGTCCTTCTTTAGATATAACTTATTCGGTTCATAACCATAGCCTACTAAGCTTCGGTTAAATAATAATTCTTTATAAATACTACATGACTTTAATTAGTGAGTATAAGTCAATAAAGGATACCAAGTCCTAAGATCCAAAAGGAAAGGAAGCAACAACATGAAATAATTTTATTAGATTTTACTTTCGTTTTGCCTTCAGCTGACTGATACCTTAATATACAGTATATATCTGTGCTATCTAGTTTCATCAGGTTAACCACTTGAGGATCAAGATACGTAACAATATATATATATGACACCGGTACAGAAAGGGTTAAACAGGGGAGTCCCTCTATTCTGTTTTATTATAGACTAGCAGGGGTACCCGGCGTTGCCCGGGTAATCACCATAATCACCATCACTACTACCACCACTACTACTACCATAATCACCATCATCAATGACTACTACCACAATCATCACAATACTACTACTACCATAATCACCGGCCTCGACCTCCCTGTGCTTCATTAAACGGCGACCTCGATTTCGGCCGCTAAATGACCTCCGATTTTGGATCTGACCTCATCCGTACCCCCATTTTGGGGGCTGCGAACAACTTTCGTTCCATACACCTTTTCGAGCGGAGGCCTCCTTCTGCCGCAAACGGCCATTTTTCCTATTTCGCGCCCATTTTCTCCGTCCCTTTCACCCTGGGGAATTCTATTGTTTCACTAAAACCTGCCTAGGGACCCCCTTACTATGCATACCAAGTATGAACGCTCTAGCTTAAAAAATGTGGCCATGCATAAAGAACAGACACACACACAGACACACAGACAATCGAAAATATTATATAGATACCTGCTGACTATTTCAACCCTTACAATACCGGTGATATAATTCTTATTAGATATCTACATTTAGACGAATTTAAGAAGCTTAGGAAGGATGTACGGTAGGCCCTTTAACCCCGACTGTACCGGCGCCGTCCTGGTAACTATATTCTGGCTAATATTAGACGATTATATTCAGCTTAAAAAGAGCCTCGAGCAATTAACAGGCTTCGAACCATCTCACTACCACATATCCTTTTTAAACGGCAAAACATCGTCTTAACATAGCAAGAGTAAAATTAAATAGACGGTTAATATATAAATCGACCAATAAGTAAACCATTCTCCCCTTAACCCCTTCTGTACCGGCGACGTCTTTCTAATATATTTCTAGCTATATCTAGACAATTTGATGAAGCTTAGGAATGATATATGGTAGCTATAAAAATGATTACTTAAACACAGGAGTTGATAGGTTGAGGAAGTGAGTGATGGTTGTCCACAACTGCAGCTATGGAGATGTCTGAAAAGTAATTAGGGATAAAGTCACAGACAGAGGAATAGAAACTGAAGGAGGGTAGTTTGGAATTAATGATTTGTGCCAGACTCTATCATAGGCATTCGATATGTCTAGCATAATAGAACAAGTTGCGCCTTGGTTGTCACTTAGTTTTAGTTCATTGCAGCTCGACCTCTCGAAGATGCATCAACGACACTGTCTCCCTGTTTCGTCTAGGATTACATACTCTCTCACATGACTTGTTGAATTTAGGACTCAGTAGGTACTGCCCTGTATTGTATAGTTTGAATGTAGGCATGTTCATACAATGGCAATGTATTCAAACCAGCGGAAATATTCATACCATGGTGATGCATTTAAACCAGCATGTCGGTGGGCTTTGAAGGGATGCGTTGTAACTCCCTCAATCACATAGAAAAGAAAAACAAAATCACAGCACTCATTCCATTTAAATATTTTCCTTTGCAACAACAGGACTGGCACTCTGAACTTTAAAGTTACCAGGTCGGTAGCAACACTATTCCATTACACCTACTTATGTACTAAGTATGAGGCTATAATATAATAATTTATGTATGCGTGGCAGCACTTTCAAGTAAATGGTATGTATCTATTTTTTATAAAATTACAACACATTCTCAGGCTACAAGGAGGGCTTTCAAACTAAGATAATAATTTAGATGTTGCAAGATTCATTGATTGTATCTGAAACATAAAGAGGTGGATTGATTTACCACCATAGATCCTGTACCATTACTGTTTATGTTTCACATTTGTTATGCCTTCGTTTTAAACCACAATATTGACCATCCTATAGTTTCACCAGGTACAGTACCATAGAGACCATCCATAACCATACTTTCTAGTTGACCATCTTGGGATGACTTCAATGGTTTCAAACAGTTAGCCGGAACCAAATAATCCTATAAGTTCACTACTATTTAATGAAAGATTGACATTGTATTTTGAAACAGGCATTATATTATATGTATACAGTATATATATATATATATATATATATATATATATATATAGGGTGTCCCCCGTGAGTTTTGTAAATATATCCAGTTATAAGAGAATAAGTTATGTTAAGTAAAATACTAAGTATATTTAGGAGATGGGGAAATCCTACTCGGAGGTAATATTTCATACCATACCAAGTCGTAGGAGTAAAATACAGCCACAAATAATCACAATCAAATAACTGCAAAATTGAGTCCCCACCATTTACCTAAATTGTGTATTCACCCATCAAAATAATTCACCCTGACATCTCACTTTGCCCCAAAGATAAACCATTTAGCCACTAGAAATCGTTGGATCATACATAGTCAAGTTGCCAAAATGTTGACCCTGCAATGTTAATTACTGTAAACTTTTTTTGAGGAAATGTATTATATATGGTTAGGAGAGCAAAATTAGCTTGGTTGCTACTTGTGCAACCTTTAGCATTTCTCAGAATTCAAGATGGCGCCCTCTGCGATCTTGAATTTCGGCCAGTTTTCACATTTGGATCTTGATGACATAGAGGGTCGTGTAATACCTCTGTTTATGGGTTTTCCAGGACGGGGAGTCCATTTCCGGGGTTAATTTGTGGATATAGGGTGAGTATCAAGGTCAAACCAGAGGTCAGAGATCAAATTTTGCCTAAAATCTGGAAAATCACCAATATTGACCGATTGTATGTGGTTCATTGTCTTTCTATTCCAGCATTTTACTAGGTTGGGTAGGTAGGTAGATATAATATGTTTGCTATGTCTACATGTAGGTATATCCCGGGAATCATTATATATTTTGTATTAAATTTTGTTTAGCAGGTTGAGCAATGGGTCAGAGTTCATTGAACACCAATATTCACCATGCATGCACTCCCCACGCTGTGCGATCAGTGTTTTAACAACTTTTCTTCTCATCTCAGATTGTGACAAACCAGTGTAATCAGCATTGATACCCCCAGGCTGTCACACTCATCATGTCTGCTGGAGGGGAGAAGTGCCTGTTTAGTCCATGTAATGCCAGTGGAGCGCTGCAAACATTCCAGACCGTCGCTGTGCAGAAGATCATCGCTACAAGCAAAGTGAAGCAGGATGAACTGTACAGAACTCTCTCTGGAAGTAATATTCTAGCTCACAAGTCATGTTACTGTAGCTATACTTCGAGAAGTAGAAACAATGAACAGCCGAAGAGAAAGTCTACACTAATTGACAATGGTGTTTCCAAAAGATTGTTGAAGTCTCAATGTAGTGACTTTGTTTTCAAGCGAGACTGTTTGCTGTGTGGGAAAGAGTGTAAGCCGAAAGACAGCAAGAACCCACACAGCTGGGTGCAGGTCAGACAGTGTAAAACTGTAGATAGAAGTGGTGATATCACGTTCAAGCAACACTTGGAGGACAGCTGTGATGAGAGACAGGACCAGTGGGCTAATGAGGTAGTTGTTCGACTCAGCGGAGTCATTGATCTGCATGCTTCTGACACACAATACCATGTCTGCTGTTATGATAAACTTCGAGTTGTCCCAATGTCCTGCCCCTCCATGACGGCGCCTATGGAAGAGGCGCTGAGGTCCGTGGTCACGACGATGGCTGAAAATATGACAGAGACGTGGACGACAGCGGAGCTGTACTCCATGTACATCGCTGCTTCGGGCACTGTGACAAGAAGACAGTTTGTGTCCAACATCACAGATTACTTCGGCGCCAAGCTGCTTGTACTCCACATCGAGGGTTGTGAAAGCATAGTTGGATTTAAAGCCAGCCTCGGACAGTTTATCAAAATTGCCAAGAAAAGCAGCAGCGACAATGACGAGCTGGAGAAGATGGTGAGGAAGATTCGTGGCGAGGTCAGGGCGACACATAGGCCTGGAGACTACAACCTCAGTGACTATGTTCGTCACAAGATCATTGAAAACACCAGTGCTACTCTTCTTAAGCTAGTATCTAGCCTTGTATCTGGAGGCAACATCACAAAGCCATCCCTGACCCTAGCTCAGTGCATTCAACAGCACATTTGCGGTGCCGGCAGAAACCAGACTACACTCGGGCTCGCTGTGAAACTACATCACAAGCATGGTAGTTCAGAGCTCATCAAGACTCTCAATGAGCATGGTATCACAAGCACATATGATGAAGTGCTGTGCTTCCGCAAGTCAGTGGCCAAGTTCGTGTTGGACAACAAATCAGATTACCACAAGAAACTTGGCTTAAGCACAGAGATCGGCCCTATCTTCAGCTGGGCTGACAACTACGATTTGTACATTGCGAGCCCAAATGGAATGAAGAGCACCCACGCCATGGTCATGGAGTTCACCCAGCATCCTGCTGGTATCATCAACACAGGAAACATTGGCGTGATGCAGCTGACTATTCCTCGACTCAAGAAACATGACATGTCCTCTGTGCGATCACCCACCAGAGTATACAGCTGGAGCACTATAAGGGGCCTTCCAAGGTGAATCCACCCCTGCTTCCGATGAAAGCTCTGTCCGCTGAAGAGTTGCAGGTTCAGTCCGCATCAGTCATGTTCAGTCAGGAGCGAGATGCGGAATGGTTGTCACAAGTCCACGGGAACGATAAGCCAGTTGAGTGGGCAGGCTTCAATGCTCAGCAAGACCGATTGGTGGCAGGTTCTGCCCAGAAGCCCAAGACACTGGTCGTGTTCGGACCGATGATCGACTCACCGCCTGCTCACCCCGACACTGTAATAACTACGCTTGTGTATCTTGAGAGGACTCTCAATAGTTTTGGGATGCAGTACACTCACCTCACAGTTGACCTCCAACTGTATCAGACTGCATGCCTAGTTCAATGGAACGACCCTCTGCGCTGGACCGGCGTCATACTTTACCCAGGTATGATGCACACTCTCATGAGTTTCCTGGGCTGTATAGGAAAACTGATGAAGGCATCTGGTGTGGACATTCTCATCAGTGCAGTGTTTTCTGGCATCACCAGCATTGTCAACGGAAAGGCCTGGACCAATGCTCTACGGGCATACCGTCTCATCATTGCTGTGTTGCTGCAGAATTTCTTCTCGAATGGCGCCAAGACTTATGAGGAGCAGAGTGTCTACCTGGAGTCAGTCAGACAACACCCGACCGGGAGGCTATGGGTGGACTGCATTGTCAAACCGACATTGTTGTCACTTATGTTCCTGCGCGGAGAGAGGAACGGTGAATTCCTACTCCAACAGCACTGTCTCAAGGAGATGCTGCCATACTTCTTCGCAGCAGGTCATCAGAAATATACCCGCTATCTGAGCTGGTATGTGCGACAGATGGAGAACCTTCCCCAGCATGCCAAAGAGGACCTACTGGCAGGTGCGCACGTGTGTCGGCACTCAGATGGCGGAACCGCAGTGCCTGCAGATCAGTTCGGAGAGCAGACATACATCAAACGAGGGAAGGGTTCTGGAGGAATGAAGGGCATTTCAACGAGCGCTGAGCAAGTGGCTGTGTGGGTGAATTGTTTCAGTGTGTGCGCCGACTTTGACATTGCCATGGAACATATGTACGATGAATCTGAGGAGGAACAGAAGCCACACGGTGGAGTAGATGGGGAAGAGAAGAGTAAGCACAAGGAGGAAGGAGAGAGAAGAAGGAGACTGGACGAGGCCGATCGGAGGAAGATCGCGGTGGAGCTGGAGAAGTACAGTCACCCTTTCAATGACCAGGAACCAGGTCTTTAAAACATATGCAATGGACAAGTGGCAACAGACACAGTGAATGTTCAGAACGCATTGGCCATCGGGAGTGAGCAGAGCAGGCACTTCTCTGCTTCGCTGAGCAGTGAATTCCACAAGACAATAAAGAAGAAGGTCAAAACAATGGAGTCTCTCAAGAAGGCAGTCACTATCAAAGGGAAGGCCGTCTACGACATCGAAACTATGTTCAGTCGGCTGTTAGTCGTGGGGCAGCAGCGCAGCATTGATATAGCCACTGTCTTCCAGTTTGAACTGAGTCCGGTCCCTCCAGCCCTTATCGACGAGTACGGCTGCTTGAGTAAGGGTGAAAAGGCAGTGTTCGTCAAATCTCTTGGCGTGTTTGTCACGACTCAATCTGCTCCAGATGTGGTGCTGATTGATGGCGGTCAGCTTCTGTACCACGTTGTATGGCCAGTCTCCGGGACTACAGGAGACCTGGCTGCAAGTTTCGGCACTAGACTGGCCCACTACTCTCCTGTCTCCAAGAAAATAGTTCTGTTCGACAGATATGACCAAGAAGCTCCCAGTGCAAAGGACCACGAGCGAACAAGAAGAGGAAGAGCCAAGGAAGTTCGGCTAACCGCAAATACCTTCCATGTCGAGAAGCTATTCTTCACAATTCCAAGAACAAGAATCTGCTCAACAACATTCTATGCAGCTATCAACTTCCACACAATATTCAACTCATCAACAAGCGGAATGTGTCATTACCCATGATGAGGCAGACATAACCCTCTGCAGCTACATGCTGAAAGCAGTGGAAGAAGGCGCCGAGACCATCCGCATCCTCAGTGATGACACTGATGTCTTTGTTCTCTTGGTGTACTGGACATCGAGGATGCGAGTTTCCGCCAAGATTGAAATGGAAAAATGAAACGGGGATGTCTTGGACATCAACGAAACTGTTTGGCGGTTAGACCCGAGAAAGTGCAGCCAACTTCTTGGTGTCCATGCACTGTCAGGCTGCGATACAGTATCATACCCCTTTGGAAAGGGAAAGCTGTAAGCACTCAAACTCCTAGAGATAGATATACCAGGTCTTGATGAAGTGCTCGGACAGCCAAGCGTGACCCACACTCAGTTGCAGGAGACAGCATGCACCTTCTTCTTACCACTTTACGGACAGAAGAGCTGTACAACAATGAATGAAACACGTGCTCACTTCTACCGTGCCCGTAAGAAGCCTCCAGCACTGAAGAAACTGCCACTGACTGATGCGAACCTGCAGATGCACGTGCTCCGAGCTCATCTTCAGATGCTACTGTGGAAGGCAGCGGACCAACGTGATCCACCTGTAAAAGCTAGAAATATTGCCAACTATGGTTGGAACATCGAAAGCTCCACCATCACACCGGCCGTTTCAACAGCGCCAGTTGCTCCCCAAGCACTCCTGGATGTAGTTAGCTGTAGTTGCACTGCAGAGGGCAAGGCTAGCAGTGGCACACAATGCAGCTGCAGCAGTGCAGGCCTTTCATGCACGGACTACTGTAAGTGCGAGGGAGGAGACATTTGCTGTAGTCCTTTCACCAGGAAGCACATGGATATAGAAGATGAAGAAGGGGAGCTAGATGTGGATAATGAATAAACAAACACATGATTAACTTATTTTATATATATATATATATATATTTGCTTATTGTAGTGGCTGACAAATAAATTCATATTCAAACCACATAAATGTGATTTTTCCAGATTTTAGGCAAAATTTGATCTTTGACCTCTGGTTTGACCTTGATACTCACCCTATATCCACAAATTAATCCCAGAAATGGACTACCCGTCCTGGAAAACCCCTAAAAAGAGGTATTAGACGACCCTCTATGTCATCAAGCTCAAAAGTTGAAAATTGGCTTCAAGATGTCGGAGGGCGCCATCTTGAAATCTGAGAAATGCTAAAGGTTGCACAAGTAGCAACCAAGCTAATTTTGCTCTCCTAACCATATATAATACATTTCCACAAACAAGTTTACAGTAATTAACATTGCAGGGTTTACTATAGGAAGTATAGGGGCGGCAACTAGACTAACAGTATATTGGCCTGGTGCGGTATATACTCCGAGGGCATAAACCATCAAACATATTCAAAGGTATGGAGTGGTTTGTAATTGGTTTTGAACATATCCATTGCTACTGTGATTGTGATTTTATTATGATATAGGCTAACAAGATAAAATGCAATTTTTAATTTTCTTTTGATATGATAGGCACAATTCATACATAGAAATACTATGAAGCAGTTCGCGTGCCGGCAACGCACGGTATAATCAAAGTTATTCATTGAGCTATAGACAAAAGGTAATACCATATACGCCTACTGTACAAAGTACAAAGGAGTACAAAGGAACAACAGGTCTAGTGACCCTTCTAGGCTCCTTGTCCTCCAAAACACTGAGGATCAAGTGTCCAAACAGTGGTTTAGAGTGGGTAAGGGAACATTGGAAAGGGAACTACTGCCCTGGAACTAATGTCCGTGGCAGGACTAGGAAGTTAGTAGGGGACATATGGGTTAGTAACTGAGGGGAGGATAAAATAAAGTTATTAATTTACAAACGCAGTCAGTCGCGGGTTTGATGCGAGATATTTGTCTAGGCGGAGTTTAAATGAATCGACGGTGCTGCAGTCTATAATGTCTTGGTGAAGCCCATTCCACAAGTTGACAACTCGATTTAAGAAGAAATTCTTAGATTCGTGTGAGTTAAAAGATTTACCAATAATTTTGCAACCGTTTCCCCCCGTGTAATTAGATTGGTCGATAGTGAAGTACTTACTACAGTCCATATTGTCGATGCCTTTGATGATTTTGAACACTTGAATTAAGTCACCTCTTAATCTGCACTGGGTTAAAGGAAATAGATTTAATTCTCTAAGACGCTCTTCGCTCTTCGTATGGTTTGTTCTTTAGGCTAGGTATCATTTTGGTAACTCTACGTTGAACTCGTTCTAGCTTGTTTATGTCTTTTTGGTAATAAGGGCACCAGCATTGAACGCAGTATTCCAGAAGAGGGCGGACTAAGGAATTGTAAAGGGTTAGGATAACATCTTTGGATTTATGCTCAAATGACCTGCCTATAAAGCCAATTATTTTGTTTGCCTTCTTAACAACTTCTGAACATTGTTGACTCGGTTTTAGGTTACTCGATATTGTTACTCCCAGATCGGTTTCTCTGTTTACATTAAGCTGAGTACCATTCATCAAATAGTTTGCTTTCTCATTTAGGTATCCGATATGTAGTACTTTACATTTATCCGCATTGAAACTCATTTGCCAAATTTGGGCCCAATGTGACAATTTATCTAGATTGTGTTGCATATCGTCAATTTGTTCTTTTGAGAGTACACTATTTGCAATTTTTGTATCGTCAGCAAATTTTGAGATTGTACAGGTGAGACCCTCATCTATGCCGTTGATGTAAATTAGAAAGAGAATTGGTCCTAGTACCGATCCCTGGGGTACCCCGCTACTTACATTGGTCCATTTAGATGCCTTACCGTTTATGACTACTCTTTACTTTCTGTCGCTGAGCCAATTTTCTATCCATTTCAACACACCGTCTTGTATTCCATGCGCTTTTAGTTTTAGCAGTAAACGTTTGTGGGGAACTTTGTCAAAGGCCTTTTGAAAATCAAGGTATATAATATCTACAGCTTTACTCTCATCGTAGAGGTTGAGGATATCGTGGAAGAAGTCTAAGAGGTTTGTTAAACAGGAACGTTTTTTACGAAAGCCGTGTTGAGTATCTTTAAGTATGTTATTTTCCTCTAAGTGATTTACGAGTCTGTCTCTTATGACCGTTTCTAGCATTTTACATACAACTGAGGTTAAGCTAATTGGATGATAGTTACTGGGTAGGGATTTGCTGCCTTTTTTGAATATCGGTGTTACGTTGGCTATCTTCCACTGATCAGGCATAGTTCCAGACTGCAAGGATTTATTGAATAGTAATGTCAGTGGTTTGGAGAGCTCATCCTTAGCTTCCTTTAGAACTCTTGGCGAGAACATATAGTATCGTATGCTATGTATGACAGGAGAGGTACTTGATTATGGTTGTTGAATACCCTGCTGAACAGAAAAAAGACAGTATCTAGCATTGCTATGACAATAATTACCATACATTTCCAGAATAATCGTAACCAATGTATTTGTATCTCATAATTATGCTTTTCAACTGAACAATTTTAATTATCTCAAAAGTATGGAGATTGCATCCAGAAATATAAGATGGCATATTTATGAAAGTGTATGATATAGAACGAATAACAGGAAGGATACAGAAGTATTTATGCAGTAAGTTTGAAAGACCCCAAATCAACGTACAATGAAACATGACTAGTTTATTCTGCGTGTTGAAGTTATCTAATATTCACGTTTGCTCAATCATTGAATTCAATGGCAGAACTTAAGGGTGATATATGTTAATGCTAACACTGAATGAACATGGACCAGCTGTGAATACGTATTGAAGACTACATTCACAGCTACAGCCACTCCTACTAGCATATCAAACATTCTAAATACAGATCTCTCCATAAATACAACACTACCTATGCACTTATCATCATGCATAATTATATCATAGCTCTTATGAATTAATCCAATACCCTTTCCCCGTCAAATTAACACTCACGCATCCGGTAACTTAACCCTCTCACATCCTGACGCAATTGTTGAGCCTATTAGGGATACTTTAAAGCCTTTGTTACCGTCAGGGGTATTTATAAACCTTTAGTTTATTTACTTTAACCTTTGCAGTTGTCTTTGAGTTAGCTGTGGGCAGAAAACTAAATTTGGAGAGGTAATTATAAGAGTGAGAGTAATCTATTTCTTATTGCTAATCTGGCAACCTCTGCGTCATAAGGATGTGAGAGGGTTAAATATCTAACTTATGGTAAGACTTTCTCTAATTTGCCATGAAATACCAGGCTGGGCGAGTTTTCGAAGCCTTGTGTTTTTCTGTATTTTCATCCACCAGAATACTGTTTATTGTGATGTATCATATGTCAATGGAAAGAGGAATATTTATAGTACATGATAAAACAAACAAAAATGTAAATAAATCGAAATATGAAAGTGTAAATGAGTCCGGAATACAATTATTTCCCATGCAATTGTCTTCACACCGTCCTAGCTCTAAATTGTGAGTGATGACCATATATTTATTTTTGCTCAAATAATAGTATGTTTTCTCCTCTTTCCAAATCTGAAAACAAAAATTGTCTATCTTTAATAGTTCTCAAGCAGTGACCGAAAACAAAAACAAGTATGACTTTGCATGATATGGTTTATAACATTTGCGAATTATTTCGTTGTTACGATGTCTATGGTTCTCAATTTATGCTGTATGAATACGGCAGATAATGCTGAAGAGAATAAAAAAAAATAGAAGTTCCTACGACAAATACTTTTTGCCCTATGAATATTTGAAATGAAGAGCCAAAATGCGAATATTTACGCTTCACTCGTCCCCGTTCCGCCGACGCTAGCAGGGTTCAGAGCTGTTCCCCACCTCGGTGTTGGTTTATTTGCTCTGATACATATATAATTGTTTATATCACCGTAATCGGAAAATTATGCTCTTTCTAATGGTGAAAACTAAAATAATATAGCGTAATTGGTTCGCGAGCTATGCGCAATTGTTTCCATGCACTGTTATTGTTATGTAAATATATGAGAATGTTTATACAGTTGTTTATCTTTGCCACAATATACAACACTTTTATATAATTTTCCTTGCCAATAATTGTATAATGTTCATAGAACACATGTCAGTCATGAAGGTTGTCAATTTTACTTACCTGATAGGGCCACAACCCTTTCCAACGAGAAGGGAAATGGCTCCTGGGTTGACACTGAAAAAACAAAACAAGAAAGCCAGGTTATCTTCAAGTAATAAATTCAGAAATAATTCTATTGTACACACAAATAAAGTAATATATATATATATATATATATATATATATATATATATATATATATATACAGTATATATACTGTATATACAAGGTGTCAAACAAAATATAATGAATGGTAACAAAAATGTGTGTGTGTGTGTGTGGGTATATATATATATATATATATATATATATATATATATATATATATATATATATACAAGGTGTCATAAATATATATATATATATATACAGTATATATACAAGGTGTCAAACCACAGAAATATGCATATTTCCAAGCCACCCTAGGAGGTACTGCATTTGACTCGTTATTTTTTTAGAGTGGTTTCCTCAGGAGGCCTATATCCACTTTGATGATGAAGGTGGGTGAATGAAGGTGGGTGAATGTCGGTGGGTGAACGAGGGTGGGTGAATGAAGGTGGGTGAATGAAGCCGGGTGAATGAAGAAGAGAAATGGAGAAGAGAAATGAATGAATGAATGAATGAATCAATGAATGAATGATTGCACATGGCTCCCGACTATAGGACACCTGCATTGTGGCTATGGAAATGGTTGAAGCAATTGTTGACGTCAATGCAGAGGGCAACCGTGCAAGTCGTGCAGTGGAAGCTTGTGTCCTTGAGAATGCCGTTCATTACTTTGCAGTAATTGCAACGGAGTCGCTTCTTGGCCGGAATCCTTGCCGAGTATGGTCCAAGGCCTTGTTCAACCGGACATGGTTCAGAACAATAGGACGGGGCCTTGGGACCACTCCAAGTCGAGGTCTCCGGACTCGCACCGCTCGTGCTGCTTCCAGTACTGGTGGCGGTTGGTTGGCAGCTTCAAGAGCTGCATCCCCATCGTCACCAGCAGCAGCTGCATCAGGTGCTAGTACCACGGGGGGTTGAACCAGGACATAGTTTCCCCCCGGGGCAGCAGCATCAGCAGCAGCATCATCTGGTTCTGGTGGCGAGAAGGGGACATCGAGACGTGGTGCCCTCTCAACGCCTCCACCAGGAGCAGCAACAGGAGAGGGTGGAGTGTTGTCAGGAGCAGCAGGGGCTGGGGAGTCTGGATGGTCGTTGTCGGACGACCCAGATGGTCCACCGGGTTGCCGTTGCCTGCGTGCATGCCTCTGTGGCTCACGCTGGTCAGGCGGCAGATCTTGTGCTCGGTGGACTGGCCTCCCCGACATAGGCCACTCTGCAGGGTTGAATTGCAGCAAGGAAGTACAGATGTGCTCCTGGAAGTCGAGCAAGGTCATCTTCTTCCTTTGGTAGCACTTCCTGTACAGGACATGGGCGTTGAAGAGGGCCATTTGGATGAAAGAGAAGGTGATCTTCTTTGTCCACTTGACCGTCCTTCGCTGGATGGGGTAGTACTGGACCATCTGGTCGAAGTGATCCACCCCACCCATGTGTAAGTTGTAGTCTTCAACGCAAACAGGTTTGAAGATCTCCCTCTGTCCACGACGCCACCTGCCCTGTTGGTCCTTCTCTTTGAAACTGACAAGCTTCGGGATGGTCTCCTGTTTGTGGAAGGTGGACACCATGTTGACGATGCACTTGTCTCGCCAAAGTAGGACCATGGTTAAGCCGTTGTTCATTGCTATTGTCGCATCGCGTTCAAGCTCTTTTGCTTTAGCAATGTCGCACAACCGCTTAGGAGCTCCTCGTACAAGACGCAGGGTGCCACACACATAGATATTGTGTGTGAGCATTTGCTGGCACAGGTCAACTGAGTTGTAATAGTTGTCCATGTACAGCCTGTACCCCTGGCCTCTGAAGGACTCCATGAGACCCTCCACCGTCTCCTGGAGAGATCGACCCGGACCGGTGTAGACCCGAAAGTCCCACACATAGCCAGTCAACGCCTCTGCCAGGATGTACAGCTTGATACCGTACTTCGTCGGCTTCATTGGGTTGTAAACCTTGAATGAAAGGCGACCCTTCCATCCAAGGCTGCCTTCGTCATGGGACAGCTTTTCGGCGGGGATGTATGCCAGCTTGAAGCCTTCAAGTAGGTATTCCATCACCGTCCAAACCTTCGCAAGCCTGTCCTTGTTCTGCCTGCAGACTGCCTTGTTGTTGAAATCATGGAAATACTTCAACAAGGCTAGAAACTTAGTGCTACTCATCGTTCTCCGAAATACTGGGTAGTCGTGAAGGACAGTTGAACGCCAGTAGTGACTCAGAGAAGGAATCTTGGTAATGCCCATGAGGAAGTACAGGCCAAGGAATTTGGCCATTTCCTCCTCACCAAACAGGTGCCAAAGAGCGGCTGCTCCGTCAACGAACTTGGCGTAAGCATTTGTCTCCAATACCAGGAATTGCAGCATCTCCCTTGTGAAGAAGAGCTGGAAGTACTGGAGAGGAGTCACAGGCTTTGGAACCTGCATGCCAGGGGTCCCTGTGAACAGATCAGGCTGGGGATCGAAGGGGGCGTCGGTCCAACCGGCATCACGATCGGGGGCAGGATCGCGAGCACGGCCACGACCACCGCGAGGAACACCTCTGCGGCCCCTGGGCCTACCACCTGCCCCCCTATGGGGCCCTGGCCTCCGACGTGGCATAGGTGGTAGGTCGAGGGGTTGAGTGGGGGGGGCTTCTGCATCAGATGATGCAGAAGCCGGTGAACCTGGTGCAGCACCAAGTGGTGAAAGGTGTGGAGCTGGTGAACCTGGTGCAGCTGCACCAGCTGATAAAAGGTGTGGAGCTGGTGAACCTGGTGCAGCTGTACCAGTTGGTGAACGGTGAAGAGGAAGCCTTTGGGGAAGAAGCTCCTCGATTGCTGCTGGAGGATTCAACGCTGTGCGTGGCACCTCAGCAACAACCTGAGCACGCACTGCGGCTTCAGCAACCTCAGCACGCATTGCGGCTCGATGCTCAGGCAGAACAAATACCGAGGGGGTCAATGGTGTGTCGCTGAAGGGGGACACTGCGGGGGTGACCGTTCCCATGACATGCGAAGGCGGGGTATTCAAAGTGCCCACAGCAAGTAGCGTAGCAAACAGGTGTGGGCTCCGGGCTGGCGATCCTGCTGGAAGCAAGGATGAGGCACCGCCACGCGAGGTGGATAAGAGGTGACGTGGGAAGTTGGGTGATGGTAGGAGGAAATCGGGGATGTTATGGATTGGTAGAGATGTAGATGGGATGGGATGAGATGTAGATGGGATGGGATGAGATGTAGATTGGATGTAATGGGATGGGATGGATGGTGGTGGTTGTGGTGGATCTGCTGGGGCTGGTTCAGCTGGTGGTGGTGGTGGTGGGTCGTCTGGCGTTGCTGGGGCTGGTTCAGCTGGTGGTGGTGGTGGTGGGTCGTCTGGCGTTGCTGGGGCTGGTTCTGCTGGTGGTGGTGGTGGTGGGTCGTCTGGTGTTGCTGGGGCTGGTTCTGCTGGTGGTTGTGGTGGTGGGTCGTCTGGCGTTGCTGGGGCTGGTGGTGGATCGGCCGAGGCGTGGGCGTCGAGGCGGAGTCGTTTGGGCGGAGGTGAAGCACCTCGTTTACTACATAATCCAGCTCGGAGTCCCGCAAACGTTTCTTGGTATCCCTGTTGTCCGACATGGCAGCTGGCGTATGGCGGCAGGCTGGCGTATGGCGGCAGTCAGTTGTTAGCTTACGATGCTTAAACCAAGAAAAGGAAATAAAGGAAAAACGTAATTGACGTTGATGGTTGTCATGACGCAAGTTCGCCATCACTGGATCCATATGACGTTGATATAGTTCACCATGACGTAGTCATAGTTTTGCATTATCCGATTCCAGAAGACGTGAGTATAATGGATTCATGACGGTATAGTTCCGCATTTTGTAAATCAAATGGGGGAACACCATGACGTAGTCATAGTTTGGCATTATCCGGATCCAGATGACGTGAGTATAATGGATTCATGACGGTATAGTTCCGCATTTTGTAATTCAAAGGGGGGAACACCATGACGTAGTCATAGTTTGGCATTATAAGAATATATTTATACCTTGGGACTCTTTGGCCAAACACCCTGGGGAACAGGAACAACACAACAGGGAAGGGGACAAGCATTTTGTTTTTATATATATATACGGTATATACCTGTATATATAAAATCAATAAAATCAAATAAATATAAATATATATAAAATATCAAGAGAAATACTTGATTATGGTCCTTGCCCTTGCTCTGGACCTAGGGGGTGGTCCCATAGACACCCTGGGGAACAGGAACAACAGGGAAGGGGACAAGAAAAAAACATATATATATATATATACGGTATATACCTGTATATATAAAATAAATAAAATCAAATAAATAAAAATATATATAAAATAACAATAGAAATACTCGATTATGGTCCTTGCCCTTGCTCTGGACCTTTGGGGTGGTCCCAGAGACACCCTGGGGAACAGGAACAACACAACAGGGGAACAGGAAGAACAGGGAAGGGCACAAAAAAATGTGTTTTATATATATATACGGTATATATCTGTATATATAAAATAAATGAAATCAAATAAATAAAAATATATATAAAATAACAATAGAAATACTCGATTATGGTCCTTGCCCTTGCTCTGGACCTAGGGGGTGGGCCCAGAGACACCCTGGGGAACAGGAACAACACAACAGGGGAACAGGAACAACAGGGAAGGGGACAAGATTTTTTTTTTTTTATATATATACGGTATATACCTGTATATATAAAATAAATAAAATCAAATAGATAAAAATATATATAAAATAACAATAGAAATACTCGATTATGGTCCTTGCCCTTGCTCTGGACCTAGGGGGTGGTCCCAGAGACACCCTGGGGAACAGGAACAACACAACAGGGGAACAGGAACAACAGGGAAGGGGACAAGAAGAAAAAATATATATATATATGGTATATACTTGTATATACAAAATAAATAAAATCAAATACAAATTTAGATCAACACAGAACCAACCCAAAATGGATGAATAATAGACTATTAGATCTTCTAGGACAAAAGAGAGGAATATATAGAAAAATTAGGAAAGGAGAAATTCACCTACTTGCTTACTATCAGAATCTATCAAGACAGGTAAAAAAGGATATTAGGAAAGAAAAAAGAAATTATGAAATTAAGGTTGCCAATGACTCAAAAAAATAATCCTAAAGCTTTTTACCAACTATATAAATCCAAGGTTAGAGATGTAATTGGTCCCCTTAAAACTTCGATAGGAGAAATGACAGAAAATGATTTAGAAATGTGCAGTACATTAAATAGTCAATTTCTTTCCGTTTTCACTAATGACAATTTGGCACAGTTTCCAGAAGTCCGTAAGGTATATAGCGATAGTATAGAAAATAGGTTAAGTACGATTACTATAAGTAGAAATTATGTGCTTAAGGAAATTGACAGACTGAAACCTCATAAATCGCCTGGTCCTGATGAGGTATATGCTAGAGTATTAAATGAATGTAGGGATTAGTTAAGTTACCCATTAACATTTTTATTTAAAAAGTCATTGGAGACAGGTATAGTTCCAGAAGCTTGGAAACTTGCAAACGTAGTTCCGATCTTCAAAAAAGGTGACAAATCAATAGCATCCAATTACCGTCCCATTAGTCTTACATCAATCATAGGAAAGCTACTAGAGTCAATTATTGCTAGTAAAATTAGAAACCACTTAGATACATTTAATTTAATAAATTCTTCTCAGCATGGATTCACTCAGGGACGTTCTTGCCTTACTAATTTGCTTAGTTTTTTCTCAGAGGTATATGAAGCAGTAGATAATGACAAGTCATATGATATAATATATTTAGATTTCAGTAAAGCTTTCGACAGAGTCCCCCATGAGAGATTGATGAGAAAGGTTGAGGCGCATGGAATAGGTGGGGCGTTGTTGGGATGGATTAGGTCATGGCTAATTGGTAGGAAGCAGAGAGTCAGCATAAATGGTACGAAGTCAGAATGGGGAGCAGTCAAAAGTGGTGTCCCCCAGGGATCTGTATTAGGTCCTCTGTTGTTTGTTATATACATAAATGACCTTGATTTAGGTATAACTAGTAGGATAAGTAAATTTGCAGACGATACCAAAATGGGGAGAACAATTGATTCAGATAGAGATATAGAGTGCCTCCAAAGGGATCTAGATACCTTACACGAATGGTCAGTAAATTGGCAGATGAAGTTTAACATTGACAAATGCAAGGTATGGAGAGAGTACAACGTAGAATGACAAAAATGATCCATAATATTAGAAATCTTCCGTATAAAGAAAGGTTGAAGAAATTAGGCTTACATTCGTTAGAGAGACGCAGAGTTAGAGGGATATGAATAGGTGTTCAAGTGGGTTAGTGGGATTAACAAAGGGGACATGACAAATGTACTAAAGCTCAGTGATGGCGAAAGAACTCGTACCAATGGTTTCAAATTAGATAAATTTCGTTTCAGAAAAGATATAGGCAAATATTGGTTTGGTAACAGAGTTGTAGATGGGTGGAATGGACTACCAAGTGCTATAGTGGGATTAAAAACGATAGGAGCTTTAAAATAAAATTGGATAAGCATATGGACGAGAAGGGTTGGGTGAAGGGGGATCAGCAGGGTTGGGCCAATCAGCGCTCTGCAGACCCCGTAATCCTGCGTTAAATCTCTAACCGTTTTGGTAAGATTATCCTCAGGGTATTAGAGTGTCCAGCCTATAATTGGGCTTTGTAATTGGGGTTGTGTGGGACAGGGATCTGCCTTGCTTAGGCCAATCGGCTTTCTGCAGACTCCCATTTTCTTATGTTCTTAAAGTACCTAAGCTAATCCCATAATTACTTGCCCGCGGCGGGTCATCACTCTTGACCTTACCTTTTCCTCAGAGCTGGGATATTAAATATGTTTAGGCATAGGCCTATCTTTATTTTATGTATATATAGCCTATCGTATATATATATATATATATATATATATATATATATATATATATATTCGAGTATTTCTATTGTTATTTTATATATAGGCCTATTTTTATTTATTGGGATGTATTATAGTTTTTATTTATTTTATTTATTTTATTTATATAATTTTATTTTATTTATAATTTTATTTAATTTATATATATATTTGTTTTCATTGTTCCTGTTCCCCAGGGTGTCCATGGGACCACCCCCTAGGTCCACAGCAAGGGCAAAGCCCATAATCGAGTATTTATATAGTTATTTTTTATTTATTGGGATTTATTATAGTTGTTATTTATTTTATTTATTTTATTTATATAATTATATTTTATTTATAATGTTATGTTTGTATTGTTCCTGTTCCCCAGGGTGTCCATGGGACCACCCCCTAGGTCCACAGCAAGAGCATGGCCCATAATCGAGTATTTATATAGTTATTTTTTATTTATTGGGATTTATTATACCGGTAGTTGTTATTTAATATTTTATTTATTTTGTTTTATTTTATTTATAATTTTATTTCATTTATATATATATTTTTGTATTGTTCCTGTTCCCCAGGGTGTCCATGGGACCACCCCCTAGGTCCACAGCAAGGGCATGGCCCATAATCGAGTATTTATATAGTTATTTTTTATTATTTGGATTTATTATAGTTGTTATTTATTTTATATATTTTATTTATATATATATATTTGTTTTTATAATTTTATTTCATTTATAATATATTTTTTTATTGTTCCTGTTCCCCAGGGTGTCCATGGGACCACCCCCTAGGTCCACAGCAAGGGCAAAGCCCATAATCGAGTATTTATATAGTTATTTTTTATTTATTGGGATTTATTATAGTTGTTATTTATTTTATTTATTTTATTTTATTTTATTTATAATTTTATTTTATATATTATTGTTCCTGTTCCCCAGGGTGTCCATGGGACCACCCCCTAGGTCCACAGCAAGGGCATGGCCCATAACCGAGTATTTATATAGTTATTTTTTATTTATTGGGATCTATTATAGTTGTTATATTTTATAATTTTATTTCATTTATATATATATATTTTTTTTTTATTATTCCTGTTTCCCCAGGGTGTCCATGGGGACCAGCAAGGCAGGGCCCATATCGAGTATTTCCATTGTTATTTTATATATATTTTTATTTATTTGATTTGATTTATTTTATATGTACAGGTATATACCGTATATATATATAACAAAAAATCTTGTCCCCTTCCCTGTTGTTCCTGTTCCCCTGTTGTGTTGTTCCTGTTCCCCAGGGTGTCTCTGGGACCACCCCCTACGTCCAGAGCAAGGGCAAGGACCATAATCGAGTATTTCTATTGTTATTTTATATATATTTTTACCCAGACATCTGTGGCTGTCCAAAGGTTCACTGCTGTAGTGTAGTGTAGTGTAGTGTAGAGTGGCGCATAAAAGTCTTGTCTGTTCTTTGTCAGGCTACTTACCGTGACATATTTGTACTTACCGTGATATTTTTGTATAAAAAATTCGTTTATAATTATCCACCCTTCACTGTCAGTTACTTCACTCAAATAAAACTGTGTATTCACACAAAAAATGCCCAAATTGGGCATAAAAAATTGCCAAAAATGGGCAAAACACAACTACATTTCGTAATTACAGCTTTATTATACTTCGTAGGTAGTATTTATTGATAAATATATTGGTCTTTCAAGCGAAAATGAAGGTTTTAGGGCAATATATATACGACACATGTATAGCCTAGCTTACATTCGTAATCACACACCTAACATAAGTTAGGAATGTGACTACGAATGCTTACTACACTAACCCTACGATTATGATATAAATAATATTATTTACAATTCACAACACTTCCACTGGGTCCATTCTAGCCACCTAAAAAACACATGGCTGGCTATGGAGAGGCGAACAACGAGGCACAAAGTCACAAATCACGAGTAATCACAAACCTAACATAAGTTAGAAATGTGACTACGAATGCTTACTACACTAACCCTACGAATATGATATAAATAATATTATTCACAGTTCACAACACTTCCACTGGGTCCATTCTAGCCGCCTAAAAAACACATGGCTGGCTATGGAGAGGCGAACAACGAGGCACAAAGTCACAAATCACGAATTATATACATAAATTATAAATACATAGCCACAAATTGATGATACACTGCCACTTGGTACATAAATAATCCAGATTTGCCCGCCTGAAACCCGCTCCATGGTGGGCAATGGAGGCGAGACGAGATTTAAAGGTCCGGGAGTACTACCTCACAGACTGGCGGCCGGCTCACAACTGGTGAAACAAAGGCCCGCACTCCTCTCACAGAGACGCTAGGGGTTGCCAGATATTTCATTTTGTAACTTACTGATGGCTAACTTACCAGCCAAAAACGCGTCATAATCGCGTTATAAACTTATTTACCACGAATATTTCTAACTTACGGGTGGCATTATGACGCGATTGCGTCATACGACCACTCTTTGAGGGGTGGCGTTATGACGCGATCGCGTCGTAAAAATGCGGGAGGGTTAACAGCTCAGCATCACAGTCATGATTATAGTTCAAGAGCACATACGTAAAATGTAATAATTGAAAGGGTGGTCCATTACCTCTCTAGCCCAGGAGTGAACCGATGTTCCCAATATTTCTTCCACTCAACAAGTAAACTCTGGAATTATCTCCCTCAATCTGTCTTACGCTCATCCTACGACTGCTGCAAACTCGATGTGTCCAGATATTTTGTCTTTTATGCATCTTGATTTTGGCTTTCTATCATTCTTTCAACTTTTAGGGCAGGTGGGTATTGGGGAAGGGGACTTGGCTTTGCATTTTGTCTCCTTCATACAATTGCAACACAAAATTAAAAGTAAACCTAAACTATAAGTATACATTGCAAAATTATCCTACTCAACGAGACACAGAAAGAGGCGAGGGAACGCAAAAGGTGTCCCGGACCCTAAGAATTGGAACTTTAAAGATTTCTGTTCAGGCTCTGTCTCGAGTCGGCCACCTCCAGCAATGGGGTATATGCCTGAGTACATACATACATACATAAGTATACATTATATACATTTAAATGTTCATAACATCTAAGCAAAGACAGTTTAGTAATGCATTAAATGTGGTGAAGATGAACGTTATGATCATAATATATTACGTTAAACATTTTAAACTTATATGAATTAACAGGAAACTGTGATATTAACAAATACAGAGCACATTATATAAAATAATACTTACATGAATGACTATATACTGATGAATTACACTGTTTTGCACATTATATCAATACTTACATTAATGACTATACGCTGATGAATTACAGTTTTGCACATTAGGGGTCAATTATTAATTTGTTCTAACTAGTGCGCCATAAAGAATTTGGAAGCGATTCTTTAGAATTAGTAGGCCTACTATCTACAGTAAAGTTTATGTGTAACGAACCCAAAATGTGTATGTTACTAAAACATCTTTAATAGGAAAAATATCATAATATCCAGTATCTATTCAGGACACACACACACACACACACTCTCTCTCTCTCTCATACACACCCACTCTCTCTCTCTCTCATACACACTCACTATAAAGATAACTAAGCCAAATGTGAACTCAATATTCCAGCTGTGAATATGGCAGTGTAATAACAGTGACAGTGAATGTATGTACACGACCTAATTTAGAAAATCACACGCTGAGCCCAACCTGTATAGAGATTATAGCTCCTGATGACACAGCAGGAGGTGAATGTCGTGTCCAGTTAAATATAAACGAATATAAGGAGTACAAAGGAGTACAAAGGAAATCAAGCAACAACAGATTTTGCGACCCCTCGAAGATAATTGCCCTCTAAGTTACTGCTGCTTTAAGGGGGGATGGTTCACTTTTTGGTCGAATATTTTCATTTACTTGTTATTTTTCTAGTTTCCTCCCTAGACCTCCATAAAACTTTAAAAAAAAAAATAAATCATCCATTAAATCCCACTTCTTGATTATTTTGTACATTATTCGGTAGAAAATTTACCCAACTCGGTTCTTCCAAAACTACAGGCTCACTATCGTTCGCCTGGAAAAATCGACACCTAAATAGCACGAAAGGTCTTAATATTGACAAGGAAGTGGGGCGGAAGGTCTTAAAATTTACAAACTAATGAGGCAAACATCTTAAAATCTGAAAACTAATTATTATTATTATTATTATTATATGAGATGCCGAAGTCTCCAACCAGGGTGCAGAAACACCATCAAGATCAATCCACACAAAACACCCGGAGGCACTGGAGAGAGACTATGGCAACTTAGGAAAAAATAAAAACATACACTGTATACTGTACTGTACATATACACATATTAAACACAGATAACATATTATGCAGTGGAGGATATCAAGCTTAAATATAATACAATAAAATAGAATAAAATAAGTTTAAAAATTAGAAAAAATGCTGCAAAAAAACATCAACTCTAGACTTAAAAATGGAGATATTAGCTGAATTGACTAGCTCATTTGGCAACTTATTCCACAAGTCAACCATGGCCGTCACAAAACACCGTGAAAACTGTGTAGTAGAAAAATTAACACGGCTCATGGCAAGATCATTAAGATTGCTTGTGAATCTAGTTGCACGAGCCCGGACATAGGGCCCAGGCAGAACCCCATGTAAGGGATGCTGAGGGTTGTTAAAAACTTTAAATAAAAGACTAAGGGCACCAACTTTACGTCGATGACACAGATCAAGAGACAAATTAGGTAGAATAAAACTGATGGAATTTAGCGACCTGTCAAGCAACTTGAGATGGCAGTCAGCTGCTGACAACCAGACAGGTGAGCAGTACTCGAAATGTGGCCAAATAAAAGCATAAAAAGACTTGATAACTGTGGCGTCACAAGCAAATGTTTTATAAACCTTGCGAAGCAGACCAATTTTTTGGGAAATGGAAGAGGAGAAAGAACTAATATGCTTTTCAAAAGTAAGTTTGTGATCAAGAGTAACTCCTAACAAACGCAGAGTATCCACATTCTCAATTTGCTCGCCAGAAACTTGTAGATAAGGATGGGGAGTATCCAAGGTACGAGATCTGCTGATGATAATGGAGTGTGTTTTACTAGCATTAAGTTTCATGCCCCAAAGTTCACACCATGATGTAATTTTGGCTAAATCCCTATTCAGAGCAGTAGCAATTACGTGTCGATCTATTGGTGATGCAATTGACGCATATAAAGTTGTATCATCAGCATAGGAGATTAGTTTATTTTCAAGCTCGGAACACAGGTCAGCAGTAAAAATAATAAAAATCAAAGGCCCAAGGACACTGCCTTGTGGAACACCAGAAACAACAGTAACAGAAGGGGAATGACACCCATCAATGACCACAGACTGAGATCTTTTCGTCAAAAAATGGGGGTAATGGGTTTAATGGGGCTAAACATGAGGGAGCAGATCTAGAAGCACGACCCATCTCCCCTTAAGTGCCCAACAGTTTCTCAGAGAGGATATGATAAAGTAAGAATTCAATTAGGGTAATAAAATAGCAATACAATATTAACTATATCACTGATTTAACTACTATTTCCAATTGGAGTAGAGAAAACCTTGTTGCTTTTAATGTTTCCAAAACTCAATTTCTTCATCTATCTACCCGTCGTGAACTCCTAGAGGACTATCCCTTATACTTCAACACTACAACAATCAACCCTTCAGCTTCTCTTGGTGTCTCCTTTTCTTCTGCTCTCTCTTGGAGAGACCATATTAAAACTCTTGCTAAGGTGGCATCCCAGAAGCTAGGTGTGCTCAACCGCCTCAAGGGGTTCTTTACCCCTGCACAGCTTCTTGCTCTGTACAGGGGCACAGTGCGTCCCTTTATTGAGTGTTGTTCACATGTGTGGGGAAGATCCTCTCACACAGCACTTCTAGACAAAGTAGAAAAGAAAGCCTTCCGTATCATTAACTCCTGTCCACTCACTGACTCTCTGCAATCTCCCTCTCTTAGCCACAATGTTACATTTCTCTCACTATTCTGTCGCTAGTACAATAATCAGTGTTCCTCAGAGCTCTCTCAGTGTATACCACCTCCTCTACATAGGGTACGTAACACCTGTCTTGCAACACAATCCCACCCCTACTCTGTGCAACTCTCCAACCCAAGAGTGAAACGATACTCCCCATCATTCTCCTGTCAACACCTGAGCTCTGGAACTCTCTCCCTGAATCCATCTTTCTTTTATCCTATGACTTAAATTGCTTCAAATTCTGTGTGTCCAGACATTTTGGCTCGAATATCCCTTGATTTTGGCCATATAATTCTTTCAACTCTGCGGGAGGCACTCTTCACAGGCAGTTTTGCCTTTTGTCTCCCTCATCCACATAGAACAAAAAAAGGATTTTTTTTATTAATTTACAAATGCAGTCATCCGTGGGTTTCGGGCAAGATGCTTGTCTAAGCGAACTTTAAAAGAATGAACGGTGTTGCAGTTTATAAAACATCGGGCAAGCCCATTCCACAGATTGACAACTCGTTTAAAAATAAGTTCTTAGATTCATGCAAGTTGAATAACTTTACCAATATATATATATATATATATATATATTATACTGTATATACGGTATACTATATATATATTATTTATGTTTGACCAAAGTTTGAGTGTGGCTGTGTGTACTTCCAAGTTAGTAACTTATATTTCCTACAATGTAATTACTTTTCTTCAATTGAGATTAGTTTTTCATATAGGCTATAGTCAATATCAAATAATCATCAACAGCCTTCATGATCCATTGCAAACCATATCCTTATTCTCAAGGTCAACCACAGCCTCCTTACATCATCACGGAGGCTTGGTTCAGCTTGGTAAGCTATGTAATTAACCCCTTCTATACCGACGACGTCTTTTGATTTTATTCTGGCTCCTACTAATCGATTGTATTCATTTTAGGAAGAATCTTTAGCAATTATAAGGCTTCGAACTATCTCAATCAACCCTTTTAACTACCACAGCTCCTTTCTAAGCTGTATAAAATCGTCTACATATTGCTAGAATAAAATATATCATACGTCAACGGTATAGAAGGGGTTAATGGAGTATTGTTCACATTTCAGTGTAGGCAATACTTTGGAGTGCTTTTGCATATCAGTGTACACTTAAATCGTTGTATTCATAATGACTATGGCTGATATGGTGATAGCAAACAAGTTACATGCGTTTCTACAGACTCTACACGAGACACGTGTACACCATTGCAGCAAGGGAGAGGAACTGTTAATAAACAGACGACAGAAGTATTTTCCCGCGATAGGGAGGAGCTATGCGCTACCGCCATCTAGTGCAGGGTTCCAGCCAAATCTGTAACTAATGGCCAACTACTATTAACACGGCTGATTTTCCAAGCACGCCCCTCTTAGGTATTCTTACTCTATGGTTGAAAGGATTCCACAGGCTGGCTGGGTCAGTGCATCTACAACTATTGAGGTGGAATGGTATTTTCTATAGCCTCTGAAGCCATTTTGGCCACACTGCCTGGTACTGAAGGGTACATTTATGGTAATACCCTCTAGTACACTATGGGTTAATCTTCTCCTATAATAACAATCTCAACGTGATTTTTGTAAAATTAAACTTGGAATGGTGTATTATATCATAAAGTTTATGGGCCAAATTGATCACCGATATAGCTGTCAGTTAGTTTTAGATAAAATAGGACTTCAGATGCTGTCAACCCTTCTGGATTATAAAGCCAGCACACTGGAGGTCAAGCATAGGAAGACAATTTTGTTTAGTAACCGCTGCAGATATAATTTACACTTCCCTAATATATATATATATATTATATATATACTGTATATGTTAACTTCTACCTGTGGGCAAAGGCTTTGAAACCTGTATATTCAACCTCTCAACACAGTGAAGCTAGGAGGTCTTATTCCAGACTATGAGTGAGACATCCAGACAGTTTCAGTTATCTCAGCTTCGCAGATCCACGACACATGGTTTTCAGTTCCGACTCCTCAAAGCTGCATCACCATATTGTGCCACTGTCCCGTCTCACAGTCTCAGACCCACTCGCTCTCAAACGTCACCTTTTAATGGCCCCCATAGCATATTCTGAATATGGAAAATTTCATACAATGCTAATGTATTTGAAATAATGAGGGTATTCTTTATGGTGTGTGAGTGGGCTTCGTAATGGTGCACTGGAATTAAGTACATCACAAATTCCATTCCAATAATATCTTCCCATTGACACATCATATTTTGAACCCAGACCAATCCAGTAGCAAGACAACTCCACCCCACCTCTCAACATATATGACAATACATACAGACAACAATACTGTTAAGGTATGTGTGATACCTCATATATATCGATTCATAATGTGATAATATGATTATGGGATTTCTTTCCGGTGCTGTGATAGTAAGGGACTTGATCTATTTATGAATATATTGCATGTAGAGAGATTATTGTGGGTTAAAACAGAACAATATCATATGCGTATCATCTCGCGGTGGCTGAACTGGCGCTTGAGATTGAACAGTATTGGTACAGCTACTCAAAATGTTCGTGAACTCTTTCGATTTTCCTTATGAAAATATATTCATTTAGATTGATGTTCAGATTAAATCATCTATATATTTATAAATACATATAATATATTAATCAATGTATACACAAGTTTACCGAACCCCAGGGAGTTAAGGACTGAGCTATTTGTTAATTCACCTTTTTCAAGATTATAAGGTGATTATTATCTGCAAATGGAATTGTATTAGAATTTACATTGTTCGACTTGCTAGCACTTCACTTAGCTCTATAATAGAATTAACTATTCCTTGTGCCGTTACGTGTTTCTCCGAAGTACATATTTGTTATACCAGGGTTTTTACCAGGTTTTGATATTGTACTAGGTAGGTTCTACTCAACTGGAGAAGTCAAAATCACACAACAAATCCATAGAGGAAATAAAGGATACATATAACACTGAGTATATATATATATATATAATATATATATGAACAGTTTTTATTTATCTACTCTTACGGTTAACAATACTAATAGTTATTTATGGATCAATGGTTATCAAAACATAAACCTTCCTAGCACGGCGAGGATCTGCAATGAGACAAGGAATATAATGGCTGTATTTTACCTCGAAGTTAACTCGCAAAATAAGGTCAGTAACTCTCATAAGAACCTATATTATTATTAAAGTCGATCAGTGGAACTCTGTCGTTTAGCTATTCACTGGGATACACTCGTGAGAATTTTAGACAGAGTGAATCTTACTGGACTCTAACTTATTTGGGGCACCTTCGCACTGGTGAGAATTTAGGTAGAGTTAATGTTTATGAACTTTAACTACTGTAGGCATCTTCGCACTGGTGAGAATTTAAGTAGAGTCAATACTTATGGACTTTGTCGTTTTTAGCTTGTTTATACCTTGTTTCTTGGTGGTATAGTCTTTATTGTGAGTTTTCAATATTTACTCCTAAACGAGCACTTGAAGCTGGAGCATGGGATGAGTTGAGGTAACAGCTAGAGGGTCTTCTGGTTCTCCGATGGGCTGTCCATGTTGGCCTGCCATGTGGATAAGTTGTTTGGGATACAGATAGATTAGCTGGTTTTGGATCTTAAATGATAGTTCCTTAATGTTATCACATCGGACGAACGCGAGTAGTTTTAGCCGGACATGTCTGGGACTAGAGTTACTCGTCTATCCTGATCATTATGCTAATCGTTGATGAAGTTCCGTTTCGGTACTCTTGACTTAGAGTCTTTAATACAATGGCTAGTGTCATGACACAGTGACAACGTATAGGGCTAACGCGAGGAGATAGCAAGATCATGACCTTTACTAATTAGCTCGATCTGCCACTGACCGTTATAGGAGGTTCAAAGAACTCTGGGTGCGGTGTTGAAACCTTTTAATTGCTTGTGTCCGCTACCATGGCGTTGGACAGATTCACTAAGGACTTCTATATGCAGAGTGCCGATATAACGGTATCTCACAAAGCCCTAAACTAGTCGAATGACCTTACCATGGCAAGTATCTCTCGGTAGTTTTTTTTAGAATGCGGATTTAGTAAGAGAAGTAAGGTAAGGACATGTCCGCGAGTTTATACTACTAGTACTAAAAGGTGCAGCCTATTAGGGATCTTATTACTATTACGTATACCATGGTATGTGACAATAATAATTCCTCAATAGGGAAAAGAACTCCTCAGACCTTTAAGAGATATTCACCATGGCTTCAATACTCTGTTTGAATGGGAGGGTAATTTTAGGGCTAAATTGCTGACATGCCAGTTCATAAAGCCCTAGAATTGCTTGCCCTATTCAGGTTTCGTCGGAGTAGTGACGACTTCCGCTGAGATGTCCCAGAGCAGGTGTGTGGGGGTCAAAAGGTCATAAGTCCAGGGGGGATTAGGAGGACCCCTTACAAGTTTGCGGCCAGGTGAGTCGGCTTCTGGGTGAAAGAAGGGCGTAAGTGTCCTCTCTTAAAATGCTCTCTTAAAATGGCGATGTTGGTCCTCTTGTCCCTGACAGAACATTATTTTCTTTTTGGGAGCCTTGTGGTGTTGTGGTGTTTTAGTGATGGTGTTGCCTGGTGTTACTGGTATATCCGGGGCGATGGTGGCAATTCTGGCGTCTCGTCTGGTGTTAATAGCGGGTGTAGGGAATTTAGTTGTTGGATAAGATGTGTAGATTTTGTTTTGTTGGTTCTCTCGTACACGTAGTTTTGGTTGTTTGTGATCCTTCGGTCTTGGAGATGTGTTTTCCTTCTTTGTGTGCAGGTCTGGTCTGGTATGTTTCTTTCTGTCTCCTCTGTTGATGATGTGGGGCAATTTGGGTATCCTGGGCATCATGTTGATTTTAGTAATTGAGTTTCTGCTTTCGTTGTTATTATTTTTGTTTTAGTTACTCCTTCTTCTTCTCTCCTATTTCGTTTTCTCTGTTGATTCTGGCTCTGTAGTTGGTTTGTTTTAACTTCCCTTTCTTCTGAGTTCTTCCTTTTATTTGTTGTGGGGGTCTTCGATAATCCGGTTATTTTAACCCTTAATTAGCGGCTCACCACATAAGTCGTATTTAATAAAACTGGACTATGTGGCGGCGCTCGACATAGGTCGAGTGGCAATTTCAGCACGTAATGTTGCTGAGAGAGAGAGACAAGTGGTGGCAGGAGAGTAGCGAGCGTATGACTGCTCCAGACCACCGCGGTGAACATACTGACACGAATCCCAGCTCCCTCCTCCCTCTCTCACTCGCTATATAAGGAATTGTATCGGGAAAGTGGCTAATTACATGCTTTTTGCACTCGCGTTGCACGGTTATTGCAAGAAAACTAGCCATCATAAAAGGATCGTTATGGTGTCATTCGAAAGCTCTGTTTATGCCCTTTCAGGGATAGATACTTGTTTTACGTTCTGGGTCTTATTTAGGCATGAAAATTATCACGTAAACAGTCCTATTTTGGCTAAAAACACCCCGCTGGGCGGTACATATAAATAAACCGCATAGGCCGCTCTTAAGGTGTTAATATTCTTCCTTAGAACAAAAATATTCATTAAACAAATTTGCAACTTTGTAGTCGCCTATTACCGTCTGGTCAGTATTCCTTAGCAGTCCTATTCCAGTTTTAATTTTCCTATTACTGTTAACGTAACCGTAAAATTGTTTAGATTTGTTAACACTTTCCTTTGTTATGTAACTTTCGTAATTGCGCTGTTATGTCCTAAGTAATGTTTTCCCTTTGTTTCTACTTAGTTTGTATGAAGACTCCTGTGGTGGGTAAATTGAACAAACTATTCAGACTGGTACACCGGGATTTTTTTTTTTTTTTTTTTTTTTTTTTAAGAGACAATGAACGGAGGAAGGAAAAACACAGATAAAACAAAAAGGTCCATGTGCCTAAAGGCATCCTCCATTCATAAAATGTTTGTAACAACTGGATTTAAACATTTGTTGATTGTAAGTTTGTGGAAAGCAATTCGAGGGAAGTGAATTCCAAAGAGTAGTAGCTCTGGGGATAAATGAATTCTGATAAGCAGAAGTTCTGCATTGTGGAGGAGAAAGTGTAAATTCATGGGCGCTCTCAGCTGCCCTAGTTTAACGGGGAAAGATGTGGAGAGGCGGCCCAATTGAAGCAAGTTCCTCGGAACAATTGCTGTGAAAATATCTGTAGAATAATGCAAGGGATGCAACATTTCTTCATATGGCTAATGTAGGAAGGTCCTGTGTGATTGCAGGGTTATTGATTAATCTAATAGCTTTATTTTGAATTTTGTCCAACTGCCTCAATGCAACCACTCCACTTCCACCCCACAGAGGTGAACAGTAATCCATCTGAGAGCGCACATAACTTTTATATATTACGGCCAACTGCTCGTCAGTGAAGAATTCTCGAACTCTGTACAGGAGTCCCAGTTTTTTAGAGGCATTCTTAGCAATGCTTCTAACATAATGTGTCCAGCTCAAGTTAGTAGTTAATGTTACACCGAGAATGTCAATACTAGGGGAAGTGGGAATATTTACATCATTAACAAATATATGGGAGTTAGTGAGATTCTGTCGGTTAGAAAATTGAATGTACTTGGTTTTCTGTGCATTAAAGGAAACTAGATTCTCTTGTCCCCATTCATTAATTCTAGAAAGGTCCTGGTTCAGAGAAATTGCAGAGTTTATTTTTGAATTTATAAGATCGGGTTGGGTGAAAGAATTGGTAAATGTGAAGGAACTGTGGAGTGTTGAGTCATCTGTGTAGGAATGTATTGGATTATGAGTGGTAGATATGAGATCATTGATATGAATGAGGAACAGAGTTGGGGCCAAAACTGATCCCTGGGGAACACCAGCATTTACTGAGTGAAATTGAGAATAAAGGCCATCTACCATTACACGTATTTTTCTGTTATGAAGATAAGAAGAAATTAGTGGAACTAATGATGCAAGGCCGTAGTGTGACATCTTCGACAATAAGGATTGATGCCAGACTCTATCAAATGCCTTTGATATATCCAGTGCTATTGTATGTGTTTCACCATGTTGGTCTGTAGCTTGGTTGATTTGATGCGTAAGAAGGCAAAGAATGTCTGCAGTTGATCGACATCGTCTAAAACCATATTGCCTATCACTGATTAATTTATTATTCTCAAGATGCTTAATTATGTGATTATTTAATATAATTTCAAAAACTTTGCCAAGAGTGGAAGTTATAGCTATTGGTCTGTAGTTTGATGGATCTGAAGAGGCACCTTTTTTAGGAACTGGATGGATGTTTGCTTCTTTCCAGGGTACTGGGAAGCATGAGGTATGAGTACACAGACGGAAAATTTTTGCCAATACAGGAGCGAGCACCAAGGAGCAATTCTTAAGTACTATTGGAGGAATTTCATCTGGACCAGGAGCCTTATCTACTGAGAGATTCTGCAAAATAGTTTTGACATGTCTGGTGTGGATCTCAAGTGCATATCATTCAGGTTACCACAGTTTACCTCCCTGAATAGGTCGCCACAAATGTATTCTAATTCCAGATTGCTATTCATACTGCTATGTGAACAATGTTAAGGGAGGATGGGGGGGGGGGTTTCTGGCTTCCCTTCTTCCTAATGTTTAGCCCCATTAGTTTTCAGATTTTATGATGTTCGTTCCATTAGTTTGGAGATTTTATGAATTTTCGCTCCATTTCTTTGACATTATTAAGACTTTTCATACCAATTAGGTGTGGATCTATTACTGGCGAGCGATAGCGAGCTTGTAGTTCAAGAGTAACTGGCCTTCGGCCAGGAAATTTGTCTATCAAATTATTTTGCAAATTTATCTTGAAGGAGGGTCCTGGGGAGTTGTTTTCTTAAGCTTGATGGAGGTCTAGGGAGGAAACTAAAATACAATAATAAAAAAGGTAAATACATGAGTACATAATTATATAAGCCCATCCCCCTTTAAAGTCTGTTAGAAGACAACTTGTCTCATCCTGGCCAGAAACTGAATCCCGAATATTCTGGCTGTGAACCGAACGCGCATATTTGAGCCACCAAACTCTTGCTATACAGTAGTTGACGAAGTGTTGTAGGACGTTATTCTTCTCCTAAAACTAATACTATTTCTTTGAGCCTTAAGCCTGGTTCACACATAGCCGAGTCAGTGCGCGAGTCCAACACGAGTGATAACATTTTGCTATTCGGCAATGACTCGTCGAGACTCCTCAACACTCGTGTTAGACTCGTGTATACTCTTTGTTTACTCGACACACTCGTGGGTACTCACCACGGGGTCCAAAAATGTCATGCATGCATGAAATTTTGGCGAGTACCCACGAGTGTGGCCTACATACGTGTAGACTTGTGTACATACGTGTTAACTCATGTTGAACTCTGAATAACTCTTCATTATTCGTGTTAACTCGTGTTGACTCGTGTAAACCCGTGTAACACTCTTTGCTGATTCGTCGCTTTTCGTCATCATTTCGCCGTTGACGAATCAACACGTGTCTACACGTAACAACACGTATGTAACACACATGCAACACGTATCAACAAGAGTACAAAGCACGAATGTGAATGCCAAAATATGGTGGCACCATGATGCAAGAGTTTACACGATTCAAACACAAGTAAAAACATGAGTAAACAAGAGTATACACGAACCACTGAGAAAAGAACATGAGTGTAACATGAAAAAGCGAGAGCGTCATTTGAAATACCGTTATTTCAAAAATGTTGGACGAATCAACGAGAGTTTACACGAATCTACACGGATGTAACGCGAGTCGACACGTGTACAACAGAGATCCAACGAGAGTCAAAGCGTACCTACACGAAGCTACACGAGTCGTGGAGTGTAGCCCGAGTGCTGGCAACACCGTGTGAAGAGCTGGCAACCACGCCACTCACACAGACGCCTCCCACACCCTATAAAGTGCCCCCACCCACGCTGCCTCGTCCCAGTCCACCGCCGCACCAGTGACCGACCACAAACTGCTGACCTCCCTATCTGCTGCACATCCACCCACGCTGCCCTTCGCCATGGCCCCTAAAAAGCCTGAAAAGAAGAAGGTTCCTGCCAAGTCCATCCACCCTCGTCATGTGCTGAAGGATACGCTGGCCAACAAGCGTGTCGTCGCCAAGCCGCCGCCTGGGCCCAGCCAACCACGTGACACAGCAGCCACCCCACGCCGCCCACCCCCGCCAAAGCACGACCAACGTAGTGCGTCGCCCAGCTCAGATGACATCATACCAGACAGTCAGGCCGCTGCTACTAGTAGTGATCGTCAGGACATACCCGATTCGTTCTGTTACTTCCTGGGATATATAAACACTGGGCTCTTTCTATTGGACTAGGTATGCGGCAACAAGCAACAACGGAAAACGCTAGATCCAACCCTTATCTATAAACCCAGGCAACAAACCACCCTAAACCATCAAGAGTCCTGCCTGGACAACGAGGTATCCTATGACTCGGTTACAGGGTGCACGCACTATAGACTGCTAATAGTCAAGCAGGCTATATAAAAGATCACACAATTAAGTTGACTTAAAGCTTCAAGGAAAAGATAGATAACGGAATTAAATTGCAGAAACAATTTAATAACAAACTACAAGAAAGTACATTTAACGTTACGTTACTTAATACAACTAATCACCCCTGCGTGAAAGAAGGTGAAAGCAAACAGTCCTCAAAACATCGTACAGGTAGACAAGATGCGGGTTTCTAAACTGCATACGGCTACTGTAGGATATGATGCTTAGCAAAGATAGTACGTTACGGATTTAGAGAACTCTTTACTCATAAGCAGGAATAAATACTAGTGATAGGACATACAGTGTATAATGGCATAGGTATAATTAAATAAAGGCAGCAACTCGCAACATAACCACATACAGGTGTGCTTCTCACTCTTAGTCAGGCAAGCCTGCTCGCACAGAGTCTCTAAGCCACACCCTGACTCACACTGCTCACAAAAATGATAAACTGTGGCACAATAACAAGCATACAGAGATAATAAACCCCTAGCTGTTAATCTGCCAGGTGGCAGAGGTCTAGCCGGAAGGATATAGGCTTCGGATACCCGGGCTGAGCCACCTGCTCTAGCCTAGGGACGTTCCCAGGTCTGTGCGCCAAATTACTCTAATTGAAAGGGTGCTCTCTTGAGAGACTCAGATCGCAAGTATCTGACTCTCTCCTGGCGACCCTAAAACAAAAGCAAGACGTGCTAGCGCAGTGCTGAGTGGACTAGGCAATGGCCCTCACACAACACAACGCTAGACACACAGGGACACAGACAAGAAAATGCCCCCAGACTCCCACGGGTATCCTAGTAAAGTCGTGCGGGTCCACGGGACTCGCACCAGCAGACTTTACTTAAAGGATCGCAAAAAGCCTCCCCTCCGGTCTAGCCCCTGCTAACCTGACACAAGAACACACTAGCAAGCATGAAACCACCAAATATGAGACAACAAAAAAAGCTTCCTAGGTCTCATTAACAATTACATCCCTGCATAAGGCCCAAAATCCTATCTAGTTATCTGAGAGCTCATCGTTAATACAATAATAGATATAAGGTCTATCAAGGGGATGGGATAATTAAATAGATTGGTGAAGTAGTGGAAAGAAGGTATACAAAGTAAGAGAGAACGTTTCTAAGTGGGGTTGAGAGGGATAGATATCAAGGGGGTCCAAAGGGTACGACAATGAGGTGAGCTCTGAGTCTTGAATCTGTCTGGACCCCGCCCTAGGCATGCAGAATACATCCCAGGCTTGGCAACACTCAACACAGTTGCCTGGTCAAAATCCTCTACCCCGTGCGTGAGTCGAAACTAAGCCTAACGTTGCAATCAAATGCATGTGGCAGCACTTCAGGCTCGTCCCAGGCTAGTCTCTCCGCGCGAAGCAACGTCCCAAGCCGGTCTCTCTCTCCCGCTCGTCTCTTCCCGCTCTCACTAGACTTACATCTTATATATTATAATGAAACAATCAACTATCGAGAATAAAATATACTAAGATGCGTTGGTTAAGAATAAGGGCAATTCAAGCTGTGAAACAACATAAGAATATCCCAGACATTAGTTACATTGTCGTAGGATATATACTAAGGGAAAGCCTGCCGGTCGGCTACCACCAGCCGGTTTCTAAACAGCTGGGCAGCCGACACGCGCGCATGCCCGCACATGGTTACTATGCAGAAGCGTCACACCTCCCCCAAGATATATGACCCTTGACTAAGTTCTTCATATCTAACAGAAAGCTTCTCATAGTACTGTTGCGACACAAGACACCATATATAAAAAAAAACAAAGACTGTTGCGCTCCACCGAGCAAGTTCAACTAACTCAGCGACAATAAGCGAAAACATTCAACTTAGATACTGCTACAACATCTTATACAAAATTCTACACGTTATAAAAAATAAAGAGTTTTTATAAGGTTTTTGCTTTTTTAATTTGTTTTTTTCGACTGAACTACAGTGACAGCCTATTTTCCTCCACACTCAACCCTCAATCCTGTGGCAGTCTAACCAACATCATCCACCCTTGATAGACAATCCGCTATCACGTTATCAGAACCGGCAATATGGCGTATGTCCAGATTATACTCCTGAAGCATGAGTGACCACCTGGTCAGCCTCATATTCCGGTTATGAAACTGATTCAAGAATTTCAGAGGGTGATGATCAGTATAAACCACTACGACTGGTCCGAAAGCAGGAACATATACATCGAAGTGCCTGAGCGCCAGCACTATTGCCAGGATTTTTTTTTCAATTACAGAGTAATTCCTTTGTGCACTATTGAATTTTTTACTGTAAAAACTCACTGGATGTTCGATACCTTCATCATCTGTCTGTAACAAGACAGCCCCATCCCCTACGCCACTGGCATCAGTCGCCAGCTGAAAAGGTCTGCTGAAGTCCGGGGCCCTGAGTATGGGGTGGGTACATAACAGGTGTTTCACCAAGGAAAACGCCTCTGCACACTCAGGAACCCACCGGAACTTCTTGTCCTTAGATAATAAGTCAGTTAAAGGTGCAAGTACAGTCGAATAGCCTTTGATGAAGCGACGATAATAGCCTATCATACCTAGAAACTGCATGATTTGTTTCTTAGTCGTATGTGGGGAAACTGATCGATGGCTTTGATCTTTGTCTGTGGAGGGCACACCTGACCCATCCCCACCTCGAACCCCAGGTACAAAACTGTGGCTTTGACAAAATCGCACTTACCCAGGTTTACCACCAAACCTGCTTCATTCAGTTTATTAAAAAGCTGTCCGATGTGAGCACAGTGACTGTTAAAATCATCGTCGTATATTATGACATCATCTAGGTACACCGTACAGTTGGGAATGTCGGCTACAATGTCGTTCATTAATTTCTGAAACGTTGCAGGGGTATTTTTCAGCCCGTATGACATAACATGGCAACGATATGTGACACCGTCCACCACAAACCCACACACCTCTCGCGCTCGCTCAGACAAGGGCACTTGCCAATATCCCTTAACAAGGTCTATCTTAGTGAGGAACTTGGCTTTTCCTATCTTATCCACACTGTCGTCCACGCGAGGGAGAGGGTAGGCATTTGTGGGGGTTAAACCATTCAACCTGCAGAAATCTATACAAAACCGCACCTTGCCATCTGGTTTGGGCTGCAGTGTGACTGGGGAAGTCCACCTTACTGCACCCTCAGAAATCAGCCCACGTTTCAGCATATAATCCAGCTCTTCCCTAAGTGCTGGTAATTTAATAGGGGGAACACGGTATGGCACTGATTTAAAGGGCGGGTGGTCCCCAACATCGACATCGTGCACCGCTTGAGTAGTGAGGCCAGGATGCTCCGCGAAAACAGCTGGGTTTGAATCAAACAAGTGCTGCACAGCTACACGTTGTTGCTCAGGCAGGTGCAATATCAACTCGTGAGCCACTTGTCTAGAATTCCCCGCCCACTGATCCGCGGAAACATGACAATCCCAATTATCCTCCCCCGCAGCTTGACTGTCCCTTCCTCCTTCTCCACCACGATCGCTGCAGATCAACACCGGGACAGTGAGAGGCTCGGAGGGGCGCCTCACATACTCTTTCATCAGATTTACATGGCAAAGTTGGTTCTTTTTCTTACGATCAGGAGTAGCTACTAAATAGTCTAGATCAGAAACCTTCCTTACAACCCGATACGGACCAGAATACTTGGCAGACAAGGGGTGTCCCACCAGAGGCAGTAGTATCAGTACCTCCTGATCTACTTCAAACTCCCTCAGCTTCACCTTCTGGTCGTATCTGTCCTTCATCTGAGCTTGTGAACTCTTAAGGTTCTGACCTGCTACCTCCAGACTCTTTAGCATTCTCTCACGGTTTTCAACAACATACTTTAGAAGCGAGCATGGCTTTGTGACTCCCTCCCAGATCTCCTTGACTATGTGGAGGGGCCCCCTGACCCTGTGTCCAAAAACCAACTCGTTCGGGCTAAATCCCAAGCTCTCCCCAGGTACTTCTCTCGCAGCAAATAAAACGTATGGGAGACCTAGATCCCAGTCCTTCCCATTTTCCATGCAATAACACCGCAACATACTCTTGAGAGTCGAGTGCCACCTTTCCAAAACTCCCTGACTCTCGGGATGGTAGGCAGATGACACCACAGACACTATCCCATGTTGCTGCATGGTCTGCTTAAACAGAGCAGAAGTAAAATTGGATCCCTGATCAGACTGGATCTCCTGAGGGAGAAATAGACAAGTAGGTTTTTGACAACAGTCTTAGCCATCCCGTTGCACATGGGGTAAGCATCTGGATACCGTGTTGCTACATCCATTACAGTTAGTAAAAATGTATTGCCGGCACTAGTGGGGGGCAATGGGCCAACCATATCGATAACTACTTTGCTGAAGGGCGGCCCAATGACAGGGATGGGTTGTAACGGGGCTCTCGGGATGACCTGATTGGGTTTCCCAACAACTTGACAAGTGTGACACTGTGACACCCATGACACGACACTCGCCTTTAACCCAGGCCACCAGAAAAGCTTGCTCAGAGCTGCCTCCGTCTTACGTGCCCCCAGGTGCCCTGCCAAAGGCACATCATGAGCTAATCTCAATAAGCTCTCACGGCACACCCTCGGTACTACTAACTGGTCCACTAATCCTGACCCGCCATCCCACTTTTTCTTGGGATCCTGATGTCTCCGATACAAGATCCCCTCGGACAAGAAAAAATCACCAGGCTGCGCATCCCCATCGCTCTCCTGTTCGACAGCACCATTACCACAAGCCCTGATTTCAGGATCTTCCAGCTGCAAGGAACATATATCAGCAGGTGCGAGATTATCCAAGTTCATCTTAAATAATTTATTTCCACCTCCAATGTCCCGCTGAGCCATCCTTTCATCACGCTGCGCATAACGATGCTGTCGCAGAGTCTCTTCCTGCCCTGCACCTGCACTAGCGGTGACAGGCCCCGGGGCCTCTCCAGACTCTAACATAGGTGCCAATAATGAGTCACCAAGAAACACTGCCGGCTCACAACTCTCCAATTGACCAATACTTCCCGTTTAATGGGATCTTTCCTCCGCGGTATGATAGACTGAGGTGGTGGCTGCAAGGCTCCGGATGTCTGAGAACGCGTCACAACACACGCCATGGTTTGTACGCTACACTTCTCAACCCACTCCTGTTCCTCCCTACTAACGTCGGCCGCCTTCTCGGCAACGACCAAGGGTGAAACCTTAGAAGCAGGCACCGCAAAGTCGTTGCCGAGGAGGAGGTCGACGCCCCCAACAGGCAAGTTCTCTACAATTCCTACATCCAGCTCCTTCGCCACACCACCCACCTCCAGCTCCATCCGCACCAGCGGGTAGGACTTCGTAGCATTGATCCCCTGAACTACCACCACCCGAGCAGCGTTAATCGGTCTACCAGTAAAGTTCTTTAACAAGGTCTGAGAAGCCCCCGTATCACGCAATAGCTTAACTCCTCGCCTTTCGCCAGCCCACCTCACAAAAAAACCATGCCCTCTATGACCCCCAAAGACGTCGCGGACAGGGTTCGAGCCTTCCGGACTCTTGAACACAGGCTGTGTCCCACCCTCTGACGAACTACCCTTGGCAAACTCAGAAGATAAAGGCGACACCCCTATGCTGCGGGCCAATGACACAACCTTGTTTGGTGACTTGTTCGGACAAGCATTTGCAAAGTGACCCTCCTTGTGACATGCGAAGCACTCTTTACTCTTTGGTTTCCCTTGGGAGTGGGAGGTACCATTAGACTTCTTATACGGGACGGTATTTGGTTTATGTTCAGTTTTATTGTCAGTGCTAGATGGTTTTGTGTATTTATGTGTATCAAAATTCTTGGGAGGGGGAGGGGTACGATCCTTTGCACCCGACTCACTCCTAGCTGCTGCTCCGCACCCTCGAATTAATGACAGTCGGCGGTCAGCCATTTCTGCTGCCTCCTGGAGAGTTCTAGGATTTTTTTCCTTTATATTTAATGTTAAGTCCCCGCCTGTGCACTTAAAGAACTGCTCCAAGAGAACCAGCTCACTCAACTCCTCAAAAGTAGCTGCCCTCTCAGAACGCAGCCAATGTCGTAGTGCATCAGACAAGTCCCGGGCGTGTTCTAGGAAGGTACTATCCTTGCCCTTAGTAACACGCCGAAACTTCAAGCGATAAGTTTCTGGTTGTAACTCATAGGCCCGTAGCACAGCCTTCTTTAGCTCATCATAAACTACACAGGACTCTAAAGGTAGTGCATTATACGCTTTTAGCCCCTTTCCTAGGAGTCTCAATGAAACTAATGCTGCCCACTTTTCCTGAGGCCACTGGTGTTCCTGACACTTCTTCTCAAATCGCATAAAAAACTCAGCCACACATAATTCATCGAACACAGGAACTAGTTTAAGCAGGTGCGACAATGATTGGTCCCGATGTCTGTTACCTCCCCCAATATTTCGCCCTGTTACCTCCACTCGAGATCTCTCCAGCTCCCTGTCAGCCCGATACCTAGTAGACTCTGCCTGCAGTTCAGCCTCAACCTGCACATTAACCTGTCTTTCGGCGGCCTCAACCTGAGCTCTAGCGGCCTCAACCTTGGCCATCTCAAGCCGAAACAACAAATCTGGAGTCAACCCTTGAGGAGGGGAAGGTGCATTTAATGGAGAGGGTCCCTGTGATTGAATTCCCCGCTGCCATTGACCATCAACTTGGGGGTATGTACTAAATTCAGGCACCCTGACGTTTGATATGGGGATAGAGTGGAGGGGGGGCTGGGGACCGGGGCCCCCAGTCGCCTCTCCACCCAGGTCTCTCCCTTCTAAACCCAATATCAAAGTCCTCAGCTGATCTTTCCTCATGCCACTTAAACCCTGGTGACCCTGAAGACCTGCCACACACTTTAAGCCATACTTATTCAGCTTGAACACCCTGGCAGCGGTAAGGGGCACCTCTAAAAATCTTCTAGCACCCTCCTCGCTATCGACTAGCCACTCCACAGGTCTTTCTCCCTCCGAGCCCGTATCGTGACCTGACCCATCACTGTGTTCTGATGTATTAGACATGTTTGTGTACTGCAGTAATTATCACGGTTATAGAATGTGCCTTATCTCCTATGCAAGTATGTACTGTATATACTAATGTTATTTAAAGTCTTTTAATGTGTTATATTGGTTGCTCCAAAAAAAAAAAATCTATGTCCACTGTATTCCTCTAATCATAAGGAATCTCAAAACAAATGACCACTATATTCCTCTGTTCAGTAAATCCTATGCAAGGTCGCCATTAGCTACGTCCTGGGATATATAAACACTGGGCTCCTTCTATTGGACTAGGTATGCGGCAACAAGCAACAACGGAAAACGCTAGATCCAACCCTTATCTATAAACCCAGGCAACAAACCACCCTAAACCGTCAAGTGTTCTGCCTGGACAACGAGGTATCCTATGACTCGGTTACAGGGTGCACGCACTATAGACTGCTGATAGTCAAGCAGGCTATATAAAAGATCACACAATTAAGTTGACTTAAAGCTTCAAGGAAAAGATAGATAACGGAATTAAATTGCAGAAACAATTTAATAACAAAACTAGAAGAAAGTACATTTAACGTTATGTTACTTAATACAACTAATCACCCCTGCGTGAAAGAAGGTGAAAGCAAACAGTCCTCAAAACATCGTACAGGTAGACAAGATGCGGGTTTCTAAACTGCATGCGGCTACTGTAGGATCTGATGCTTAGCAAAGAAAGTACGTTACGGATTTAGAGAACTCTTAACTCATAAGCAGGAATAAATACTAGTGATAGGACATACAGTGTATAATGGCATAGGTATAATTAAATAAAGGCAGCAACTCGCAACATAACCACATACAGGTGTGCTTCTCACTCTTAGTCAGGCAAGCCTGCTCGGACAGAGTCGCTAAGCCACACCCTGACTCACAATGCTCACAAAAACGGTAAACTGTGGCACAATAACAAGCATACAGAGATAATAAACCCCTAGCTGTTAATCTGCCAGGTGGCAGAGGTCTAGCCGGAAGGATATAGGCTTCGGATACCCGGGCTGAGCCACCTGCTCTAGCCTAGGGACGTTCCCAGGTCTGTGCGCCAAATTACTCTAATTGAAAGGGTGCTCTCTTGAGAGACTCAGATCGCAAGTATCTGACTCTCTCCTGGCGACCCTAAAACAAAAGCAAGACGTGCTAGCGCAGTGCTGAGTGGACTAGGCAATGGCCCTCACACAACACAATGCTAGACACACAGGGACACAGACAAGAAAATGCCCCCAGACTCCCACGGGTATCCTAGTAAAGTCGTGCGGGTCCACGGGACTCGCACCAGCAGACTTAACTTAAAGGATCGCAAAAAGCCTCCCCTCCAGTCTAGCCCCTGCTAACCTGACACAAGAACACACTAGCAAGCATGAAATCACCAAATATGAGACAACAAAAAAAGCTTCCTAGGTCTCATTAACAATTACATCCCTGCATAAGGCCCAAAATCCTATCTAGTTATCTGAGAGCTCGTCGTTAATACAGTAATAAATATAAGGTCTATCAAGGGGATGGGATAATTAAATAGATTGGTGAAGTAGTGGAAAGAAGGTATACAAAGTAAGAGAGAACGTTTCTAAGTGGGGTTGAGAGGGATAGATATCAAGGGGGTCCAAAGGGTACGACAATTAGGTGAGCTCTGAGTCTTGAATCTGTCTGGACCCCGCCCTAGGCATGCAGAATACATCCCAGGCTTGGCAACACTCAACACAGGTGCCTGGTCAAAATCCTCTACCCCGTGCGTGAGTCGAAACTAAGCCTAACGTTGCAATCAAATGCATGTGGCAGCGCTTCAGGCTCGTCCCAGGCTAGTCTCTCCGCGCGAAGCAACGTCCCAAGCCGGTCTCTCTCTCCCGCTCATCTCTTCCCGCTCTCACTAGACTTACATCTTATATATTATAATGAAACAATCAACTATCGAGAATAAAATATACTAAGATGCGTTGGTTAAGAATAAGGGCAATTCAAGCTGTGAAACAACATAAGAATATCCCAGACATTAGTTACATTGTCGTAGGATATATACTAAGGGAAAGCCAACCGGCCGGCTACCACCAGCCGGTTTCTAAACAGCTGGGCAGCCGACGCGCGCGCATGCCCGCACGTGGTTACTATGCAGAAGCGTCACAGTTCGATCCAGATGATACCCTCATGGACGATGACAAGGCTGTAATGGACGACAGCCAAGAGGAGCCCGAGGATACGGAGGCCATGTCTGGTGGTGACGATGACCAAGGCGACTCACAGGACATGGCCGATGATATCCCCGTGTATGGGGCTATCAAGAAGAACAAGCTTACCAGGATCCTGTTCGACGACGAGACTGAGGACATGCTGGTAGAGTGGGTGAAGGACAACCCCATGCTGTACCAGAAACGTCTCAAGGAGTTCAAAGACAGCCGCAAGAAGGTGCGGGTGTTTGAACAGAAAGCTCACAGCCTGGTACCTCGTGTCACAGGTAAGTACCCCATAATAAAGCGTGCATTAAGTTATTGTAGTGATAATGTGTTTTGATACCTTTTTGTTGTGTTCTTGGTTCGATTTCATGTGTTTCATATGTTCAATTCATCCTGCATTATTTAAAATATGTTAAGAGTTGCATATATGAAATGCTGTGCTGCCAATATCACCCACATTCCATTCAATGTCTGTTTACATCCTTGAATCTATATTTGATTATGTACCTATTTTTTACCTGCTCACGCCAATATGTGAAGCATTTATACAATATGTCCAATGCCCAATTAATGTTTCTGTTTCCGCAGGAACTCAGCTGAAAAATTGGGTGATGGGTATGCGGACCCGGTATGCTAAGCTCACCGACGAGAAGAATGGTGCGGGCACCCCTGGCACCAGCGAGGGGTGGCCAAGGTCTGCCCGTGATGAGTGGATACTAGAAAAGTTCTCCTTCCTGAAAGGGCACATTTCCCGTGTCAAAACCCGGGTCACAGCTAAGGTGAGAACACTAATATACATACCTAGCTTACATTTGTGACAATAATAAATAAATGGGAAAATATAAGACCAAGTTATAACCAGCCAGAAAATATATAAGTTCTCCTGTTAAGAAAAGAACATTGTAATAATATGCTCCCATTTATATAATATTGTGGGTTGTAACATATCTAAAGTTTCAATATATGTTTAGTGCTTTATTCCAGGTATACATATATAAAGAAGGATTTCTATAAACATCAGATGTCTTTACGTTTTAATATTTATTGTCAAGTTACATATGCTATCAATCATAGATTAATTATTGCTTTGAAATACTATATTTATGCTTTTCTTTCAGTTCCAAGAGTCCAAGCAGGCCGCCCAGACCCCTACTTCCGCGCCAGAGGTGGTGGTGGTAGACGACCCAGAGAGTGGTGGAGAGGACTCCGCCATGCCCCCACCATCCGGGACAGGGACGACTGCTGGCTCCAGCACCAAAAAGTGCCGCAAAAGTGCTGACGCGAGCTCACCTGTGGAGGTAAATATGAAAGCATTGTTAACATAATTCATAACTATAGTATTCATATTAAATATATTTTTGTGGATGCTGTATATTGGCCAGACGAGCCCACCTGTGGAGGTAAATATGAAAGCATTGATAATATCATTGATCCCTTACCTTTTGATACCTTTTGATGTGTTCGCCACTCTTCTAGCGACACCAAGGAGCGCGACGCCCCTCGTTATGGGTGGTGATTTGGTGCAGTAGACTGTTTGAAGCGACAGCTCGCTCCCTTGCGAGGATGGGCTCGTCTGGCACTTTTTGCAGTTCGACAACTAGGGCTCTCTTGAAGTTGTCTAACGAGATGTCCCTCATGTCTCTTACTCGCCGTGGGAGTTTGTTGAAGAGACGTGGGCCTCTGTGTGATAACCAGGCCTCTCGCAGAGAGCCCATAGCACCCCTGTTATTCATCCGGGGGATTTCGCACTCCCAGCCTCTCCTATCACTGAATTTCATGACTATCGGAGTATGTAGGTTTGGTACTAAACCCTCTGCGATTTTCCACGTGTATATTATTAGGTAACGTTCTCTTCTACGTTCCAGTGAGTACAGATTCAGTGCTCTTAAACACTCCCAATAGTGTAGATGTTTTATCGAACTTATATGCAAAGTGAAATTTCTTTGTACACTCTCTACGTCATTTATTTCACCTGCTTTGTATGGGGATGTTAATACGCTACAGTATTCAAGCCGCGGTAGCACTAGAGATTTGAAGAGCGTTATCATAGGCAATTCACCGCGTGTTTTAAAAGTATGCAGAATCCAACCCGTTAGACGTTTCGCAGCCGCCACTTTGACCTGGTTATGTACTTTAACCCTTAATTAGAGGCTCACCACATAAGTCGAGTTAAATAAAGCTGGACTATGTGGCGGCGCTCGACATAACTCGAGTGGCAATTTCAGCACGTAATGTTGCTGAGAGAGAGAGACAAGTGGTGGCAGGAGAGTAGCGAGCGTATGACTGCTCCAGACCACCGCGGCGAACCTACTGACACGAATGTCACCTCCCTCCTACCTCTCTCACTCGCTATATAAGGAATTGTATGGGGAAAGTGCCTAATTACATGCTTTTTGCACTCGCGTTGCACGGTTATTGCAAGAAAACTAGCCATCATAAAAGGATCGTTATGGTGTCATTCGAAAGCTCTGTTTATGCCCTTTCAGGGATAGATACTTGTTTTACGTTCTGGGTCTTATTTAGGCATGAAAATGATCACGTAAACAGCCCTATTTTGGCTAAAAACACCCCGCTGGGCGGTACATATAAATAAACCGCATAGGCCGCTCTTAAGGTGTTAAAACCCATATTTTCAGACATTAATACCCCAAGGTCTTTCACACTGTCTTTCCGTTCTATTATGTGGTTAGATTCTGTTAAGTAATTTGTAATTTCTTTAACACCATTATTATCTCCGTACCGTATTAATTGGAATTTTTCCTCATTGAATTGCATGTTGTTTTCCCTGGTCCACTGGAACACTACATTCATGTCTTCCTGCAGTCGGCCCGTGTCCTCTTGTGTGTTTACTATCTTGCTTAATTTTGTGTCATCAGCTATACACCGTACTGTGTCTGGTGTTGGTATCTATGTCGCAAATTAGTATGAGGAACAGAAGGGGCGCTAGCACTGTTCCTTGGGGCACTGAGCTTTTGACATCCGAAGCCTCAGAAGTGACTTGGTTTACTGCTACCGATTGTTTTCGGTTTACGAGGAAATTGTATATCCACCATCCGATTTTCCCAGTTATACCTTTTGCTTTCAGTTTGTGGGCAATTATACCATGGTCACATTTATCAAATGCCTTAGCAAAATCGGTGTAAATGACATCCACGTTTTTCTTTTCTTCTAGCGCTTTAAGAATTTTGTCATAGTGTTCCAAAAGTTGTGAGAGACATGATCTTCCCGCTCTGAACCCATGTTGACCGGTGTTGTGTAGTTCATTTGTCTCCATGAATGTTGAAATTTTGCTTCACAGGACTCGCTCGAAAACTTTAATGATGTGAGAGGTTAGAGCTACCGGGCGGTATTTTTTTGGTAGTGCTTTACTCCCTCCTTTATGCAGTGGGGCAATTATTGCGTTTTTCAAGCTATCTGGTATGTCACCAGTGTCTAGACCCCTTCTCCACATTATAGCCAGGGGTTTTGAGAGGTTTTCCTTAAATGTTTTCATTAGGATCGAATTCCATGAGTCCGGGCCTGGTGCCGAGTGGGATGGCATGTTGGAAATGGCCTCTTCTATGTCTTTTGGACCGAAATCAATATCCAGCATCTGAGGGGTTTCCGTGGGGGAGGTTTCCATGAAATATATATTTTGGTCTCTGATGACTTTTGTTTCATCAGGCTCACTGAATGCCATTTCATACTGCCTGCTTAAGAGTTCGCTCATTTCCTTTTTGTCCCCTGTGAAAGAGCCGTCCCCTTTGCTCAGTGGGCCGATGTTTGATGTTGTTTTAGCCTTTTGTTTGGCGTATGAAAAGAAGTATTTGGAATTTTTCTTTATACCTGCAATAGCTTTCCTCTCCTCTTCCATATGTTGTAGTTCATATGATATTCTTAGCCTTTGTTCAATTTCCACAATTTCTCTATCTATTTCGACCTTTTGCCTATCCTGTAGATTTTGATGTGTGCATCTTTGTGTGAGTAATTTTCTTCTTCTGTACAGCCTCCTCCTTTCCCGATCTTGTTTGCTTCTTCGTTTTGTTTGTCTTGCAGGTATATGGTGGCTACAGATTTGGGTCATGGTTTCTGTTATTAAGACTAGACATTCTGCTGGTGTCAGGTTATGCATTAAATCTTCCCAGTCTATTTCCTCCATTTCTTGATTTACCTCTTCCCACCTAATATTTTTGTTATTGAAGTTAAATTTACTGAAGGGGCCGGTTTTTGTTCTCGATTCTGAGGTTGTCTGTACACTTTCTAAGGTTGTTTTGATCTCAATTAATTTATGATCTGAGTATGTTGTGTCCGATATGTTAATGCTGTGTACTAGAGAGTCGTTGTTAGTGAAGACCAGGTCTAAGATATTGTTTTCCCGTGTGGGTTCAGCAATATGTTGGGTAAGACTAAAAAAATCACAAAGTTCAAAAAGCTCTCTCGTATTAGTATTGGCTTCTCTCCGGTGTTATTTGCCACTAACTGGTTTTCTAGTTGTCTCCATTTAATGTTTGGTAGGTTAAAGTCTCCTAGCCATATAATATTTGGTGTTGGGTTCCCCAGGGTTTCCACTTCTGATTTTATTTTGTTGAGCTGGGTTTTGAATTCTTGTCGGGATGAGTCTGGAGGCCTGTATGTAACAATAACTGCTAAATTTAGGGATTCTATTTTAACTCCAAGTATTTCCACCACTTCATTACTGTTATTTAGGAATTCAGTACATATCAGTGAGTCATGTATGTACAAGGCTACACCTCCATGTGATCTATGCGTTCTGTCCGCCCTATGTAGGTTGTAACCAGGAATCCATACCTCACTATCTTCCTGATCTTTAATGTGGGTTTCTGTGAGAGCCGCAAATATAGCGTTTCCTTCTTCTAGCAGGCCCCTAATAAATGGTACTTTGTTCGTGGTTCTATTTTTTAGGCCTTGGATATTTGCAAACAAGATTGGGGAGGGATTGTTTGGAGTACTATGTGTACCTAATAGTCTTCGGGATGTATTGGCCACTCTTGGGAGGCCAGGAGGTGCTCGAGGTGTTCTATGTGCTCTTCCATCTCCCTCAGTCTCTTCATCTTCATCTGCCCTTTCCCTCCTTGCCTTTTTCCTCTGTCTCGTCCTCGCATAGCTAGAGAGTTTTTTGGGCTATCATTCGTGTTAGGTCTAGCATATCTCCAAGTCCCTTTAATATGAAAAGCTGGGCATTTCATATTGTAGCAGGTCTTGTTCTCAAGTGATATCTTGCAAAGGGATGGGTGGTGGTATCTGCAGGTTTCACCAAATCTACATTTTCCATAACTGGTTATGTTGTTGCAAATTTTGGGATGAGCAAATCTACATGAATTCCCATTATATTCGCCCTTTTGACCAAAGTAGCACCTTCTTTCCGGATAATATCTGCACACTGGTGTAGACAACCCCAGTAGGTGTGGCTGGGGCTGCAAGGGGTTATGTGGTGAGCTAAGTGTGGTTGTGGGTGATAGTGGGCTTGGTGTATGGGTGGGTGAGGCCTGCAGGGGGGTGGAGTTACGGGTCGGTTGTAGGTGGGCAGGTGGCAGTGGTGAGGGGGGAGACGATGTGGAAGGGGAGCCTGATATGGGGGCTTGTTGCATCCTACGTTCATCCTGCAAATGTATTTGATCAACAGCAGTAGGGTGGTCAATGGCCATAGATGGGATTAATGTGGGTGTTTTCTGGGTCTGGGGAGGTGTGGGGAGATGTGCGGCAGGGTTTGTGGATATGTAGGGTGCGAAAGGTTGTTGTTCGGCAGGCGATGTGTGTTGATGTGCAGGAGGCAATGTGGGCATTTTCATGGGAAGGTGTGCGTGTGTGGGTTGTGATATTAGTATGGGCCCTGAGGCCCCAATAGTTCCCCATTTTCTGTGAAAGGTAGCTATGTCTTGGCTATATTTCAGTATATCTTGTACTTCTGTATTTTCTACAGTCTGTATGACTTGCCATGTGATATCGAAACAACTATCGCAGAAATGGAGGTTCTTCCCTCTTGTATTGTACGCCTCATTTATTGGTGTCAATCCTATGCAAATCCAGTGGTATGGTTGCTTGCATATCCGACATGCGGTGCCTTTATGCATGTGTATATTCATCTTACAACTCGTACAGTTGTCTCTGGTAATTTTTTTTTTTTCCACCCACCCTTACATGGGGGAGAGAGAGAGAGAGGGGGGGGGGGCTTGGAGGACAAGGAGGTGTTTGTTACGCGGTTGTGGGAGTGTGGGGGGGGGGGGGGGGGGGGGGGCGAGTGCCACTCATTTACACTTGTTATGTTTAAACTTTAAGTAACTTTAAGTAACACTTTCAATAATTATCTTATGAAACAGAATTCTCACTGCCCTAACCACTTTTCCCGTTTTTGGTCGACTGTTTAGCGGAATATACGGCACTCTAGGAAAATAACGAACTTTCCAGTCTACCTATATATAGTATCTATTTTAATTTTCATATTTTACCTATCAACTTGATTCAACACTGCTCAGGTTCGAATTTTCACCACATTTGGTTGCGTGGGAGATCTTTCTCTCCAATAACGTCACTACTAACCTGCGATATGGTCGAGAAATAATCTGCACTGATTTAATTTGTTTATATTGTTTTTCTCTGTTTGCTATTATTTATGATATTTGTTTTGTCGGTACCCTTTCCTGTCGAGGTTAAGTTTCGCTTTTGGTAAAATCGTATAGGGGGAGGGGAGGGGACGTGTCCAGGAGAGCGAGGGGATATATGTGTTTATGGTCTTTGCGGTCACCGAGGGTATTTTGTTTACAGCATACGTCCTGTTCCCAAGCTAAAAGTTAAAAGTTCCCCTGACTTTAATTCTCTGTATTATACTTTCCTAGTATATTTACGTGATATACGATGTTCACTATTACTTTTAACTTAGGCTTCCTATTTTCCCATTGCCCTGTTTGATTTCATAGGACTATATAGCTAACACTTTGCTTTGGGACGTAACGGTTTTTTCTTTCCCTTCTTCTTTCCACCCGCCTTATGGGCCTGCCCTAGGCCTGTCCTAGACCAGCGCCGTGGCACTGATGTAGGAGTTAAAGGATTTTTTCTCCAAAACGCGTATATCTCTCCAGATATTTTATCAATCGGTTCGATTTTGCACTTCACAGGACCGCGACACTACGTTTGTTTTTGTGTGTGATTTTTTGAAAGTTTAATCACCAGTATCCCGCGGGATAGTCGAAAAATCCCGGACCGCGACGGACGTGACCCTCCTCTCTGACTGACTCTGACTGACCGATAACGAGATTATTTATATAATAATGGCTGTAGATCATGCGTCAACTGTGGAGGAAGATAATGATAAACTGTTAATGATTATAAGTTACCATGGCGTGCAATATTATATTAATATATAATAACAACATGTATCTAAACAACACATTTTTGTTTTTCTAGGTGGATCAGCAACGCAACGAGCTGAGGAGAGACATGGCCGGGCTGATGTCGACCCTGGCAGGCAAGCAGACGAGGTACTCCAACTTCGTCTCCTACTTGGAGGAGCAGCTGGACATGTTGCCTAACCCAGTAGGTGACATATTGTCACAAAAAATGATGATGCTCGTGCTGCAGGCCAGGGAAGATATGGATGGCAGCCCAGAGGCGTCACCCTGTCAACCATCTCTCTCGCCTCAGGCCACCACAGCACCACAACAACCCCAGCTACCAACCCCACCCCAGCAGGCAGGACCTTCGTCTGTGGTACCATGTGGGCCCCCAGGTTTCACCACCCCCACGTTCTCAGATATGATGGCGGCCTCATTCAGGTCACCTGTACCTGACTGGTGGGTGGGCTCTATGACCCCCACACATGGCAACAACCTCCCGGTTCCTTCAACCCCCAGCAGACTGCCAACACCTGGTGGATTTCTGCAATACACCAGAATGAACCCGGCAGCCACCATCCCCAGGCCTGCGGATGACGAGGTGTGAGTTGAGGTGTTAACATGTTCAATGTAGTCATGAACCCCATTGATGGGGAGGACGAGGCATTACATTATTATACAGGTGTTTATTAGTATTAAGGAACCTTTATATTTTTGATAAATAAATAAAATGAAGGTGTTTTGAGATGTTGTTTTGGATCCAACTATTAGCTAGTTATTTTATCTATAAGTTTCACAGAAAAAAGTTTTACCGAAATAAATATAAGATATATATAAATGTATAATATATAAATAATAAAATAATGAAATATATAAATGTATAATATATAAATAATATAATAATGAGACAGAAAAATAGAAAACAAATACCATAATATGAGACAAATAGAAATAAGATCACAGTAATTCATAGACAAATGTAAATTGAAACTTATGTCGAATATATCAATGACTCTGAAAACACACAGAAAAGCTGACACAGCAGTATATAAATAATTATCAATGTATTAATATATAAAGAACATATAATAATCATACTGAAATATATTATTAAAACAAAAGCCAAATAAGAAACCAATAGCAGATGTTACACAAAAAGAAAAAAGAAAAATATATATATACCGGTATATAGAGAGAGAGAGAATATAATAATGAGACTGAATAATAATTAATTATATTACCTATATATGAGAATAATATAAATAAAATTACAGATATATATATATATAAATAAACAAGATCTTACCCAAACTGGAGACTAATATAAAACCAAACATAGTATTACCTTATGTCATGCCGTCCTGCCAGGGGACACTTCCCCTTGCTGAGGAATAGTAGTCTGTGAGGTGCTGGCGTTGAAGCTTGGCCTGGGCTGTCACGACATTCCCGGAGAGTCTCTGCAGGGGACTCATCCTCTCCACATCCTCCCTCCACATCCCAGTAATGACAGCATGCGTCACAGGATCCTCATCGTCCAATATGTTGGCGTCATGACCAGGGTACCGCACCCGCATCAGGTTGTGCATGCAACAGCAGGCCAGAACCACTGACTCGACACGGGAGGGGTGGAGGGCTATATTGGATAGGAGGCACCGGAACCTGATATTGGGAGAGAATGGTTAGGATGATGTAAATTTATACTTGACTTGAGTTATAGTTGATATTGTGAGGGTGGCATATAAATTGCCTTGTTATATCACATGTCGCCTCTACGAAACCTGTGTTTGTGGGAAATAACATTACATTACCATCACATTACATGACATTAACATGACATGGTATGACATTAGCATAACATGACATTAACATAACATAACATTACGCTTACCTGGAGGACATGATGCCAAAGGCATTCTCCACAACGCGGCGAGCCCTGGACAGACGATATTTGAAGATGCGTTGAGGTACAGTGAGCTGGCGGGTAGACTGTGGCTTCATCAATCACCTACGCATGAGGAATGCATCGTCACCAACCAGGAAGTAGGGAACAGGGGTGTCGTCGTTGGGCAGAAGTTCGGCAGCAGGGAGTCCCAGGGTGCACCCATCCAATGCTGCTCTGATTTTTGTTCTTAGAAAAACACCTCCATCTGAGCAGCAACCGTGATTGCCAATGTCACAGTACAGAAATTTGTAGTCTGTGTCTACAATAGCCATGAGCACGATGGAGTGGAAGCCCTTATAGTTGTAATATTCCGTTCCGCCATGGGGAGGGCATCGGATGGCGCAGTGCTTTCCGTCGATGGCACCAACGGCATGGTGGAAATCCCACCGTTTGGAGAACTCCCTGGCAACCGCCTTCCACTCCGCCGGGGTCCTGGGGCAACGTATAAGCTCCTGCTGGTACTCTGCGATGATGGCTTCACATGTCTCAGGCACAATGAGGGAGATGGTGTTCCGGGCCACACGGAACGCGTAATGCAGGCTAGGATAGGAGTCACCCGTGGCCAGGTAGCGGAGTGTGATTGCCAATCTCAGCCCAGGTGACAAAGCCTCCCTCCAAAACGTGTCCTGCTTCTCTATCCTGGGCCCGACACGCTCCACCAACTCCTTAAACATGACTTTGTCCACACGCAGGAAGTTCCGGTATGATTTGGGATCCTCCACCTCAAACTCCTTCAGGAGTTGTTCGTAAATACCGAACTCTGGCCGTCTCAGTAACCAACTCCTGGCCCAAACTGTCCTTGCTTTCCTTTTCCGTTGATGTTGGCGTTCAGCTAGCCTCTCTGCTTCCTCGATGTCTAGGAGATCCATCCGCATCTTCAGGAGTCTCACCATAGCTGCCGCGTTGCGCCGAGTGATGGTCATGGTGGGTTGGTGGGTGTGTCCTCCGTGGTGATGAGTGGTTGTATGGCAATGGGTGGTGGTGGGGGCTGCCTTTATATAACTTTCGTGCACAGTGGTTGTCACTCTCAATGACTCTTGGTGGGCTCTCGGCGACTCTTGCACACTCGTGACGACTCGTGTAAAATCGTGTTGTCTTTCGTGTTGTTTCGTATAACATCCGTGTTCATCCGTGTAACAATCGCGTTGATTCGTGTTGACTTGTGTTGACTCGCGTTGACTCGCGTTAGACTCGTCCATACTCTTTGTTTACGTGCTCTGGAATGTGACCGTTATTTTTCAAATTTTTGGTCACTCATGTTTGGTTCGTGTTACACTCATTTTGATTCTCAGTTACTCGTACAGACTCTTGCATGGACACGTGTTGACTCGTATTGACTCGAGTTCACTCGTGTTACATTCTTCTTGACTCGGGAGCAATTGCTACTCGCGGCCGACTCGGCCTCCAGCGACGGCAATAATCGACGAGTGTGACTCGTGTTGGACTCGCGCACCGACTCGGCTATGTGTGAACCAGGCTTAGGTCATGATGTTGGATCCTCATCTTTGAGTTTGCAGAATAAGTCAGCCATTGTATATTATATATCATGCGTCTCGTGTTTTCACATATTTGTATCCTCCTCCCGATGCTTCTTCAAGGACTGTTGTTCTATTTTTACCTCCTCACCCTCTGAGCTTGTATAAACTCGGGATACACGAGAGGTCGGAATCATCTTGGGTTTCGTTTTTCTCTCTGACTGTTTTGTTTTACAATAGCCGTGTCAACAATTTAGTTATTTTGTTTAAGTTTCAACAACTGTTTTTGCCTGTTATACATTATATTACCTGTGTTTTTCATGATCATAATTTCTATTCTCTTGTTATTTTCAGTTTATGTTAGTAATTATTGATTATGAAAATCTCAGTTGTGTTGGATAATCAGCTCAATCCTTACATATTTTTCATCTTCCTCCCTCTCTGAGAGACGTAACAAGATATAATGAAGAGGGAGAGAGTATGAGTTGTATGGACTGAGCGTAACATATGAAATGTAACAACAAACCAACTAATAATTTCGAGATATATGGAATACGTTTTAAGGTAAATCAAAACAAGTATCGTCGAATATATAGAAACATGACCTATCCTCAAATGAAAAACAATATACTGTATATATATATATATATATATATATATATATATATATATATATATTAGGATTAACTATCATGTGGTTGTTACTAGTCTGTACTTGGTTTCATGCTATAGTTAACGTTATAATGCAAGATATTATTGATACAGCTATTATATTACACTAACTGTCAGTATTAACCCATTCAGTACCGGTGACATCCTTTTCATTATATTCTGGCAAACTATTAGACGGTTTTATTCAGCTTAGGAAGGATGTCTACCTGATTAAATATTTCAGACTATCTCAATTAATCTGTTTAGCTACCACATATCCTTCCTAAGCTTCATAAAATTGTCTAAATGCAGCTTAAATATAACAAAATTACATCGCTGGTACCGTAAGGCTTAACAATGATTATATTATTAATCTCATTAGAGACAGTTATTTTAGAATGTTGCTTGGTTTGAAGTTCCATATACTCTTACTATATTTTGGTAAGAAATAATACCAAGCCTGTCATGAGTTAGAATTAATATGCCATACCTGATACATAACACATGACAGCGTAAAATATTCCATATTATCAAGTAATCATTATACCTTACTGGTTTATCTTGTATAGTGATACTTAGCGACTCTAACATATATTTGCAAACCATATATATATTACTGACCTTCATTCTCTCACAGACACTCTCTCTCAGATCTCTCATTCTTACCAAAGCAAGGCTCTTCCGACATAAAATTAGATCAGATAATTTAATTTTCCTATGACATGTCTTTTAAATGTTACAGTGAAAATATCAAGGAACCACCTTCTCGCTCTCTCTCTCTCTCTCTGTATGTGTGTGTGTGTGTGTGTGTGTGTTCGTGTGTGTGTGTGTGAAGAGATGGATAGGGTTAGTGTTTTTGTATATATACTATATTTTATGTCCTAATGGCAGCGTTCCAGGCAGCCCTGTTCAGAGCTGCCTCACTTGTCAAGTTCTTTGATTGAAGATCAGACCTTGCAGTCTGATCCCACGTCTATGTTGGTCTGCCCCTTGGCTCATCTCCCTTCACGTTCAGGGACTTGCATCTTGTCACACAACCCCCTCAAAAATAACTGCTGTAATTACTCCAATACCTTCATCACTATCACTAAGAATGACACAAATGCCTGCGCCGTGACCAGTCCATCCAAGGCTATCATGTTGTAGGTGATAACACAAGTTACCACAATAGGAATCATAACTGAAATAAACTATCATAGTGAAGACAACAAATACTACCATCAGTTTAATCACTTTCACATTCATCACGATAATGGATATTATAACGACCACCATAATGACTAACATCACTATCCCCAATATGGACACCATCACCACCATCCCAAATACCCATAGTTAACACCATTGCCATCATTATTACCAATTACACAATACTCACTATAATAGCCAGCATAATCACCTTCATAACTACCATCATCAGTGTACCCAAAAGTGACAAAATCAGCACCATACACGCTATAGCAATACAACCATAAGCATATGATAAGGAGCTGCTGGAACTCTGTTTCATTTGTCTGGCTTCCCCCACTGTTTTTAATTGTGCCTCACTTACACAAAGAGTAATACAGCTAACTCTCACATCTCCCGGGCATTTCCGCACCCTCCTCAGCTCCCCGCCTTGAAGTGGCTTCGGTCACCCAGGCTTTATTGTGGTAGGCAGGGAGGGTTCTGTGGGGGCTCTCGGTTATGGCATTGGCCTTGCTCGGGGCCTTGGGACTGTTCGGCCAGGCAGCCTAGGGAACAGCAACAACAACAAAACTCTCACAACACCCTTCCTCTTATTCATTTCACTAGATTTAACAAGCACACCACACTTCTTTCCAATACACCTAAATCATTTAAAGTACCTTGAATTGAATATATTACAGGGGCGGGGGGAGCAATTGTTACAGGCAGTTTTACCAATTGTCTCCTTCATACACATAGTAAAACATGATCAACATAAGACATACATAGGATAGAGGGGCAGGAACATTCCGTGGGATGTGAGGGATGACCTACAGTAGTTCCATGTACATCGGTAGAGGTAAGTTCTTCCACAAGTCTATTACACATGTGTAGTACTGCAGTGGACAGTTGCTGGATATTGGGGGACGTAGCCTGTAAAATCTGTTATGAGAAGCATTTGGTTCACATGATAATCCACGAAGTAACATAATCATAGTGACACGTGCTGAAGTAATTCGTCAGTGAAATGCAGTTTTTATAAACATTTTAGATGTATGTCTGTTATTTCATTGACATACATACTTATATCAGACATGGAATAGTTAATGCTGATTAATCATGATGCTGCTTGATGCACATGATTAATTAAAACGGAGCAACACATTTCATACCTCCATTACTATTTGCTGTGATCGGATATGAGCAGAAGATCAAAGTAAAGAAAGCGACGGGGCTATGATATATACCATGCATTCGTGAAGGCAATTGCATAACTAGGGAAAACAGAAGCAAACCAGAGTTACAATTGGTTACTGGGAATAGTCACTATCACAAAAACACATTCCAGGGAGACACTTTTCAACGAATACAATAAATTGATAGAGCAAGAGAGAGAGAGAGAGAGAGAGAGAGAGAGAAAACAGGGGGGGGGGGGGATAGGCGAACCCTTCTGACCACTGGACGAAGGCACTCTAATATATATATGATGTCATTACCTTCTCCACCACACCTCACTAACATCAGCTGCTGCCTCTCTGTGTCACCATTATCATTATCTCATTCCCTCACACAGACCCTCTCTGTGTCACCATTATCGCTATCTACCTCCCTCACACAGACCCTCTCTGTGTCACCATTTTCACTACCTCACTCCCTCACACAGACCCTCACTGTGTCACCATTATCACTATCTCACTCCCTCACACAGACCCTCACTGTGTCACCATTATCACTATCTCACTCCCTCACACAGACCCTCTCTGTGTCACCATTATCCCTATTTACCTCCCTCACACAGACCCTCTCTGTGTCACCATTATCACTACCTCAGACCCTCACTGTGTCACCATTATCACTATCTCACTCCCTCACACAGACCCTCTCTGTGTCACCATTATCACTATATAACTCCCTCACACAGACCCTCACTCTGTCACCATTATCACTATCTCACTCCCTCACACAGACCCTCTCTGTGTCACCATTACCACTATCTCACTCCCTCACACAGACCCTCTCTGTGTCACCATTATCACTACCTCACTCCCTCACACAGACCCTCTCTGTGTCACCATTATCACTATCTCACTCCCTCACACAGACCCTCTCTGTGTCACCATTATCACTCCCTCACACAGACCCTCACTGTGTCACCATTATCACTACCTCACACAGACCCTCACTGTGTCACCATTATCACTACCTCACTCCCTCACACAGACCCTCTCTGTGTCACCATTATCACTATCTCATTCCCTCACACAGACCCTCTCTGTCACCATTATCACTATCTCCCTCCCTCACACAGACCCTCTCTGTGTCACCATTATCACTCCCTCACACACACCCTCTCTGTGTCACCATTATCACCATTATCACTATCTCACACAGACCCTCTCTGTGTCACCATTATCACTATCTCCCTCCCTCACACAGACCCTCTCTGTGTCACCATTATCACTACCTCACACAGACCCTCTCTGAGTCACCATTATCACTATCTCACTCCCTCACACAGACCATCTCTATCACCATTATCACTAACTCACTTCCTCACACAGACCCTCTCTGTGTCACCATTATCACTATATTACTCCCTCACACAGACCCTCTCTGTGTCACCATTATCACTTGCTATGACCACCGGCACAACAAAATAAACAAGGGCACTTAATATTGGACTACAAGATAGGCTAGCTCTGCAACAACGGTACGCTAATTCCAAACCCTCGAACTATTAAGCCGGTGAACAAAACACTTAAACCCTCCAGAGTTAATCTACTGGATAACGGGGTATCAATTAACTGGGTTAAGTGTACTTCTACAAAGGCTTTCCGGTGACGGCAAAGCCTACTCACAACAAGAGTAATTACGTTAATAAAAAGCTTTCAGGTAATAACAATGCTTAAATAAACTATGACAGGATTTAATAAAAAGGTTATATGCTTACGTTATCTTTAGGGTGAGTCTGGACTCAACACTAAAACTCTTCAATGCTCTATGAAAACACTTGAAGTCTAGTCCTACAGCAAACAGATATGGAATCTTCTGAAAACGTCTGATGCTCTAAGATGCTCGTCGAATATAGAACAGGAGTAATGCAGGGGCAGGACACCAAAGCGTGTATCTTAAATACACGTAAAAGTAGGATACATATATATGGAAACAAGGGAGTACAACAACTATGTGACAGCACTAACAACAGCAACTCAAAAACAGTACTTCCTTAGCCAAAGTAACAGCCATACTGGGTTGTGCACTATGCATCAACCTAGGCTAAAACAATACGTGAATAATTGTTAAAACATATGCGGTTAAAGTTAATAAACAAAATGCTGTCTTTATTACTAATAAAGTCTAGCAGCAGCATAAAGGTACAGGGAGCCTAGGCAGAGCTCAAGCATGCTTGCAGCCTACTGTCTCCCCTGAACAGATTTACATTATCTTACGTTAAGTGACTAGGAGGCTCTCTTGGTAAGTCCAGATCTCAAGTATCTGGTCTTACCCTGGCTCTCCTCAAAGGTCAACAAAATGAGTTAGCAAGTATACAAGCAAGAGTAGGCAAAAGCCCTTCGCTTGTATACTGCTAAGCTCGCAAAGGAAAATATGCACAAGGGTGTACTACAGGCTACCTAGCTCCGTCGAAGTCGTACAGGCTCTGACTTGCCATATACATAACACAGACAACGACCAAAGGTACCCTCCACTGTCTAGCATTAAATAGTAATAAAGAACAACCAAATAATTAGAAGCACCCAACAATATGACTCCATGTGACTATGATTCTAATAACCTCTAAAGCTAGTGCAAAACATATATGTGAGAACAGGTGCTGGTAATACGACTGGCCGACTATGGAAGTCGTATGCGAGAACCAGAAGGGATGGGTAATTGAATAAAGATAAGAAGTATTGGAAAGAAGGAATTCAGAGAGAGGCAAAGCAGTAAAGGGGGTTAGATATGAGGCAGTATGCGAGGGACATGTAGGACCGAGCACGCGATACCATGTTCTGAGGAGAGAGGAAGGTAGGAGCCCCACCACTGGGCAAAGGAGGGCGGCGACCAACCACAGGCCACTACGTCACAGAAAAAGCAGGCGTCATAGACCATGCTAGGCACGCCGACCAATAGTGAGCGGGTGGGCCCACCGATCGAGGAATGCACACGTACATACGCACACACACTGCCTCCTCACTCTCAAACTCTCTCTCTCTATGCACTGCATGTTATAATCACTACTATGGATAAAAAATACTTCTAAGTGTCACAGACAAGAATAAAGGCAAACACTGATCTGTCTGTGACAACACGAATACTAAGAAAGAAAGAATATCGTTCTACGATTATTATAGCCCATTTCACTGCCGTGGCGAGTGCTAGCGAGTCACGAGTACATTCTGGCAAGCTGGCCAGCGTAACACCCCGCCCAAGATGTGGGACGTTTTAACCTCAGGTAAACGCCACATCTGACCAGACAGAATGCCCATAAACCCCGCATCACCCAGCTACTCCCCAAGTTGTGAAAAACAGGACACAATCACAAACGTAAAAACACTTCATTATATATAAACAAAAATCTACACAACACTTCCCCAAAATAATAGAATCACTTAACAATGTTATGCTCAACGAGCAAGCTTCACCAAGCCTAGCCTACTAAGAACAAAAACTCAGAATGTCTTAGATTCTTGCTGTAACATACTTCACTTACATACTATCAAAAGAAAGAGTTTTTATGTGAGGTGTTTGTATTATTTGAATTGATTTTTTGGCGGCTTTGCACTACAGGGGCAAGCCTAATTTTTCTCCAAATTCAAACCAACACTGACTGAACGGCGAGGGTTCTCCTTAAAACATACACTCCCGTGACAAACAATCAGCCAGAACATTATCAGTGCCCTAAACATGCCACACATCCAACTTGTGTTCCGGCAGCAAAACAACACCTGACACTGATAAACGGCCCAGTCCATCACAAGACTGGCACTTCTCTTCGCTCTCGCCGGCAACAGGACCTGCCACTCACCTTTCGCTATTTCCATCTTAGTGATAAACGAGGCAGCCCCGATGCGGCCTATGGGGTCGTCAACTCTGGGTAATGTATAGGCGTCTGTCAGGGATGATGCACCAACACGCTTGCAATCAACACAAACACGGATCTTGCCACTCAACTCAGGTTGCAAAGTCACTGGCAACGACCACTCACGATATCCCTTATCCCTCAGACCCTTTTTCAACATGTAGTCCAGCTCTGCTTTCATGACAGGCTGTCGAGCAGGATTTATACGGTAGGGAGCCAATTTGAGCTTTGCACTGTCTCCAACCTCTATGTCGGGTGCCCCCCCGGACATCAGGCCTGGAGAATCAACAACATGCGGATGTACTGCCACAGCCTAGTAAACAACTTCTCTTGGCGCTTAGGAACAAGAGGTTGCAACTTATCTCGAAGAACAACATGCTCATTGCCCTCCCACAACCCAGCCGGGACCGCAGTTTCTAAACTATAGTCTCCCTCCTTCTCCACCTCTGTCCCTAAAACAGCCAGGTCATGCGAGGTACAATCTGTACCACCTGTGCAGTCACTCCCATAGTTCATAAGTGCTAAGGCTTCCCCGCCGATACCGTACATGCGCACCCCGCATTCCTTGCGACTACACCTGCCTGCGCAGCATCACCGCCTTCAGCGCCACGGCCAGATACAGTCGGTCTATGGTAGGGCTGTTGCATTTTACTAGGGCAGCATTGGGAGGCTATGCGACGGTCAGGCGTATCTATTCCATAGTTAACCTCACCAATCTGCTTAATGTCCTGATACTGACCACCACCCTTAGCAGCCATGGGTCGACTCTGAACTGACAACCATGCCAAAGCCTCATCGCCCACCTTGAACAACCGAGACAACGAGGCTAACGTTTTACTCACACCCAAGTGACCTGCCAGCGGAACATCGTGCACCGCATGAGTTGTGAGGCCTGGGTGCTTGGCAAAAACAGTGGGGTATAAACAGAACAGGTGCTGGATCGCTGTATGCTGTTGCTCAGGCAGGTGCTCAAGCGCTTCCATAGCCACCTAACTCGTGTTCCCCACCCACTGATCCGCCGAGACATGACAATCCCAACTTTCCTCCACCTGTGCCTCACTGCGCCCCTCTCCTTCTCCACCTTGGCTGCTGCAGACCAACACAGGGACAGTAGGTTGTTCAGGTGGGCCCCTCACAAACTCCTTCAACAGGTTCACATGACATGCTTCCCCGTCCTCATCTAGTTCAATAGCCCCGTTCCCACAACTCTCAAGGCTATGATCTTCTAGTTGCATCCGTCGTATATCAGAGGGTGCCAACCTGTCCAAGGGCTCCTGGAGCAACTTGTGGCCACCCCCGATACTGGGTTGCTCAAGCCTAGTCTGTTTCACCTGGGAACATTTCTGTCGCGGAGTGCTATCACGCCCTACCATGTCACTAGGGGGGACAGGTTCTGGGGCCACTCCGGACCTCAAAAGTGGTGCAAATACCGAGTCACCAAGGAGTGTCGCTGGGTCCAAACTCTTAACCCGACCACCAGCCTCGACTTTCTCCTTCCGACCCTTCCTCCGCTGGTCTGAAACCTGGGTACTAGGCTGTGACACCTGAGCGGACTGAGATCTGGTGACAGTACACGCCATCTGCTGCGTCTGGCACCTCTCGAGACACTGTTGCCCCTCCCTACTCGTGTCGGCCGCCCTCTCGGCAACGACTATGGGTGGAACCTTGGAAGTAGGCACCGCAAAGTCGTTACCGAGAAGGAGGTCGACCCCCTCAACTGGCAATTTCTCTACAATCCCCACATCCAACTCCCGTGTCACACCATCCACCACAAGCTCCACTCTCACCAGCGGGTAAGACCGCACAGCATTGATGCCTTGAACCACTACAACTCGAACTGCGTTAATAGGCTTACCAGTGAAGTTCTTAAGTAACGTCTGGGAGGCACCCGTATCATGCAGCAACTCAAGCCTATGTTCCACACCAGCCCACCTCACAGTGCCATGTCCCCTATGACCACAAAAAGCATCTCGGACGGGTATCGAGCCCTCCTTATGCTTCTTCACCGACTGTGACTTCGCAACCGACGATTTACCCTGGGCAAACGCGGAAGACCTCAAAGACACCCCGATGTTGCTCACTAGAGACACCACCGCCGTAGACTGTGTGCTCGGACAAGAGCGCGCAATATGCCCCTTATTATGGCACTTAAAACACTCCACCTCACTCATTGACTTCCCCTGGGGTGGGGAAGGACCCTGGCCTTTCTTTAACGAGAAGGATATCGACTTGGGTTCAAAATTGGCAACAGTGCTCTTAGTAGGATAATTTGTTGTATCATTAGTTCGGGGGGGGGTGGGATGGTACGCCCCTTGTTACCTACCTCAGCTCTCTGGGCAGACTCGCACCCACGAATTAACGACAACCTGAGGTCAGCCAAATCAGCCGCCTCCTGCAGAGTTTTAGGTTGCTTTTCTTTCAGGTTAAGAGTCAAGTCACTGCCAGTGCATTTAAAGAATTGTTCTAACAACACTAATTGCTTCACCGCATCAAAAGTAGTTGCTTTCTCCGACCTCAACCAATTCTCAAACGCATCTGATAGTTCTCTAGCGTGTTCCTGGAAAGTACTCTCCTTTCTCTTAGGAACAGCCCTACTCTTCAGCCTATAGGTCTCTGGCTGCAACTCATACGCCCTCAGGACAGCCTCTTTCAACGCCTCATAATTCACACAGGAATCTAGGGGCAAAGCATCGTACGCCTTGAGTGCTTTCCCCGTCAATCGTGAAGAAACAAGGGCTGCCCACTTCTCCTCGGGCCATTGGTGCTCCCGGCACTTTTTCTCAAAACGGAGAAAGAATTCTGTAACTCCTGACTCATCAAACACTGGAACAAACTTTAGTAGATGCGACAGGGACTGGTCATGGGGTCGACCCCCCTGGACAAAACGGTTCCCCGTCACCTCTATACGATTTTTCTCTAGGTCAACATCGGCAAAATACTTTTCAGACTCAGCCTGATACCTATACTTGAGCTCAGCCTCATGCTTCTGCTGCTGCTGCCTGAGCTCAGCCTCATGCTTTCGCTGCTCGAGCTCAGCCTGTCGCTCCTCCTGCTTCTGCCTGAGCTCAAGTTTGGCGAGCTCGAGCTGAAACAACATCTCGGAAGACAAACCCTGAGGAGGGGGTGCTACTACCGGGGACCCACCCAGTGAGTCACCTATAGGCTTACCCAACCGCTAGCGGACATCGGCCTGCGGGAACGTACTCGGCTCCGGAACCCGAGGGGGCGCCATGATAGGAGTCGAGTGGAATGGGGGCTGGGACGAAGGTACCCCAGCTCCCGCTCCACCCGAAGCCTCACGCACCCCACCCAGCACACAGATAACCAGCTCACTTCTTGACAAACCGCTAGTGCCAGAAAACTCTAAGACCGTGGCTATACACTGCAGTCCGTACCGGTCCAGCCCCGACACCCGGTCCGCCAACACAGGCTCCTCCAAAAACCTCCGAGCATCCTCCTCACCGTTCACCACCCGAACGCCGTCAGACAACTCCACCTTCTCCACGTTCTCGCCTGTCTCTCGCACTGTGCCCTCACTATTCTCAAACCCGTCCAGTGACGACATGATGGAGTAAAAAAAAAAAAATCCCAAGTCAAGACAAAAGTAGCCAAATCTCGCGTAGCGTTATTCACAAAAAATATTCGAAGATGTTTTTAAGTGCAATACTAGGTCACCAATAAACTCCAACAAGTTCCATATATCCTCAAAAACAATGTCCACTGCTAACACTGCGAGAAATAAAATCGAACCCAAAAATGGCGAATAAGATTTCTCCCCAAAAAATCCTGCAAAACTCAGTTCACTATATCCTGGCAAGGTCGCCATTTGTTACGACCGGCACAACGAAATAAACAAGGGCACTTAATATTGGACTACAAGATAGGCTAGATCTGCAACAACGGTACACTAATTCCAAACCCTCAAACTATTAACCCCTTGGCGCACCTATAGTTTCCAATCAAAGTTTTTCCCACTCCCTAAGTATATCTCAGCTCATTCAGAGCCAGTTTTGTGCCCGGCGATAATTTGTTTCTGTGACGTTTTTATTCACCAAAAAATCCTTGTATTTGGATTAATGAGGTACCATCGGCTTCGTTATTGATTGAACTTGAAGATAAGCGAATAAAAACATAGAATAAATACAAAACAACCACATTGGAGCACTCTGAAATAAGAATTGTAAACAAAAAATGATACCTTATCTCCAACTCGCGCTAGCTCAAAATTTTTGCCCACAACATTTTTGATTTGCATATATATATATATATGGAAGCGGAATTTAATGATGATTCCACTGGTAACTTCAGAATTACTATAAACCAAATAGTTACTGAGATACACAAATAAACGTGAAAGTATCGAAAAACAGACTGAGCTGTACTCTGCTCCCTTCCCAGCCAGCCGTGAGTAAACCGTTAAACTGAGGGAGTTGCCAATTGTACCCATTGCACTAGACTTAATACTTAATAGCTATGCCCAATATGACGCGCGTCAGACAAAACTTAATTTTTGGCGAATATTTTTAAGTTTAATGACTCTTAACGAGTCATCGTGCGCCTAGGAAAAAAATACCTAATGACTCTGAACGAGTCATCGTGCGCCAAAGGGTTAAGCCGGTGAACAAAACACTTAAACCCTCCAGAGTTAATCTACTGGATAATGGGGTATCAATTAACTGGGTTAAGTGTATTTCTACAAAGGCTTTCCGGTGACGGCAAAGCCTACTCACAACAAGAGTAATTTCGTTAATAAAAAGCTCTCAAGTAATAACAATGCTTAAATAAACTATGACAAGATTTAATAAAAGGGTTATATGCTTACGTTATCTTTAGTGTGATTCTGGACTCAAAACTAAAACTCTTCAATGCTCTATGAAAACACTTGAAGTCTAGTCCTACAGCAAACAGATATGGAATCTTATGAAAACGTCTGATGCTCTAAGATACTCGTCAAATATAGAACAGGAGGGCAGGACACCAAAGCGTGTATCTTAACCCTTAATTAGCGGCGAGCAACATAAGTCGAGTTAAATAAAGCTGGACTATGTGGCGGCGCTCGACATAGGTCGAGTGGCAATTTCAGCACGTAATGTGGCTGAGAGAGAGAGACAAGTGGTGGCAGGAGACTAGCGAGCGTATGACTGCTCCAGACCACCGCGGCGAACCTACTGACACAAATCTCAGCTCCCTCCTCCCTCTCTCACTCGCTACATACTCAATTATGTACCGAAAGTACCGAATTACCTGCTTTTTGCACTCGCGTTGCACGGTTATTGCAAGAAAACTATCCATCATACAAGGATCGTTATGGTGTCATTCGAAAGCTCTGTTTATGCCCTTTCAGGGATAGGTACTTGTTTTACGTTCTGGGTCTTATTTAGGCATGAAAATGACCACGTAAACAGCCCTATTTTGGCTAAAAACACCCCGCTGTGCGGTACATATAAATTAACCGCATAGGCCGCTCGTAAGGTGTTAAATACACCTAAAAGTAGGATACATATATATGGAAACAAGGGAGTGCAACAACTCTGTGACAGCACTAATAACAGCAACTCAAAAACAGTACTTCCTTAGCCAAAGTAACAGCCATACTGGGTTGTGCACTATGCATCAACCTAGGCTAAAACAATACGTGAATAATTGCTAAAACATACGCGGTTAAAGTTAATAAACAAAATGCTGTCTTTATTACTAATAAAGTCTAGCAGCAGCATAAAGGTACAGGGAGCCTAGGCAGAGTTCAAGCATGCTTGCAGCCTACTGTCTCCCCTGAACAGATTTCTCTTATCTTACGTTAAGTGACTAGGAGGCTCTCTTGGTAAGTCCAGATCTCAAGTATCTGGTCTTACCCTGGCTCTCCTATAAGGTCAACAAAATGAGTTAGCAAGTATACAAGCAAGAGTAAGCAAAAGCCCTTCGCTTGTATACTGCTAAGCTCGCAAAGGAAAATATGCACAAGGGTGTACTACAGGCTACCTAGCTCCGTCGAAGTCGTACAGGCTCTGACTTGCCATATACATAACACAGACAACGACCAAAGGTACCCTCCACTGTCTAGCATTAAATAGTAATAAAGAACAACCAAATAATTAGAAGCACCCAACAATATGACTCCATGTCACTATGATTCTAATAACCTCTAAAGCTAGTACAAAACATATATGTGAGAACAGGTGCTGGTAATACGACTGGCCGACTATGGAAGTCGTATGCGAGAACCAGAAGGGATGGGTAATTGAATAAAGATAGAAGCATTGGAAAAAAGGAATTCAGAGAGAGGCAAAGCAGTAAAGGGGGTTAGATATGAGGCAGAATGCGAGGGACATGTAGGACTGAGCACGTGATACCATGTTCTGAGGAGAGAGGAAGGTAGGAGCCCCACCACTGGACAAAGGAGGGCGGCGACCAACCACAGGCCACTACGTCACAGAAAAAGCAGACGTCATAGACCACGCTAGGCACGCCGACCAATAGTGAGCGGGTGGGCCCACCGAGCGAGGAATGCACACGTACATACGCACACACACTGCCTCCTCGCTCTCAAACTCTCTCTCTCACGTGCTGCATGTTATAATCACTACTATGGATATAAAATACTTCTAAGTGTCACAGACAAGAATAAAGGCAAACACTGATCTGTCTGTGACAACACGAATACTAAGAAAGAAAGAATATCGTTCTACGATTATCATAGCCCATTTCACTGCCGTGGCGAGTGCTAGCGAGTCACGAGTACATTCTGGCAAGCTGGCCAGCGTAACACCCCGCCCAAGATGTGGGACGTTTTAACCTCAGGTAAACGCCACATCTGACCAGACAGAATGCCCACAAACCCCGCATCACCCTGCTACTCCCCAAGTTGTGAAAAACAGGACACAATCACAAACGTAAAAACACTTCATTATATATAAAAACAAATCTACACAACACTTCCCAAAAATAATAGTATCACTTAACAATGTTACGCTCAACGAGCAAGCTTCACCAAGCCTAGCCTACTAAGAATAAAAACTCAGAATGTCTTAGATTCTTGCTGTAACATACTGCACTTATATACTATCAAAAGAAAGAGTTTTTATGTGATGTTTTTGTATTATTTTAATAGTGTTTTTGGTGGCTTTACACTACATGGGCAAGCCTAATTTTTCTCCAAACTCAAACCAACACTGACTGAACGGCGAGGGTTCTCCTTAAAACATACCCTCCAGTGACAAACAATCAGCCAGAACATTATCAGTGCCCTTAACATGCCACATATCCAACTTGTGTTCCGGCAGCAAAACAACACCTGACACTGATAAACGAGGCAGCCCCGATGCGGCCTATGGGGTCGTCAACTCTGGGTAATGTATAGGCGTCTGTCAGGGATGATGCACCAACACTTTTGCAATCAACACAAACACGGATCTTGCCACTCAACTCAGGTTGCAAAGTCACTGGCAACGACCACTCACGATATCCCTTATCCCTCAGACCCTTTTTCAACATGTAGTCCAGCTCTGCTTTCATGACAGGCTGTCGAGCAGGATTTATACAGTAGGGAGCCAATTTGAGCTTTGCACTGTCTCCAGCCTCTATGTCGGGTGCCCGCCCGGACATCAGGCCTGGAGAATCAACAAACATGCGGACGTACTGCCACAGCCTAGTAAACAACTTCTCTTGGCGCTTAGGAACAAGAGGTTGCAACTTATCTCGAAGAACAACATGCTCATTGCCCTCCCACAACCCAGCCGGGACCGCAGTTTCTAAACTATAGTCTCCCTCCTTCTCCACCTCTGTCCCTAAAACAGCCAGGTGTGACGCTTCTGCATAGTAACCACGTGCGGGTATGCGCGCGCGTCGGCTGCCCAGCTGTTTAGAAACCGGCTGGTGGTAGCCGCCGGTAGGCTTTCCCTTAGTATATATCCTACGACAATGTAACTAATGTCTGGGATATTCTTATGTTGTTTCACAGCTTGAAGCTGCCCTTATTCTTAACCAACGCATCTTAGTATATTTTATTCTCGACAGTTGATTGTTTCATTATAATATATAAGATGTAAGTCTAGTGAGAGTGGGAGGAGACGAGCGGGAGAGAGAGACCGGCTTGGGGACATTGCTTCGCGCGGAGAGTCCAGCTTGGGACGAGCCTGAAGCGTTGCCACATGCATTTGATTGCAACGTTAGGCTTAGTTTCGACTCACGCACGGGGTAGAGGATTTTGACCAGGCAACAGTGTTGAGTGTTGCCAAGCCTGGGATGTATTCTGCATGCCTAGGGTGGGGTCCAGACAGATTCAAGACTCAGAGCTCACCTCATTGTCGTACCCTTCGGACCCCCTTGATATCTATCCCTCTCAACCCCACTTAGAAACGTTCTCTCTTACTTTGTATACCTTCTTTCCACTACTTCACCAATCTATTTAACTTACGTTAATTATCCCATCCCCTTGATAGACCTTATATCTATTATTGTATTAACGACGAGCTCTCAGATAACTAGATAGGATTTTGGGCCTTATGCAGAGATGTAATTGTTAATGAGACCCAGGAAGCTTTTTTGTTGTCTCATATTTGGTGGTTTCATGCTTGCTAGTGTGTTCTTGTGTCAGGTTAGCAGGGGCTAGACCGGAGGGGAGGCTTTTTGCGATCCTTTAAGTAAAGTCTGCTGGTGCGAGTCCCGTGGAGCCGCATGACTTTACTAGGATACCCGTGGGAGTCTGGGGGCATTTTCTTGTCTGTATCCCTGTGTGTCTAGCGTTGTGTTGTGTGAGGGCCATTGCCTAGTCCACTCAGCACTGCGCTAGCACGTCTTGCTTTTGTCTTAGGGTCGCCAGGAGAGAGTCAGATACTTGCGATCTGAGTCTCTCAAGAGAGCACCCTTTCAATTAGAGTAATTTGGCGCACAGACTTGGGAACGTCCCTAGGCTAGAGCAGGTGGCTCAGCCCGGGTATCCGAAGCCTATATCCTTCCGGCTAGACCTCTGCCATCTGGCAGATTAACAGCTAGGGGTTTATTATCTCTGTATGCTTGTTATTGTGCCACAGTTTACCGTTTTTGTGAGCATTGTGAGTCAGGGTGTGGCTTAGAGATTCTGTCCGAGCAGGCTTGCCTGACTAAGAGTGAGAAGCACACCTGTATGTGGTTATGTTGCGAGTTGCTGCCTTTATTTAATTATACCTATGCCATTATACACTGTATGGCCTATCACTAGTATTTATTCCTGCTTATGAGTTAAGAGTTCTCTAAATCCGTAACGTACTTTCTTTGCTAAGCATCAGATCCTACAGTAGCCGCATGCAGTTTAGAAACCCGCATCTTGTCTGCCTGTACGATGTTTTGAGGACTGTTTGCTTTCACCTTCTTTCACGCAGGGGTGATTAGTTGTATTAATTAACGTAACGTTAAATGTACTTTCTTCTAGTTTGTTATTAAATTGTTTCTGCAATTTAATTCCTTTATCTATCTTTTCCTTGAAGCTTTAAGTCAACTTAATTGTGTGATCTTTTATATAGCCTGCTTGACTATCAGCAGTCTATAGTGCGTGCACCCTGTAACCGAGTCATAGGATACCTCCAGACAGGACTGTTGACGGTTTAGGGTGGTTTGTTGCCTGGGTTTATAGATAAGGGTTGGATCTAGCGTTTCCGTTGTTGCTCGTTGCCGCATACCTAGTCCAATAGAAAGAGCCCAGTGTTTATATATCCCAGGACGTAACAAATGGCGACCTTGCATAGGATTTACCGAACAGAGGAATATAGTAGTCATTTGTTTTGAGATTCCTTATGATTAGAGGAATACAGTGGACATAGATTTTTTTTTTGGAGCAACCAATATAACACATTAAAGACTTTAAATAACATTAGTATATACATACATGCATAGGAGATAAGGCACATTCTATAACCGTGATAATTACTGCAGTACACAAACATGTCTAATACATCAGAACACAGTGATGGGTCAGGTCACGATACGGGCTCGGAGGGAGAAAGACCTGTGGAGTGGCTAGTCGATAGCGAGGAGGGTGCTAGAAGATTTTTAGAGGAGCCCCTTACCGCTCCCAGGGTGTTGAAGCTGAATAAGTATGGCTTAAAGTGTGTGGCAGGTCTTCAGGGTCACCAGGGTTTAAGTGGCATGAGGAAAGATCAGCTGAGGACTTTGATATTGGGTTTAGAAGGGAGAGACCTGGGTGGAGAGGCGACTGGGGGCCCCGGTCCCCAGCCCCCCCTCCACTCTACCCCCATATCAAACGTCAGGATGCCTGAATTTAGTACATACCCCCAAGTTGATGGTCAATGGCAGCGTGGAATTCAATCACAGGGATCCTCTCCATTAAATGCACCTTCCCCTCCTCAAGGGTTGACTCCAGATTTGTTGTTTCGGCTTGAGATGGCCAAGGTTGAGGTTGCTAGAGCTCAGGTTGAGGCTGCTAGATCTCAGGCTGAGGCTGCAGAGAGAACAGCTATACGAGAGGGTGAACTGCAGGCAGAGTCTACTAGGTATCGGGCTGACAGGGAGCTGGAGAGATCTCGAGTGGCGGTAACAGGGCGAAATATTGGGGGAGGTAACAGACATCGGGACCAATCATTGTCGCACCTCCTTAAACTAGTTCCTGTGTTCGATGAATTAGGTGTGGCTGAGTTTTTTATGCGATTTGAGAAGAAGTGTCAGGAACACCAGTGGCCTCAGGAAAAGTGGGCAGCATTAGTTTCATCAAGTCTCCTAGGAAAGGGGCTAAAAGCGTATTATGCACTACCTTTAGAGTCCTGTGTAGTTTATGATGAGCTAAAGAAGGCTGTGCTACGGGCCTATGAGTTACAACCAGAAACTTACCGCTTGAAGTTTCGGGGTGTTACTAAGGGCAAGGATAGTACCTTCCTAGAACACGCCCGGGACTTGGCTGATGCACTACGACATTGGCTGCATTCTGAGAGGGCAGCTACTTTTGAGAAGTTGAGTGAGCTGGTTCTCTTGGAGCAGTTCTTTAAGTGCACAGGCGGGGACTTAACATTAAATATAAAGGAAAAAAAATCCTAGAACTCTCCAGGAGGCAGCAGAAATGGCTGACCTCCGACTGTCATTAATTCGAGGGTGCGGAGCAGCAGCTAGGAGTGAGTCGGGTGCAAAGGATCGTAGCCCTCCCCCTCCCAAGAATTTTGATACACATAAATACACAAAACCATCTAGCACTGACAATAAAACTGAACATAAACCAAATACCGTCCCGTATAAGAAGTCTAATGGTACCTCCCACTCCCAAGGGAAACCAAAGAGTAAAGAGTGCTTTGCATGTCACAAGGAGGGTCACTTTGCAAATGCTTGTCCGAACAAGCCACCAAACAAGGTTGTGTCATTGGCCCGCAGCATAGGGGTGTCGCCTATATCTTCTGAGTTTGCCAAGGGTAGTTCGTCAGAGGGTGGGACACAGCCTGTGTTCAAGAGTCCGGAAGGCTCGAACCCTGTCCGCGACGTCTTTGGGGGTCATAGAGGGCATGGTTTTGTGAGGTGGGCTGGCGAAAGGCGAGGAGTTAAGCTATTGCGTGATACGGGGGCTTCTCAGACCTTGTTAAAGAACTTTACTGGTAGACCGATTAACGCTGCTCGGGTGGTGCTAGTTCAGGGGATCAATGCTACGAAGTCCTACCCGCTGGTGCGGATGGAGCTGGAGGTTGGTGGTGTGGCGAAGGAGCTGTATGTAGGAATTGTAGAGAACTTGCCTGTTGGGGGCGTCGACCTCCTCCTCGGCAACGACTTTGCGGTGCCTGCTTCTAAGGTTTCACCCTTGGTCGTTGCCGAGAAGGCGGCCGACGTTAGTAGGGAGGAACAGGAGATGGTTGAGAAGTGTAGTGTACAAACCATGGCGTGTGTTGTGACGCGTTCTCAGACATCCGGAGCCTTGCAGCCACCACCTCAGTCTATCATACCGCGGAGGAAAGGTCACAAGAAAACGGGAAGTGTTGGTCAATTGGAGAGTTTTGAGCCGGCAGTGTTTCTTGGTGACTCATTATTGGCACCTATGTTAGAGTCTGGAGAGGCCCCGGGGCCTGTCACCGCTAGTGCAGGTGCAGGGCAGGAAGAGACTCTGCGACAGCATTGTTATGCGCAGCGTGAGGAAAGGATGGCTCAGCGGGACATTGGAGGTGGAAATAAATTATTTAAGATGAACTTGGATAATCTCGCACCTGCTGATATATGTTCCTTGCAGCTGGAAGATCCTGAAGACAGGGCGTGTGGTAATGGTGCTGTCGAACTGGAGAGCGATGGGGATGCGCAGCCTGGTGATTTTTTCTTGTCCGAGGGGATCTTGTATCGGAGACATCAGGATCCCAAGAAAAAGTGGGATGGTGGGTCAGGATTAGTGGACCAGTTAGTAGTACCGAGGGTGTGCCGTGAGAGCTTATTGAGATTAGCTCATGATGTGCCTTTGGCAGGGCACCTGGGGGCATGTAAGGCGGAGGCAGCTCTGAGCAAGCTTTTCTGGTGGCCTGGGTTAAAGGCGAGTGTCGTGTCATGGGTGTCACAGTGTCACACTTGTCAAGTTGTTGGGAAACCCAATCAGGTCATCCCGAGAGCCCCGTTACAACCCATCCCTGTCATTGGGCCTCCCTTCAGCAAGGTAGTTTTCGATATGGTTGGCCCATTGCCCCCCACTAGTGCCGGCAATACATTTTTACTAACTGTAATGGATGTAGCAACACGGTATCCAGATGCTTACCCTATGCACAATGGGATGGCTAAGACTGTTGTCAAAAACCTACTTGTCTATTTCTCTCGTTATGGCTACCCTCAGGAGATCCAGTCTGATCAGGGATCCAATTATACTTCTGCTCTGTTTAAGCAGACCATGCAGCAACATGGGATAGTGTCTGTGGTGTCATCTGCCTACCATCCCGAGAGTCAGGGAGTTTTGGAAAGGTGGCACTCGACTCTCAAGAGTATGTTGCGGTGTTATTGCATGGAAAATGGGAAGGACTGGGATCTAGGTCTCCCATACGTTTTATTTGCTGCGAGAGAAGTACCTGGGGAGAGCTTGGGATTTAGCCCGAACGAGTTGGTTTTTGGACACAGGGTCAGGGGGCCCCTCCACATAGTCAAGGAGATCTGGGAGGGAGTCACAAAGCCATGCTCGCTTCTAAAGTATGTTGTTGAAAGCCGTGAGAGAATGCTAAAGAGCCTGGAGGTAGCAGGTCGGAACCTTAAGAGTTCACAAGCTCAGATGAAGGACAGATACGACCAGAAGGTGAAGCTGAGGGAGTTTGAAGTAGATCAGGAGGTACTGATACTACTGCCTCTGGTGGGACACCCCTTGTCTGCCAAGTATTCTGGTCCGTATCGGGTTGTAAGGAAGGTTTCTGATCTAGACTATTTAGTAGCTACTCCTGATCGTAAGAAAAAGAACCAACTTTGCCATGTAAATCTGATGAAAGAGTATGTGAGGCGCCCCTCTGAGCCTCTCACTGTCCCGGTGTTGATCTGCAGCGATCGTGGTGGAGAAGGAGGAAGGGACAGTCAAGCTGTTTGGGGAGGATAATTGGGATTGTCATGTTTCCGCGGATCAGTGGGCGGGGAATTCTAGACAAGTGGCTCACGAGTTGATATTGCACCTGCCTGAGCAACAGTGTGTAGCTGTGCAGCACTTGTTTGATTCAAACCCAGCTGTTTTCGCGGAGCATCCTGGCCTCACTACTCAAGCGGTGCACGATGTCGATGTTGGGGACCACCCGCCCTTTAAATCAGTGCCATACCGTGTTCCCCCTATTAAATTACCAGCACTTAGGGAAGAGCTGGATTATATGCTGAAACGTGGGCTGATTTCTGAGGGTGCAGTAAGGTGGACTTCCCCAGTCACACTGCAGCCCAAACCAGATGGCAAGGTGCGGTTTTGTACAGATTTCCGCAGGTTGAATGGTTTAACCCCCACAAATGCCTACCCTCTCCCTCGCTTGGACGACAGTGTGGATAAGATAGGAAAAGCCAAGTTCCTCACTAAGATAGACCTTGTTAAGGGTTATTGGCAAGTGCCCTTGTCTGAGCGAGCGCGAGAGGTGTGTGGGTTTGTGGTGGACGGTGCCACATATCGTTGCCATGTTATGCCTGAAAAATGCCACTGCAACGTTTCAGAAATTAATGAACGACATTGTAGCCGACATTCCCAACTGTACGGTGTAACTAGATGATGTCATAATATACAACGATGATTTTAACAGTCACTGTGCTCACATCGGACAGCTTTTTAATAAACTGAATGAAGCAGGTTTGGTGGTAAACCTGGGTAAGTGCGATTTTGTCAAAGCCACAGTTTTGTACCTGGGATTCGAGGTGGGGATGGGTCAGGTGTGCCCTCCACAGACAAAGATCAAAGCCATCGATCAGTTTCCCCAGCCTACGACTAAGAAACAAATCATGCGGTTTCTAGGTATGATAGGCTATTATCGTCGCTTCATCAAAGGATATTCGACTGTACTTGCACCTTTAACTGACTTATTATCTAAGGACAAGAAGTTCCGGTGGGTTCCTGAGTGTGCAGAGGCGTTTTCCTTGGTGAAACACCTGTTATATACCCACCCCATACTCCGGGCCCCGGACTTCAGCAGACTTTTTCAGCTGGCGACTGATGCCAGTGGCGTAGGGGCTGGGGCTGTCTTGTTACAGACAGATGATGAAGGTATCGAACATCCAGTGAGTTTTTACAGTAAATAATTCAATAGTGCACAAAGGAATTACTCTGTAATTGAAAAAGAACTCCTGGCGATAGTGCTGGCGCTCAGGCACTTCGATGTATATGTTCCTGCTTTCGGACCAGTCGTAGTGGTTTATACTGATCATCACCCTCTGAAATTTTTGAATCAGTTTCATAACCGGAATATGAGGCTGACCAGGTGGTCACTCATGCTTCAGGAGTATAATCTGGACATACACCATATTGCCGGTTCTGATAACGTGATAGCGGATTGTCTATCAAGGGTGGATGATGTTGGTTAGACTGCCACAGGATTGAGGGTTGAGTGTGGAGGAAAATAGGCTGTCACTGTAGTTCAGCCGAAAAAAACAAATTAAAAAAGCAATAACCTTATAAAAACTCTTTATTTTTTATAACGTGTAGAATTTTGTATAAGATGTTGTAGCAGTATCTAAGTTGAATGTTTTCGCTTATTGTCGCTGAGTTAGTTGAACTTGCTCGGTGGAGCGCAACAGTCATTATTTGTTTTTTTATATATAGTGCCTTGTGTCGCAACAGTGTGTGATACTATGAGAAGCTTTCTGTTAGATATGAAGAACTTAGTCAAGGGTCTTATATCTTGGGGGGGGGGGTGACGCTTCTGCATAGTAACCACGTGCGGGCATGCGCGCGCGTCGGCTGCCCAGCCGTTTAGAAACCGGCTGGTGGTAGCCAGCCGGTAGGCTTTCCCTTAGTATATATCCTACGACAATGTAACTAATGTCTGGGATATTCTTAGGTTGTTTCACAGCTTGAAGCTGCCCTTATTCTTAACCAACGCATCTTAGTATATTTTATTCTCGATAGTTGATTGTTTCATTATAATAAATAAGATGTAAGTCTAGTTAGAGTGGGAGGAGACGAGCGGGAGAGAGAGACCGGCTTGGGGACATTGCTTCGCGCGGAGAGTCCAGCTTGGGACGAGCCTGAAGCGTTGCCACATGCATTTGATTGCAATGTTAGGCTTAGTTTCGACTCACGCACGGGGTAGAGGATTTTGACCAGGCAACAGTGTTGAGTGTTGCCAAGCCTGGGATGTATTCTGCATGCCTAGGGTGGGGTCCAGACAGATTCAAGACTCAGAGCTCACCTCATTGTCGTACCCTTCGGACCCCCTTGATATCTATCCCTCTCAACCCCACTTAGAAACGTTCTCTCTTACTTTGTATACCTTCTTTCCACTACTTCACCAATATATTTAATTATCCCATTCCCTTGATAGACCTTATATCTATTATTGTATTAACGACGAGCTCTCAGATAACTAGATAGGAGTTTGGGCCTTATGCAGAGATGTAATTGTTAATGAGACCTAGGAAGCTTTTTTGTTGTCTCATATTTGGTGGTTTCATGCTTGCTAGTGTGTTCTTGTGTCAGGTTAGCATGGGCTAGACCGGAGGGGAGGCTTTTTGCGATCCTTTAAGTAAATTCTGCTGGTGCGAGTCCCGTGGACCCGCACGACTTTACTAGGATACCCGTGGGAGTCTGGGGGCATTTTCTTGTCTGTGTCCCTGTGTGTCTAGCGTTGTGTTGTGTGAGGGCCATTGCCTAGTCCACTCAGCACTGCGCTAGCACGTCTTGCTTTTGTCTTAGGGTCGCCAGGAGAGAGTCAGATACTTGGGATCTGAGTCTCTCAAGAGAGCACCCCTTCAATTAGAGTAATTTGGCGCACAGACTTGGGAACGTCCCTAGGCTACAGCAGGTGGCTCAGCCCGGGTATCCGAAGCCTATATCCTTCCGGCTAGACCTTTGCCACCTGGCAGATTAACAGCTAGGGGTTTATTATCTCTGTATGCTTGTTATTGTGCCACAGTTTACCGTTTTTGTGAGCATTATGAGTCAGGGTGTGGCTTAGAGATTCTGTCCAAGCAGGCTTGCCTGACTAAGAGTGAGAAGCACACCTGTATGTGGTTATGTTGCGAGTTGCTGCCTTTATTTAATTATACCTATGCCATTATACACTGTATGGCCTATCACTAGTATTTATTCCTGCTTATGAGTTAAGAGTTCTCTAAATCCGTAACGTACTTTCTTTGGTAAGCATCAGATCCTACAGTAGCCGCATGCACTTTAGAAACCCGCATCATGTCTACCTGTACGATGTTTTGAGGACTGTTTGCTTTCACCTTCTTTCACGCAGGGGTGATTAGTTGTATTAATTAACGTAACGTTAAATGTACTTTCTTCTAGTTTGTTATTAAATTGTTTCTGCAATTTAATTCCGTTATCTATCTTTTCCTTGAAGCTTTAAGTCAGCTTAATTGTGTGATCTTTTATATAGCCTGTTAGACTATCAGCAGTCTATAGCGCGTGCACCCTGTAACCGAGTCATAGGATACCTCGTTGTCCAGGCAGGACTCTTGACGGTTTAGGGTGGTTTGTTGCCTGGGTTTATAGATAAGGGTTGGATCTAGCGTTTCCGTTGTTGCTCGTTGCCGCATACCTAGTCCAATAGAAAGAGCCCAGTAATTATATATCCCAGGACGTAACACAGGTCATGAGAGGGACAATCTGTACCACCTGTGCAGTCACTCCCATAGTTCATAAGTGCTAAGGCTTCCCCGCCGATACCGTACATGCGCACCCCTGCATTCCTTGCGACTACACCTGCCTGCGCAGCATCACCGCCTTCAGCGCCACGGCCAGATACAGTCGGTCTATGGTAGGGCTGTTGCATTTTACTAGGGCAGCATTGGGAGGCTATGCGACGGTCAGGCGTATCTATTCCATAGTTAACCTCACCAATCTGCTTAATGTCCTGATACTGACCACCACCCTTAGCAGCCATGGGTCGACCCTGAACTGACAACCATGCCCAAGCATCGTCGCCCACCTTGAACAACCGAGACAACGAGGCTAACGTTTTACTCACACCCAAGTGACCTGCCAGCGGAACATCGTGCACCGCATGAGTTGTGAGGCCTGGGTGCTCGGCAAAAACAGTGGGGTATAAACAGAACAGGTGCTGGATCGCTGTACGCTGTTGCTCAGGCAGGTGCTCAAGCGCTTCCACAGCCACCTGACTCGTGTTCCCCGCCCACTGATCCGCCGAGACATGACAATCCCAACTTTCCTCCACCTGTGCCTCACTGCCCCCCTCTCCTTCTCCACCTTGGCCGCTGCAGACCAACACAGGGACAGTAGGTTGTTCAGGTGCACGCCTCACAAACTCCTTCAACAGGTTCACATGACATGCTTCCCCGTCCTCATCTAGTTCAATAGCCCCGTTCCCACAACTCTCAAGGCTAGGATCTTCTAGTTGCATCCGTCGTATATCAGAGGGTGCCAACCTGTCCAAGGGCTCCTGGAGCAACTTGTGGCCACCCCCGATACTGGGTTGCTCAAGCCTAGTCTGTTTCACCTGGGAACATTTCTGTCGCGGAGTGCTATCACGCCCTACCATGTCACTAGGGGGGACAGGTTCTGGGGCCACTCCGGACCTAAAAATTGGTGCAAATACCGAGTCACCAAGGAGTGTCGCTGGGTCCAAACTCTTAACCCGACCACCAGCCTCGACTTTCTCCTTCCGACCCTTCCTCCGCTGGTCTGAAACCTGGGTACTAGGCTGTGACACCTGAGCGGACTGAGATCTGGTGACAGTACACGCCATCTGCTGCGTCTGGCACCTCTCGAGCCACTGTTGCCCCTCCCTACTCTTGTCGGCCGCCCTCTCGGCAACGACTAAGGGTGGAACCTTGGAAGTAGGCACCGCAAAGTCGTTACCGAGAAGGAGGTCGACCCCCTCAACTGGCAATTTCTCTACAATCCCCCCATCTAACTCCCGTGTCACACCATCCACCACAAGCTCCACTCTCACCAGTGGGTAAGACCGCACAGCATTGATGCTTTGAACCACTACAACCCGAGCTGCGTTATTAGGCTTACCAGTGAAGTTCTTAAGTAACGTCTGGGAGGCACCTGTATCACGCAACAACTCAAGCCTATGTTCCACACCAGCCCACCTCACAGTGCCATGTCCCCTATGACCACAAAAAGCATCTCGGACGGGTATCGAGCCCTCCTTATGCTTCTTCACCAACTGTGACTTCGCAACCGACGATTTACCCCGGGCAAACGCGGAAGACCTCAAAGATACCCCGATGTTGCTCACTAGAGACACCACCGCCGTAGACTGTGTGCTCGGACAAGAGCGCGCAATATGCCCCTTATTATGGCACTTAAAACACTCCACCTCACTCATTGACTTCCCCTGGGGTGGGGAAGGGCCCTGGCCTTTCTTTAACAAGAAGGATTTCGACTTGGGTTCAAAATTGGCAACAGTGCTCTTAGTAGGATAATTTGTTGTATCATTAGTTCGGGGGGGTGGGGTGGTACGCCCCTTGTTACCTACCTCAGCTCTCTGGGCAGACCCGCACCCACGAATTAACGACAACCTGAGGTCAGCCAACTCAGCCGCATCCTGCAGAGTTTTAGGTTGCTTTTCTTTCAGGTTAAGAGTCAAGTCACTGCCAGTGCATTTAAAGAATTGTTCTAACAACACTAATTGCTTCACCGCATCAAAAGTAGTTGCTTTCTCCGACCTCAACCAATTCTCAAACGCATCTGATAGTTCTCTAGCGTGTTCCTGGAAAGTACTCTCCTTTCTCTTAAGAACAGCCCTAAACTTCAGCCTATAGGTTTCTGGCTGCAACTCATGCGCCCTCAGGACAGCCTCTTTCAACGCCTCATAATTCACACAGGAATCTAGGGGCAAAGCATCGTACGCCTTGAGTGCTTTCCCCGTCAATCGTGAAGAAACAAGGGCTGCCCACTTCTCCTCGGGCCATTGGTGCTCCCGGCACTTTTTCTCAAAACGGAGAGTGAATTCTGTAACTCCTGACTCATCAAACACTGGAACCAACTTTAGTAGATGCGACAGGGACTGGTCATGGGGTCGACCCCTCTGGACGAAACGGTTCCCCGTCACCTCTATACGAGTTTTCTCCAGGTCAACATCGGCAAAATACTTTTCAGACTCAGCCTGATACCTATACTTCAGCCTCATGCTTCTGCTGCTGCTGCCTGAGCTCAGCTTAATGCTTTCGCTGCTCGAGCTCAGCCTGTCGCTCCTCCTGCTTCTGCCTGAGCTCAAGTTTGGCGAGCTCAAGCTGAAACAACATCTCGGAAGACAAACCCTGAGGATGGGGTGCTACTACCAGGAACCCACCCAGTGAGTCACCTAGAGGCTTACCCAACCGCCAGCGGACATCGGCCTGCGGGAACGTACTCGGCTCCGGAACCCGAGGGGGCGCCATGATAGGAGTCGAGTCGAGTGGAATAGGGGCTGGGACGAAGGTGCCCCAGCTCCCGCTCCACCCGAAGCCTCACGCACCCCACCCAGCACACAGATAACCAGCTCACTTCTTGACAAACCGCTAGTGCCAGAAAACCTTAAAACTGTGGCTATACACTGCAGTCCGTACCGGTCCAGCCCCGACACCCGGTCCGCCGACACAGGCTCCTCCAAAAACCTCCGAGCATCCTCCTCACCGTTCACCACCCGAACGCCGTCAGACAACTCCACCTTCTCCACGTTCTCGCCTGTCTCTCGCACTATGCCCTCACTATTCTCAAACCCGTCCAGTGACGACATGATGGGGTCAAAAAAAAAAAAATCCCAAGTCAAGACAAAAGTAGCCATACTCTCGCGTAGCTTTATTCACAAAAAATATTCGAAGATGTTTTTAAGTGCAATACTAGGTCACTAATAAACTCCAACAAGTTCCATATATCCTCAAAAACAATGTCCACTGCTAACACTGCGAGAAATAAAATCGAACCCAAAAATGGCGAATAAGATTTCTCCCAAAAAAATCCTGCAAAACTCAGTTCACTATATCCTGGCAAGGTCGCCATTTGTTACGACCGGCACAACGAAATAAACAAGGGCACTTAATATTGGACTACAAGATAGGCTAGATCTGCAACAACGGTATGCTAATTCCAAACCCTCGAACTATTAACCCTTTGGCGCACCTATAGTTTCCAATCAAAGTTTTTTCCCACTCCCTAAGTATATCTCAGCTCATCCAGAGCCAGTTTTGTGCCCGGCGATAATTTGTTTCTGTGACGTTTTTATTCACCAAAAAATCCTTGTATTTGGATTAATGAGGTACCATCAGCTTCGTTATTGATTGAACTTGAAGATAAGCGAATAAAAACATAGAATAAATACAAAACAACCACATTGGGGCACTCCGAAATAAGAATTGTGAAACAAAAATGAAATACCTTATTTCCAACTCGCGCTAGCTCAAAAATTTTGCCCACAACATTTTTGATTTGCATATATATATATATGGAAGCGAAATTTAATGAGGATTCCACTGGTAACTTCAGAATTACTATAAACCAAATAGTTACTGAGATACACGAATAAACGTGAAAGTATCGAAAAACAGACTGAGCTGTACTCTGCTCCCTTCCCACCCAGCCGTGAGTAAACCGTTAAACTGAGGGAGTTGCCAAATGTACCCATTGCACTAGACTTAATACTTAATATCTATGCCAAATATGACGTGCGTCAGACGAAAACTTAAATTTTGGCGAATATTTTTAAGTTTAATGACTCTTAACGAGTCATCGTGCGCCTAGGAAAAAAATACCTAATGACTCTGAACGAGTCATCGTGCGCCAAACGGTTAAGCCGGTGAACAAAACACTTAAACCCTCCAGAGTTAATCTACTGGATAATGGGGTATCAATTAACTGGGTTAAGTGTATTTCTACAAAGGCTTTCCGGTGACGGCAAAGCCTACTCACAACAAGAGTAATTACGTTAATAAAAAGCTCTCAAGTAATAACAATGCTTTTGTTATTTTTTGAAAACCGGCCGGGTTCTGGTGAACAAACAATGTAACAGCGCATTTTGAGCGACTGTACACTCTAGGGTAACTCATATAATCACTTGTATAACTCACACCCTTATAACAGTTATTCACTTACTTAAGTATACTACTGTACATTCTAGTTGGGAATGATCTCCCTATAGACAGATCATCTCCCCACCTATAAAGGACTTGGTACAATTCTTGCAGAGTAAGCAAGCGTTCCCATGGTCTTCTTAAAGTATTGCAGCAACTCCAATATGATTGCTAGCAACATGTATCGTATGACTCCACATTGGTCTGAAGCCGGCACGCTCGTGCCTCCAGGCAGTGAGCAGTAGCAGTACAGCCAGCCATTAGGAAGGTTAACCCTTCATGCGGCCGTGGTAATTAATACAGTGACATATACAGTGACAGTACGATACTGTGCGATCATTAGTTTGTGTACCATTATATATTTCGCTATTCTTATTCTTTATTCTTTTACAGGAAAGATTATAATTACAGGAATATAGCTCAATCTAATTGATTTTATAATATAGTGCAAAGCTGTAGGTATTTCCCAGTCGGGTAGCTACAATACCTACAAAGACAATCAATAACTCAAACCAGCCCCTAATTAAGCATACTATATTTTGTTGGTAAATAAACCCTAGAAAACCCAACAGTGTCTTTACTTCAAATCAATACCTTAACAAATTACCTCTCAACATGTCTTTACAGTGAAAACCTCAACTACAAGCATAATCAAGGACAATTAAGGTAAGAGGTAAAAAGGGCAACCATAAAGTCACCGCTACAACAATACAAACCTAGCCACGGGTTAAAGTTAATAAACAAAATGCTGTCTTTATTACTAATAAAGTCTAGCAGCAGCATAAAGGTACAGGGAGCCTAGGCAGAGCTCAAGCATGCTCGCAGCCTACTCTCTCCCCTGAACAGATTTCCCTTATCTTACGTTAAGTGACTAGGAGGCTCTCTTGGTAAGTCCAGATCTCAAGTATCTGGTCTTACCCTGGCTCTCCTCAAAGGTCAACAAAATGAGTTAGCAAGTATACAAGCAAGAGTAGGCAAAAGCCCTTCGCTTGTATACTGCTAAACTCGCAATGGAAAATATGCACAAGGGTGTACTACAGGCTACCTAGCTCCGTCGAAGTCGTACAGGCTCTGACTTGCCATATAAATAACACAGACAACGACCAAAGGTACCCTCCACTGTCTAGCATTAAATAGTAATAAAGAACAACCAAATAATTAGAAGCACCCAACAATATGACTCCATGTGACTATGATTCTAATAACCTCTAAAGCTAGTGCAAAACATATATGTGAGAACAGGTGCTGGTAATACGACTGGCCGACTATGGAAGTCGTATGCGAGAACCAGAAGGGATGGGTAATTGAATAAAGATAAGAAGTATTGGAAAGAAGGAATTCAGAGAGAGGCAAAGCAGTAAAGGGGGTTAGATATAAGGCAGAATGCGAGGGACATGTAGGACCGAGCACGCGACACCATGTTCTGAGGAGAGAGGAAGGTAGGAGCCCCACCACTGGGCAAAGGAGGGCGGCGACCAACCACATGCCACTACGGCACAGAAAAAGCAGACGTCATAGACCACGCTAGGCACGCCGACCAATAGCGAGTGGGTGGGCCCACCGAGCGAGGAATGCACACGTACATACGCACACACACTGCCTCCTCGCTCTCAAACTCTCTCTCTCACGCGCTGCATGTTATAATCACTACTATGGATATAAAATACTTCTAAGTGTCACAGACAAGAATAAAGGCAAACACTGATCTGTCTGTGACAACACGAATACTAAGAAAGAAAGAATATCGTTCTACGATTATTATAGCCCATTTCACTGCCGTGGCGATTGCTAGCGAGTCACGAGTACATTCTGGCAAGCTGGCCAGCGTAACACACTACTGTATATCCCTCCCTCACACAGATCGGTCCTCTCTGTGTCACCATTATTACTTTCTCCTTCCCTCACACAGACCCTTGCTGTGTCACCATTATCACTCTCTCACTCCCTCACACAGACCCTCTCTGTGTCACCATTATCACTACCTCACTCCCTCACACAGACCCTCTCTGTGTCACCATTATCACTATCTCACTCACACAGACCCTCTCTGTGTCACCATTATCACTATCTCCTTCCCTCACACAGACCCTCTCTGTGTCACCATTATCACTATATCACTCCCTCACACAGACCCTCTCTGTGTTGCCATTATCACTATCTCCCTCCCTCACACAGACCCTCTCTGTGTCACCATTACCACTATCTCACTCCCTCACACAGACCCTGCCTGTGTCACCATTATCACTATATCACTCCCTCACACAGACCCTCTCTGTGTCACCATTATCACTATCTCACTCCCTCACACAGACCCTCTCTGTGTCACCATTATCACTATCTCCCTCCCTTACACAGACCCTCTCTGTGTCACCATTACCACTATCTCACTCCCTCACACAGACCCTCTCTGTGTCACCATTATCACTACCTCACTCCCTCACACAGACCCTCTCTGTGTCACCATTATCACTATTTCACTCCCTCACACAGACCCTCTGTGTCACCATTATCACTATCTCACTCCCTCACACAGACCCTCTCTGTGTCACCATGATCACTATATCACTCCCTCACACAGACCCTCTCTGTGTTACCATTATCACTATCTCACTCCCTCACACAGACCCTCTCTGTGTCACCATTATCACTATCTCCCTCCCTCACACAGACCCTCTCTGTGTCACCATTACCACTATCTCACTCCCTCACACAGACCCTCTCTGTGTCACCATTATCACTACCTCACTCCCTCACACAGACCCTCTCTTTGTCACCATTATCACTATATCACTCCCTCACACAGACCCTCTCTGTGTCACCATTATCACTATCTCACTCTCTCACAGAGAATGTAGCCATATCAATAACAGTGACTTGCTACACACCGGGTATGCTGTCGGGAAGGTTGGTATGTCCTCAAAAGGTTGAAGGTTGGTCCTCAATAAACAATGCAATATTTGTATCGCGTTGACTGTGAATATTATGGGTGTCAGTGCTGCTTTTGTGAGTTCTACAATGAGGGGATTGGCAAACCTTTATGTAGGAATAACCAACCATCTCACAGCTCTTGATCATCACCACAAAAAATATATTGTTGTGTCCGTCCCATCTTATACATCAGCAGGCAGGTCTTTTTCGTTCTTGTACTGTAGGTCGACTGTTGCTAACTTACATCATTTTGTCTCCACGAGCATCCTTAGATCAAGTTCACTGTTCCTTTGCATTTTACCGAGGCATTAACAATTACTGTTTCTGAATGTCTTGGTCCTGAACAGGAAGTGTTAGGCTGCAAGCTCAAATCTTGATAACAATCAAATAATAATTAATTTATCTTTGTCCATAGGTCTCAAGGTATATGTAAAAAGCGAGGTAGTGTCAAAGTTATTTACCTTCACTTTGTAGCTCCACTCTTACGTGAACCATCACCAGGGTATTTTGTGGGTCGTTTAACCAGGTGACAGGCGCACATATTTACTTGTTTTGCTAGGTAGATATGTGTGGGGGGGTTTTCTTATCGTCTGACATAAGCGGATAAGTTGTTTATTTGTGTTTTGTGCTTGATAGTATGTAGCTAAATGTGATTTTCTGTCGTTGTGTGTGTACGTGTTTTCATTCTCATATATGCATTTATGCTTACGTGTGACAGTCGTGTACAATCATAGAAAATTAGATCACCATTCATATGTAATTACCTATTTACATGAGATAAGGAGTCTTTCAATGTCTGGTTAGTTTGTATGAAACCTGGATGTTGTTTATCTCTTACTTATCTGACATTAATCGGTTTGAATGTGTCAGGAAGTTGGTAATCCAGAGGTTGCTGAAGCTGTATGTGTTCTTAATACGATAGTTTAATATAGGCAACTGCCTAGAGTTAGTCTTAAGAATTACGATAAGACTCTACTAAGCACACGCACACACACACACACACTCTCTCTCTCTCTCTCAACAGTATTAGGTCACATGTTTTCTAATAACTCGAGCCACTATTTTGAAACCGTTCATGTCATCATGAACCCGGTGTTTGACGACTTTATCATGGGTGATATAATAACAATAGCAGTTATAATGTATATTAATGTGTTTAATGTTGCAATGTAAACGACGCCTGTTCACGCCAGGTAGTACAATTGTTCAAAATGTATAATAATTGTAATTAGTGTGCTAATGGGATGTAATATTGAAATTATATTTTGAGGAAAAGTGTGGCTGAGTGACTAAACAAATGAGATTTTCTATATATCAATAGAACATACTGGCGTCGAGCATGTGTTTTGCTTCGTGTTAGAACCTTACCAATAATAACTTAAATCTTTTAAATATTTTATCCTAGCTGTTTTTACAGTATACGATGACAATTTTCGTCCATTTATACTGGTCACTGGTAAACATGTTTATTCAGTTTTGGAAAGGTTTGAGAGTGTCACAGGGATATTAGAGTTACATTTTCCCGGATTGCCATTTTTATTAGTCGGGGTTGTCTGCCAAGGGTGACGAGTCCTGTCTAACCATCCCTTTTAGTCGCCTCATATGACATGCAGGGATTACAGAGGAAGTATTCTTCATTCACTGTAACCAGTACAGGGGTCCCTAACCCCAGAGCACAATATATTGCGCTGGCCAAATAGTTACTCCACACACCTCCTCACATGCTGCACAGATCTCTTCTTAAAACCCTTTGCTCACCTCCTCCACTTCCTTCATGTTAAACCTACCTAGTCGCCTTTCTACTGTTTTCCCGAACTCTTCCCTGAACTCCTCCTCCTGCAACCTCTCCACCCTCCTCGCCACTCCACTTTTCTCTCGCCTAATTTTAGCTACTACTACATAATGGTCAGGACAGACCCCCCCCCCCATCCCCCAATACACCCTAGCATCCAGCACATGTTTCTTCAATCGTTCATCCACACATATATAATCAATCAGTGCCTTTCGTTCCACCACTGTCTCATCCTTCTTCTTCACACCACTGTCCATGTGTACCTGGGTATCATTATGTGTCGGAAGAAGGTGCTGGCTATCCACAGCCTCCTCCCCACACATACGTCCACAAGTGCACTACCATTCCCATTCACATCTGACGGTACCCCCCACCCTTCCACCACTCCATCAACTTTCTTATCACCCACCTTCCCATGCATATCCCCAATCAGAAATATTCTTTGGCTCTTGCCAAACTTATAATGTGACATCAAACTAATGTGACATAAAACTTGTGTGTGTGTTTGGCCTACTTTACGGACCCGCAGATCGTCTCCTGAGTGTGTGACTGTGTGTACATCCCCAAAAAACTGTGCGTCCAAAATGCAGTTCATACTCAATGCTGATATTGGGCGAAAATGCACTAGGTGAGTGTTGTTTTTTGTTACCACTATTCTTCCTTTTTCAGCTAATATACTGTATAGCCGATACAAAATAACATGGCATATCAGCTGGCACTGGGGGTGACACAAGGTCGATAGTTGGTCGAAACTCTGCAGATTAATAAGCCATGTTTACCACCACAGCGGCTACGTGGATCTCAGTCTATCCTAAGGCTCTACAGTATACTGTATATAGATACAAAACAATAAATACTCTACTATAAGTAAATACCATATATGTAGATTGATTATATCGTGATGGTAGGTATCATTTTTACTATTGTAGATTTACCAGCAGCTCAAAGCCATACACCTAAAAACAAAAAAGGTATGTTTCAAGTATTTATTTGGATCGTGCACCTTAAGTTAAGTGAGAGTATTTTATTATAAGTTAAGTGTACTTTGATATTATACTATACAATATAAAGGATGTTATATTCCTCGCTCCACAGATAGTTGGTAAACTCATAATATATATTTCTTAACTGAAGGACAAATTGATGTACTGCTTAGGTAGATAGATAATACAAATTTCAAACATACATGGACACTTTTGGTATTACAATTGTGTTTGAATAAATTACAGTATATCACTTGTTGAACGCGTATTTGTTATGCAATTATTTTTTAAATTATGCAATTAATGTTAGCATATTCCATTAGCTGTATATCTTTAATATACGATACTAATATGACAGGGAAGAAGACAGGACGGTATGTGTGTGTATGTTACTGTTTGCTTTGCATCCGTCATTCTGTCACGGTCGTTCGGAGAGCCTGCAGGTAGAGAGACAGACAGGCTGACAGGTTGAACTTGATTACTTCCATTACTGTCAATACGGCTGCAGTACCTGACAATGGACTGTGTGTGTGTGTGTGTGCGAGATAGAGAGAGAGAGAGAGCCTTGGTTGTTTAGGGAGCTAGAGCTCTGCACATTGATCTGGCTGATGGGAGACTACAGTGTGACAAGGGTTCAATTACTGTATATATGCCGCCTAGGTCTGTGAGGATTTTCACATGAAAAGCCTTTTTTCATGGGTATGAAGGAGACAAGCTACGTTAGAGTCAAAATGTCTGGACACGGAGCATTAAGCAGTTTCAGTCATAGGATGAGGGAAAAACAGATTGTGGGGGAAAGTTCCAGATCTTACATGTTGAGTAGAAGAAAGACTCGACAAATTGGTTCACTCTGAGGATAGAGAGCTGGACAGCAGAGTGGGGGGAATGTATTGAAAGGCGGTTGCCCTTTACACTCCGTAAGGGAGATAATGCTCTAAAGAACATTGAGTATTGTAATAGCAGTAGAAGAGAGAGAGGGATGCAATATTGTGACGTGTAAAGAGAGATTGTGGCGATTTAGTAAGAGGAGGTGAATAGATGCGATGATGCGCTTTTGAGTCGACCCTTTCGAGAAGTGTGGTATACAGTAGGTGGAACCTCTCCACACATGCTAACAATACTGGATATATAGGTGTACTGTGACACTTTACAGAGCATGAAGCCTCGCGGGGATGAAAAACCCACACATAATGCTGAGCACACCTTACTTCTGGGAGACTGTTTTAGCAAGTGTGGTAATATGATGTGTCCATGAAAGGTCAGAAGAAAATGAAACACAAAGAATATTGAGAGCAGATTTGTGTATTGTTGAAGAGTAAAAGTCATCTGGAAGATTGTGACGGGTAGATAGATCAAGAAATTTGGATTTTCGAAGCATTGAAATTAACAAAATTATCTCTGCCCCAATCGGAAATAGTTGATAAATCAGAAGATAAGCGTGTTATGGCCTCATTACGTGAGTTTTGAAGTAATTGGGTAATGGGTATTTGTGGAAGATTAGTTAAATAGTGTAAGATAGAGTTATCAACATGTGAGTGGAAAGGACTAGAAGTAAAGTTGAAAACATTATCTATGAATATTAGTAAGAGAACTCGAGCCATGACTGAACCCTGAGGACTCTGGATTTGATAGGTTAAGGAAACGAGTGATCATCGTCCACAACCGCAGCTATGGAACGGCCAGAAAGGACATTTGAGATAAAGGCATAAATAGAGGGATCAAAGCCGAAATAGTCTAGTTTCGAAATAAGATATTTCAGCCTGACTCTATCTGGCCCGTTAAAAGAAACAAAGAACCTAAACTATAACACTGTCTCATCCTACTATGATTTAGTTCACCTTCTGTATCTTGTCTCTATCCCAATACTAAGGCACGGACTACATAATATATTGTACAGTTAATAGTCACTCCGGTATTGGTTCTAAGTTCATACAGTATTACTATACATACTACACAATGGAAAGCATTAGTAAAGTAGCATACTCTCGAGCTACCCACCAACTTCTGGTTTGACATGAAGTATATTTGAAGATGTCTTTCTATCTATCTATCTATCTATTTATTTAGTTATCTAATTTATCTATATAATCAGGCCCAATCCCCACTTTTCCTATTTGCTTTGTGTTGGGGGGGGGGGACTCAAGACAGAGTCAGAATAGGGACAACACAACAAAAAACAATGAACACACGTAGGTAGTGTAGGTAGTAGGGGTAGGCAGCCCCGCCCAGGGAAGTACTACCGCCAAGGTCTCGGGAGCCTCAGGGAATAGCCTGAATTCCATTTTCTCTCCCAGGCCTTGGTAGCTGGATACATATCTTTCTACCTCACACATCAGGGGTATCAGGAAAACCCTCTTTATATAACATACACATCCAACTTCACGACATTGCCCTACATTGCTATCCTCTATCCATAAAACACTACTCTTCCCACTACATATCATACATGTAACACCATACACCTTACCCAATAAATATGGCAGTACAATTGTTAAGAGCAAACCTGGTGGTCCCTCGGATATCCACCCCCGGCAGGGTTGGGTCATTGACACAGGGCCCTCCCGGTCGTCATCATGCGACTGTGTCAAGAGCATTGCAACGTCCCAAAACTGCTCGTCGGTGCAGCTTTTTCTTTACCAATATAAGGGGACTTCACTCTAACATCAATTCTGTACCCAATTTCTTCAAGCAGAATCCCCTACTCTCCTTTTTTTGACAGAGACTCAAGTAACATCCACATCTGACACGTCTAGATTTAATTTTCCAGGTTATCAACTGCTCCAAAATTTCAGACCTAAAGGAGGTGTATGTTGCTTCGCAAAATCTGAAATTGCCCTGGAGGAGGTTACTAGTTTCAATTGTCCCTATTTTGATTATTCTATATACAAATTAATTTCTGCTGGTAAATTTTAATACATATGTTGCATCTACCGTTCCCCAAATACTCCTCCAGAGCAAAGTCTTTTTGATTCTCTGTCCTTACAACTCAGTGTCCTCAACTTAAATGCTTCTTCTGAAATCATTGTGTTGGGTGATTTTAATGTCCATAATGTTGAATGGCTCACTCATTCAGCCAGGACTGATGATGCTGGTCTTGAATGTGAGCTATTTGCAGACTCATTTAATCTCACTCAACTAGTCAACCAACCCACCCGTGTACCAGATAATCCTAATCATAATTCCCACCTACTGGACTTATTTTTAACAACCAATTCAGAAAATTATGATGTTACAGTGAGGTCCCCGCTTGGATCTTCTGATCACTGTCTGATACAGGCCACCTGTCTATCACCTACCACACCTTCCCACTCTGAACCTGTTTTGGTGACTAAATGGCATTACGATAGGGCAGACTGGGAGGGTCTTCAAGGTTTCTTTATTGATATTCCCTGGACCTCTTTCTTTTCTAATGATGCACACTCCACCTTGAGCCACATACAAGATTTTGTAAAAATTGGAATGGAAACTTTTATTCCTCATCAAAAGTACAGTAAAAGATCTAATTCACCTAAATGGTTTGACCATAATTGTGCTAGAGTAACTGAACAAAAAGCAATAGCCTACAATGCATACACAAGATCAAAAACATATGAAGCCTTTAATTACTTTAGAAACATCAGAAATCATGCCAAAACTGTATTAAACCTAACTAAATCAAACTTTCTCCACAAGCAGGCAAATAAACTTCTAAATAATCCAAATGATAACAAAATATTTTGGTCTGCTCTTAACTCATTTAAATCCAACTTCACTACTGCTTCATCCATTCCACCATTAAAATCTCCGACTGGCAATCTTGTAAGTGACCCACGAGGTAAAGCTAACCTTCTTGCGGATATTTTCTCCACCAACTCAACCTTAGATGAAATAAATCAAGATGTCCCTGTACTTAATTTTAATTCGCCTGAAATTCCTTCACTTAAGATCCACACCAGACATGTCAAAACTATTTTGCAGAATCTCTCGGTAGATAAGGCTCCTGGTCCAGATGAAATTCCTCCAATAGTACTTAAGAATTGCTCCTTGGTGCTCGCTCCTGTATTGGCAAAAAATTTCCGTCTGTGTACTCATACCTCATGCTTCCCAGTACCCTGGAAAGAAGCAAACATCCATCCAGTTCCTAAAAATGGTGCCTCTTCAGATCCATCAAACTACAGACCAATAGCTATAACTTCCAGTCTTGGTAAAGTCTTTGAAATTATATTAAATAATCACATAATTAAGCATCTTGAGAATAATAAATTAATCAGTGATAGGCAATATGGTTTTAGACGATGTCGATCAACTGCAGACATGCTTTGCCTTCTTACGCATCAAATCAACCAAGCTACAGACCAACATGGTGAAACACATACAATAGCACTGGATATATCAAAGGCATTTGATAGAGTCTGGCATCAATCCTTATTGTCAAAGATGTCACACTACGGCCTTGCATCATTAGTTCCACTAATTTCTTCTTATCTTCATAACAGAAAAATATGTGTAATGGTAGATGGCCTTTATTCTCAATTTCACTCAATAAATGCTGGTGTTCCCCAGGGATCAGTTTTGGCCCCAATTCTGTTCCTCATTCATATCAATGATCTCATATCTACCATTCATAATCCAATACATTCCTACGCAGATGACTCAACACTCCACAGTTCCTTCACATTTACCAATTCTTTCACCCAACCCGATCTTATAAATTAAAAAATAAACACTGCAATTTCTCTGAACCAGGACCTTTCTAGAATTAATGGATGGGGACAAAAGAATCTAGTTTCCTTTAATGCACAGAAAACCAAGTACATTCAATTTTCTAACCGACAGAATCTCACTGACTCCCATATATTTGTTAATGATGTAAATATTCCCACTTCCCCTAGTATTGACATTCTCGGTGTAACATTAACTACTAACTTGAGCTGGACACATTATGTTAGAAGCATTGCTAAGAATGCCTCTAAAAAACTGGGACTCCTGTACAGAGTTCGAGAATTCTTCACTGACGAGCAGTTGGCCGTGATATATAAAAGTCATGTGCGTTCTCAGATGGATTACTGTTCACCTCTGTGGGGTGGAAGTGGAGTGGTTGCATTGAGGAAGTTGGACAAAATTCAAAATAAAGCTATTAGATTAATCAATAACCCTGCAATCACACAGGACCTTCCTACATTATCCATACGAAGAAACGTTGCATCCCTTGCATTATTCTACAGATATTTTCACAGCAATTGTTCCGAGGAACTTGCTTCAATTGTGCCGCCTCTCCACATCTTTCCCCGTAGAACTAGGGCGGCTGAGAGCGCCCATGAATTTACACTTTCTCCTCCACAAATGCAGAACTTCTGCTTATCAGAATTCATTTATCCCCAGAGCTACTACTCTTTGGAATTCACTTCCCTCGAATTGCTTTCCACAAACTTACAATCTACAAATGTTTAAATCCAGTTGTTACAAACATTTTATGAATGGAGGATGCCTTTAGGCACATGGACCTTTTTGTTTTATCTGTGTTTTTCCTTCCTCCGTTCATTGTCTCTTTAAAAAAAAAAAAAAAAAAAAAAAAAAAAAAAAAATCACACACATCTAGGTCATCCAGGAGAACACCCAGAGACCAGGGTCACCAAGGTCCCTCCAGCACTCCCCCGGCCCCCGACCACCCGGAGAGGTTCCGATCTCGGTAAGATTTTTTAATGGATAGTAATAGTAAAGATGGAATTATGACATATAGCATATGGTACAGCTACTTCTACCTTGAGTTGTGGTCCGAAGATTTGTTAATAGATAAATGCTTTCATATTTAAAGGACCTGACATTAAAGCTGATACTTGTTTTTTGTATGTGGTATACTGTATATGACATTTTATTCATATTTTTGTATATATTTCCGAACAGTATTATTTTGTATATTTTACCTATTGCATGTTTATAAATGTTCTCTTGCAAATTACTCGATCACATAAATTTGAAGTCTACTTCCCAAACTACAATTCCTGCATTAGCTATTCAACTAGCTTTCCACAACTAGCTTTCCAGTCACTTCAAAACTCACATGATGAAGCCATAACATCACACCTTTTGATCTATCACCCATTTCCGATTGAAGCAGCGATAACCTTATTGGCAATGCCTCAAACATGACATTTCTCCACATATCTACTGCCACAATTACCCACAAATTATGTATTATTCTTCAACAATACTCAAATCAACCCTTCCGCTTCTCTTTATACTTTAGGAGTTGCCATATTTGTCTAACCTTTTTTGGTAGAAGCCTATTATCTATTTTGCTAAATCAGCATCTCATAAGCTAGATGTGTCCATCCATCTCCGTGGTTTCTACACCCCCATGCTGATTCTTGCTCTATACAGGTGCGCCCATGGTGCGCCCATGTATTGGGAAGGTCCACCCATACAACAATTATCGAAAGGGTAGAGGAACATTAATTTGAACTCATCAACTCATACTAACATAATTATCTCCAATTTCTAATCACCACAATGTTATATTTCACTCTGTCTTTTATGGCTATTACAATAACCAATGTTCTTCAGAGTTTCTCAGTGTATACCTTTTACCTTTCGTAGACAAAATGGTCTCCGACATTTAACACATTACTACTACTGTGCGGGTCAACGCTCTAACACAAGAGTTAACAGATTGTTCAAACTCTTTAACACTCTAAAATTAAGCTCTGAAACAATCTTGCCCTGTAGATGTGTCCTTCATCCTACGACTTGAACTCCTTCAAGGTCCATTTGCCAAAGACATTTTGATTCCAAGTTACCTAAAAATTTGGCACTATCCAGAAGCAGATTTGCCTTTTGTGTCATTCATATGTGTAGAAAACAAAGAGAAAGAAGGTATATTACACAGTCTTGAATATAATTATCTTTTTGGACTACAAATACTGAAGTAAAGGATAATTTTCTCTCCAGTTTGTCTCACCTGAGATAATCTTGTTCACGACACGATACAGTATATGAGTATTTGCTCTTAAATCGAATATGATAATTCCTAATCTAGTTAACCCATTAAGCGTGCGCAGGGTGTAGTGAACACCATAGTTCTGGGCGGCAATATTAGTCTCCATTCCTGCCTATAATTGTCATTTTACGATAAATATCGTTATTACTTATTCATATGCGCCTATTTTACCTTTAACATGAAGATAGTAACCTATAACAACAATAAAACAAGTGGGAATATAATTTTTCTGGTCAAAATTGCGAATTGTTAGCGAGCGGTTCATTCATCAAGTGTGAGCAAGCTGGCCTCACACCCTCCTCTCTCTAAGCCTGGAGAGTGACTGAGGCCTGTATATCTCTCTCTCTCTTTCCCACGCATAGACACACACATGACCACACCCTGCAACCGGATTGCAGATGTTAGCATAAAAATATACCAATGAATAAGGGAACAACAGGGAAAATAGGTGATAATTGAAGGGGGCGGGGGGAGGGAAGGGGGGAAGGAGGGGATGTGGAGGAGTGATATGAGGTATGGAGGGAAAAAACAAAAATTTAAGTGCTACTGGGGCCTTTTAAAAAAAAAAAAAATTTTTGGCCTTCCCTCTTAAGAGCTTTCTCGCTGTTGCCCAGTAAAACCTCCTAAGAGTGTTCTCGCCGTTCCTGGGTTAATAGTCTGCACAATGTATCAATATAAGTATACTATTAATATCAAATACTCTCGCCTTCGGAACAAAAAATGATATAGATATAAAGTGAAATTCATAAATCTCGTCACTCTATTACTGACTCCGATATAGCCTTTACTTTGTAATTGATCAATCGTTCAAGTGTGAGATTTGATTCCCCGCACTAATAGTTCCAGAGCAAAGTCAACCAGAACGTTCAGTCAGTGGGCAGGTAAAATATTCAGAGGATCCCTTGCACCTAGATCAAATATGCGGTTCAGCTATTCCAGGTTTTTATATATTTCGATTATTCATAACAATGACTGAGGAAATATATTTTATTATAATATGAATTACATTTGATGAAGCTAAAACAATAATAATACATTAGATATTGATGACTTAAAGGAAAACTGCCAATACATCCTTAGATTTTTAACCCATAAATAAATGAGATAAACTAACATATGAATCTTCGCCATAATTGATTAATCCAAGGAGGTAATCTTTAATTATTATATTATTATGTTATTTTGTTAGGCAAGCATAATAAGTGATGTGATCGTAATTAATCCAGTACCGTTAAAATATCCAATAAAGTACCTGCTATCTACACATTTCTACTAATCTAATGTTTTACTTGATCAACACTATAAGTATCTAAAAATACGAGATTGCATAACGCGTGATAACATTGGCAGAATATATTTAGTTAGAATATGTGAAGCCGTTGCAAAACTATTTATCTGAAATAAGATCTCCAGATTTCAACGTGTTGGGCGATAAATATATACAGGTCATAAAAGGCTGTGTCCGGAGGGAAAGTTGGAACATTATCTCTCTCTCTCTCTCATATATATATATATATATATATATATATATATATATATATATATATATATATATTCTCAGCCGGGTTAGAACTACTAACAGTCGGGACGAGTGTCCAGGCTTTAATCCACTCTTCCGGAAGACGCTAGTGCGTCTTCCGGATCACCCTCTAAATGCACCAAGGCACGATTTGCGTGTTCCAAAACTAAAACAGTTGGCATAAATCACCCAAGGATGCTAATTGCGCATTACTCCGGCTATGAGAAGTTGAAGAAGCAATTTATATAACATAATTATATAGCATTGGAATTCAGATTAAAGTGCTTGGATATCGTCACCATATACTGTACATGGTTAAGAAATTATTGTCCACAATACTATCTACGGTATGCTATCATATTATTATTCCTTTTATATGTGTCATATAAACGGATATACAAATATTTGTATACAATTATGTTTTAGTACTATACTTGGTTCTTGTTTTATAAGCATCCTTATCTATTGCCCTAAGTTTAGAATTCAACAAGTAAGCTTTAGAACTCTCTCCCTCAATCAGTCTTTCCCTCATCTAATTACTTAAACTGCTACACACTATGTGTGTTCACACAGTTTGTCTCTAACGTACCTTTAATTTAACAAAGCCCTGGAGTTCCTGCGCAGGGACCTAAGGAAGTGCAACGCAGACATCAAAATTTGAGCTTTTAAAACACTAGTTCGACCACACATTGAATACTGTGACACCGTCTGGGATTCACACACTCACAACAACATTGATAAATTAGAAGTCAAACAAAATAAAGCAGCAAGATGGATCAGGTGTGATTACAGATACACTAGATCGGTCACTTTGCTTAAACAAAACATTAAATTATACATACTTGTAACAAGAAGACAAATACACAGGCAACAGTAATGCTATACAAAATCCCAAACAACCTAGTAGATAGAGAAAGACACATATTTACACCCTACAAATATACGATCCACAAGAGGCAGCCAGAACCATAAACACCACACATACCAGGCAAGCACCAACATATTTGGGTACTCATTATTTCCCGCAGCCTCCAAGAGTGGAATCACCTTCCATCTCATATAGTTAACAGTCCCACTCATGATAGTTTTAAAGCTAGGATCACCAAAACAAATCTCCTAATTCTCATCCAAGACCTTCTCATGTGTTCCATAACTCTCCGTGTGCACCCTTATGCAGGTCCTCAAGCTAAAGCTAAAAGCTTAGTCGAAGAGGTAAATCTGCTGTTGCCGGGTGATTGTGGGGAAGTAGACTGATTAAGTGGTGAGGTGACAACTTGGATGCTGGCAATGTTGTCGGAAGTTGTAGAATTCTGTATAATACTTCCTTATGTATAATAACACAATATAATAACATTGATTTTGTCTATACAGTATATTATGACAATTTAATTGACAAATTAAATATATGTGCTTAATTTGCTTTCAAAAATATAATATATATCGAAATGTATTCGCATTATACGAGTACTGTCAACATGGTAACGGAAGTGTTATTGTTAGTCTGTATAGATAGCCAGGTGATTTGGTGGATGGCATAACTCTGATTTATGTTTAGCTTTTAGCTTGTCTATATTCTGAGTATCACTTTCAAATCAATATCTGACCTTTTAGGCTTTCTGAGTCTTTATGTATAACTCTATATTTATACGATGTTATGAAGATTAGGAAGCATATATAGGGTGCTAAAAGGATTAATTGCAATAGTCTACACTCTACAGCCTTTAGATGTCTAGACATCCTTCCTAAGTTGAATACAATTGCTTAATAGTTGCCATAATATAATTCAAAATGCATCGCCGGTACACAAGCGGTAAATTAAACATCAGATGTGATGGTTTAAAATGTCTGGTACCTTATCGTCATGACTCTGTTGCCCTTCCTGATATTGTAATTTTTCGTGGCTTGATTTTGTTCTGGGGTTGGATTACACACATTGCCCATTCCAGCTGGTTTACATCTGATGATCGGTGGCAGCCTGAACCAATGAGCAAATGAATATATTTACGGTATTATTTTTCTCAGACACGTTACTTGCCAACACTAATGAACTTTGTTTCTTACGATGTGAAAGTGTTATATAACAAATTCTCCCTTTCATCGATGAAGGAGGCGCCTATTCTCCAAGTTGGATCTCTCTTACTCTCTCTCTCTCTCTCTCTCTCTCTCTCTCTCTCTCTCTCTCTCTCTCTCTCTCTCTCTCTCACACACACACACATACACACACACAGTTTACTCTGGCTTAAAAGCATGTTTGGAAATAAACTAGCTTGTTGCTACTTGGCATAACATATTCAGCAATATTTTCATGCGACCTACTTGCTTAAAATGAGAACGTGAAGTGCTACTCAGTCAGTGAGTAGGAGAGTGAGTGGATGATCGAGTTTACAAGTGAGGTTTTATGTGCGTTATTGTTACTGAGAGACTTGCGGAGTGTGTTGTGAGTTGGGGAGAATATATATGAAAGATAGTGAATATATATACATATACAGAGCGGTCGCGAAACATTTCCCCATAGGGAATTCCTGTGTATTTGCAAGAGAGAGCTGAAGAATCTATTTTTATATATTTCACTCCAACACCAAACACCTCCCAAAGAAAATAATGCAAGCAAGCATGCATGTGATCCACTGGGATTCGAACCTGGGTTACCACATACAGATGCAGATCAAATATATAGGAATACCCAATGGGCAATACACTGGAATTCCCTATGGGGAAATGTTTCGCGACCGCTCTATATATATACATTGAGTGCAGGGCAGTAATACACAGCAGTCCTCTCATGCAGTTTATTGGGCAACGTTTTTCTAATTATTTTGGCATCATCAGGCTACAAAACAAATTGTGTCTTAACATAGAGTGCAAGATTAATTATTATAAGATTGATCATTAAAACCTGTCACAATTAAATAGTGACTAGAATATTTATACGGGAGTCAATAATATACACAATTGGTAACAAATAAGCTAGACCATTAAAACCTAAGAATACTAACCAAAGGTACAGGTTATAATGTGGTTAAGCAAAACGTGACATTCACTAAAAACAGTTTAACAAACAGACTAAAACAAAATTATAACAAATATGACGAACCTGGTTATGTGTGTGTCCGGCAATGGTGGCTAAGACTCTGGTTAAATCAAAGTGAAGTGGAAGGAAGAAAGGAGCTGTGTTCGGTATGTTGTGTGTCGAGGGTTCATTTAACAATACTCAGACTGCATGTAGTTATTTGGTTGTTTAATTCAGGGGGATATATGCTTAATATAGAGGGATTCTAAAGGTATTGTGTAAATAGAGGAATATAGAATTATAAACAAAAATGTAAATTTAGCCCGTGGCATCCTTCCTAACTTTTAAAAATGCAAATTATATAACCCAAAGGTTAGGACAACTTCTACTTATAAATCTACTTATATATCCCTGGAACACTCGGTCAATAAGGACAAAGTAGATATTTATTTGTCAAAATTAATAGGCACCTCACCTCTGCTGAAAAAGATGTACCGTCTCATGGACTGACCTTTGCCCTACCTAAATTCAATGTATGTATGTATGCATATATGTATGTATGTTTATACTCTGCCACTTACCCCCTTTTTTTGGGGGGTAGGGGGGGGGGAGGTACTAGATACAGAGCCCGAACAGGGACATCACACCACAAAAGAAAAACAAATCAAAGCAAAACACAAAACCATGCACATCAACGTCGTCCAGGAGAAATACCCAGAGACCCAGGCCCATTTAGGGTCTCCAGCTAGATTACCAGGTCCCAGATCTCCCGGAGAGGCTCCGATTTCCGCAGGCAAACCCGCAGCAAAGCCGCCACCACAAGCCCGCCCATCATGCTTCCAGGCGTATGCTGTGAGAAAGCTTTGAAAGGTATGCTCTGAAAGAACCCTAAATATTATAATAGCGACAAGAGAGAGAGAGAGAGAGAGAGAAAGAGTTACATATATAGTAGTTACATAGATACACAGACCACACAAACCTTCCAGTCCCTACTCGGCAGTCAGTCGGTCAGTAGCCAAATCCGCCCTCCCTTAACCCACTGAGCCCCAGCGACGCAGCATTTGTGTCAGCAATGTATGTAACGCTAAACCCCAGCGACGCAACAGTTGCATCAGTGTTACTCCGGTCCCAATTACTTCGGTCCTATGGCACCTAGAGGGCTCAGATTTGTATGGGAACTGTGTAAGTATCCCACGCACCCATGCCAATGGATGAAAAATCTCAAAGTCCAACCGCGTGCGCGTGAGCATGCAAAAACATGTTTTTTGGGGGAAATTGACTTCAATTTTGTACTCTTGTAAAATCCGTTTTCGGGGGCTCCGTAGGACCATTTTTTGAGCTTTTTGATCGGTTTTTCGTGGTTTTTCCTTCATTCCTAACCCATTCGCTATTGTTTCTGGAAAGAAAAAAAAATCAAAACCGGCTGGTCCCTGGTGGTACATATATTAATAACTAGCTGGGGCTCAGTGGGTTAAAGGGGTAGGGAGGATCAGCAAGAAATGGCTTGCTGATCCCATAGTGGGAGGAAATTCTGGAGATGGGAAACAGGGGCTATCTGCGCCACAAAAGTGTCGGGCGATGGGATCACCACATCCCTACTCGGCAGTACGGCCTTAAATCTAAACAAAAGTAGATGCTAAAGTTGAACAATATGTAATCGGAAATACAAATTCCAATAAATTAAAATACATGATACACTGAATAGGTAGTTTTAAATTTTGTGAAATGACCAGACTAAAGTATAGCTGCGTTGTATCTCGTTATTACTTCCCTTTGACTCTAATTATCAATATCATTGGCTTCAGTGTGTTGGCTTTATTGTCTCTTTTTATGTTTCACACATGCTAACACTATGTACTGTATATGTATGTATATACTCAGGCACATACCCCATAGTTGGGGGTGGCTGAGTCGAGACAGACCTAAAACAGAAACAACAAAATATAATGCAAATACACATTTACACACATCTACGTCGTCCAGGAGAACACTCAGACACTAAGGCCCATTTGGGGTCCCCAGCATAAGTCTCTGGTTCCAGACCTACTGGAGAGGTTCTAGTCTCAGCAGGCAGATACACAGTGGAGCACACTGCAATGCCGGTCCACATCACTTCCAGGCATGGCCCTTCATATACAGGGTGTTCCAGTAATGCTTTTCATAAATTATATGGTGGACTCATCAGACAAAAATAAGAATACATTACTCTATGAACATGAGGTTGAGTATTTATAATAACAGAGTTATTACACGATTTAAGTTAACGATAGATACAATGCCATTCAGTCCAAGGGGTAATGTTGCCATTTTAGTGGATTATATCCATTTGGCCTTCGCTATCGCTTGCTAGCCTCAACATAGTGAGCAGTAGCGATCTGACTTTTCGGTAGAAAAATATGTCAGGCTTCGCCGGATTTGATTTTTCTACCGGCAAAGCCTGACATATTTTCCACCGAAAAGTCAGATCGCTACTGCTCACTATCTTGAGGCTAGCAAGCGATACGAAGGCCAAATGGATATAATCCACTAAAATGGCAACATTACCCCTTGGACTGCAGAGCATTGTATCTATCGTTAACTTAAATCGTGTAATAACTCCGTTATTATAAATACTCAACCTCATGTTCATAGAGTAATGTATTCTTATTTTTGTCTGATGAGTCCACCATATAATTTATGAAAAGCATTACTGGAACACCCTGTATACACCAGCTCACCGGGCCGGGCACCTGATGGTCCAACTGGCGCCCGACCTACAGTCCCTACGACCGCGTTATCACTCATCTATTCACAATCATTCTCCATTCATTCCTATTCATCACCACTGTTCTTGCTTGTTCTTCATTCATCTCTTAATCTTCCAATGCTTTTTCCACACCATCTCAGGTCTTCCTCTCAATCTATTTCCCCTTGTTTCCGACTCATATATGACAACACTATCTATTCAAATTATTCTATCGCAAATACTTTTCCCTAGGGTGTTACGTCCTGGGATGTATAAACACTGGGATCTTTCTATTGGACTAGGTATGCGGCAACAAGCAACAACGGAAAACGCTAGATCCAACCCTTATCTATAAACCCAGGCAACAAACCACCCTAAACCGTCAAGAGTCCTGCCTGGACAACGAGGTATCCTATGACTCGGTTACAGGGTGCACGCACTATAGACTGCTGATAGTCAAGCAGGCTATATAAAAGATCACACAATTAAGTTGACTTAAAACTTCAAGGAAAAGATAGATAACGGAATTAAATTGCAGAAACAATTTAATAACAAACTAGAAGAAAGTACATTTAACGTTACGTTAATTAATACAACTAATCACCCCTGCGTGAAAGAAGGTGAAAGCAAACAGTCCTCAAAACATCGTACAGGTAGACAAGATGCGGGTCTCTAAACTGCATGCGACTACTGTAGGATCTGATGCTTAGCAAAGAAAGTACGTTACGGATTTAGAGAACTCTTAACTCATAAGCAGGAATAAATACTAGTGATAGGACATACAGTGTATAATGGCATAGGTATAATTAAATAAAGGCAGCAACTCGCAACATAACCAAATACAGGGGTGCTTCTCACTCTTAGTCAGGCAAGCCTGCTCGGACAGAGTCTCTAAGCCACACCCTGACTCACAATGCTCACAGGAGTATAGTTGGTTGTTGGAAGGAACATAATAATTGATATTGGTTCAGGGGTAATTTATCGAGAGGACTTCCCTAGTGGTTAAGGCCCCATTAATTGCTCTTTCCATTCACATATGCATAGCCTACGTGAGTTGCAGTTGGGATGTGTGTACATGCTTAGATTGATATGCAGGATTCGAAGTTGCATAATAATCGTAGGCAGTGTCCACCATTCTTTAACTGTCTTCGTGGTGCGATGCATAAGGTGTTGATTTTCGGTGTGAGCATCCTGGATTCGAATCCACGGACTGCCACATGTGTTTGTAAAATTTCATTAATCGATTTTAGGAGTATAGTTGGTTGTTGGAAGGAACATAATAATTGATATTGGTTCAGGGGTAATTTATCGAGAGGACTTCCCTAGTGGTTAAGGCCCCATTAATTGCTCTTTCCATTCACATATGCATAGCCTACGTGAGTTGCAGTTGGGATGTGAGTACATGCTTAGATTTATATGCAGGATTCGAAGTTGCATAATAAATCGTAGGCAGTGTCCACCATTCTTTAACTGTCTTCGTGGTGCAATGCATAAGGTGTTGATTTTCGGTGTGAGCATCCTGGATTCGAATCCACGGACTGCCACATGTGTTTGTAAAATTTCATTAATCGATTTTAGGAGTATAGTTGGTTGTTGGAAGGAACATAATAATTGATATTGGTTCAGGGGTAATTTATCGAGAGGACTTCCCTAGTGGTTAAGGCCCGATTAATTGCTCTTTCCATTCACATATGCATAGCCTACGTGAGTTGCAGTTGGGATGTGTGTACATGCTTAGATTGATATGCAGGATTCGAAGTTGCATAATAAATCGTAGGCAGTGTCCACCATTCTTTAACTGTCTTCGTGGTGCGATGCATAAGGTGTTGATTTTCGGTGTGAGCATCCTGGATTCGAATCCACGGACTGCCACATGTGTTTGTAAGATTTCATTAATCGATTTTAGGAGTATAGTTGGTTGTTGGAAGGAACATAATAATTGATATTGGTTCAGGGGTAATTTATCGAGAGGACTTCCCTAGTGGTTAAGGCCCCATTAATTGCTCTTTCCATTCACATATGCATAGCCTACGTGAGTTGCAGTTGGGATGTGTGTACATGCTTAGATTGATATGCAGGATTCGAAGTTGCATAATAAATCGTAGGCAGTGTCCACCATTCTTTAACTGTCTTCGTGGTGCGATGCATAAGGTGTTGATTTTCGGTGTGAGCATCCTGGATTCGAATCCACGGACTGCCACATGTGTTTGTAAAATTTCATTAATCGATTTTAGGAGTATAGTTGGTTGTTAGAAGGAACATAATAATAAACGGTAAACTGTGGCACAAAAACAAGCATACAGAGATAATAAACCCCTAGCTGTTAATCTGCCAGGTGGCAGAGGTCTAGCCGGAAGGATATAGGCTTCGGATACCCGGGCTGAGCCACCTGCTCTAGCCTAGGGACGTTCCCAGGTCTGTGCGCCAAATTACACTAATTGAAAGGGTGCTCTCTTGAAAGACTCAGATCGCAAGTATCTGACTCTCTCCTGGCGACCCTAAAACAAAAGCAAGACGTGCTAGCGCAGTGCTGAGTGGACTAGGCAATGGCCCTCACACAACACAACGCTAGACACACAGGGACACAGACAAGAAAATGCCCCCAGACTCCCACGGGTATCCTAGTAAAGTCGTGCGGGTCCACGGGACTCGCACCAGCAGCCTTTACTTAAAGGATCGCAAAAAGCCTCCCCTCCGGTCTAGCCCCTGCTAACCTGACACAAGAACGCACTAGCAAGCATGAAACCACCAAATATGAGACAACAAAAACGCTTCCTGGGTCTCATTAACAATTACATCCCTGCATAAGGCCCAAAATCCTATCTAGTTATCTGAGAGCTCGTCGTTAATACAATAATAGATATAAGGTCTATCAAGGGGATGGGATAATTAAATAAATTGGTGAAGTAGCGGAAAGAAGGTATACAAAGTAAGAGAGAACGTTTCTAAGTGGGGTTGAGAGGGATAGATATCAAGGGGGTCCGAAGGGTACGACAATGAGGTGAGCTCTGAGTCTTGAATCTGTCTGGACCCCACCCTAGGCATGCAGAATACATCCCAGGCTTGGCAACACTCAACACAGTTGCCTGGTCAAAATCCTCTACCCCGTGCGTGAGTCGAAACTAAGCCTAACGTTGCAATCAAATGCATGTGGCAGCGCTTCAGGCTCGTCCCAAGCTGGTCTCTCTGCGCGAAGCAACGTCCCAAGCCGGTCTCTCTCTCCCGCTCGTCTCTTCCCGCTCTCACTAGACTTACATCTTATATATTATAATGAAACAATCAACTATCGAGAATAAAATATACTAAGATGTGTTTGTTAAGAATAAGGGCAGCTTCAAGCTGTGAAACAACATAAGAATATCCCAGACATTAGTTACATTGTCGTAGGATATATACTAAGGGAAAGCCTGCCGGTCGGCTACCACCAGCCGGTTTCTAAACGGCTGGGCAGCCGACGCGCGCGCGCATGCCCGCACGTGGTAACTATGCAGAAGCGTCACACCTTCCCCAAGATATAAGACCCTTGACTAAGTTCTTCATATCTAACAGAAAGCTTCTCATAGTACCACACACTGTTGCGACACAAGGCACTATATATAAAAAAAAAATAAAGACTGTTGCGCTCCACCGAGCAAGTTCAACTAACTCAGCGACAATAAGCGAAAACATTCAACTTAGATACTGCTACATCTTACACAAAATTCTACACGTTATAAAAAATAAAGAGTTTTTATAAGGTGTTTTGCTTTTTTAATTTGTTTTTTTCGGCTGAACTACAGTGACAGCCTATTTTCCTCCACACTCAACCCTCAATCCTGTGGCAGTCTAACCAACATCATCCAACCTTGATAGACAATCCGCTATCACGTTATCAGAACCGGCAATGTGGTGTATGTCCAGATTATACTCCTGAAGCATGAGTGACCACCTGGTCAGCCTCATATTCCGGTTATGAAACTGATTCAAGAATTTCAGAGGGTGATGATCGGTATAAACCACTACGACTGGTCCGAAAGCAGGAACATATACATCGAAGTGCCTGAGCGCCAGCACTATCGCCAGGAGTTCTTTTTCAATTACAGAGTAATTCCTTTGTGCAGTATTGAATTTTTTACTGTAAAAACTCACTGGATGTTCGATACCTTCATCATCTGTCTGTAACAAGACAGCCCCAGCCCCTACGCCACTGGCATCAGTCGCCAGCTGAAAAGGTCTGCTGAAGTCCGGGGCCCTGAGTATGGGGTGGGTACATAACAGGTGTTTTACCAAGGAAAACGCCTCTGCACACTCAGGAGACCACCGGAACTTCTTGTCCTTAGATAATAAGTCAGTTAAAGGTGCAAGTACAGTCGAATATCCTTTGATGAAGCGACGATAATAGCCTATCATACCTAGAAACCGCATGATTTGTTTCTTAGTCGTAGGCTGGGGAAACTGATCGATGGCTTTGATCTTTGTCTGTGGAGGGCACACCTGACCCATCCCCACCTCGAACCCCATGTACAAAACTGTGGCTTTGACAAAATCGCACTTACCCAGGTTTACCACCAAACCTGCTTCATTCAGTTTATTAAAAAGCTGTCCGATGTGAGCACAGTGACTGTTAAAATCATCATCGTATATTATGACATCATCTAGGTACACCGTACAGTTGGGAATGTCGGCTACAATGTCGTTCATTAATTTCTGAAACGTTGCAGGGGCATTTTTCAGCCCGTATGGCATAACATGGCAACGATATGTGGCACCGTCCACCACAAACCAACACACCTCTCGCGCTCGCTCAGACAAGGGCACTTGCCAATATCCCTTAACAAGGTCTATCTTAGTGAGGAACTTGGCTTTTCCTATCTTATCCACACTGTCGTCCACGCGAGGGAGAGGGTAGACATTTGTGGGGGTTAAACCATTCAACCTGCGGAAATCTATACAAAACCGCACCTTGCCATCTGGTTTGGGCTGCAGTGTGACTGGGGAAGTCCACCTTACTGCACCCTCAGAAATCAGCCCACGTTTCAGCATATAATCCAGCTCTTCCCTAAGTGCTGGTAATTTAATAGGGGGAACACGGTATGGCACTGATTTAAAGGGCGGGTGGTCCCCAACATCGACATCGTGCACCGCTTGAGTAGTGAGGCCAGGATGCTCCGCGAAAACAGCTTGGTTTGAATCAAACAAGTGCTGCACAGCTACACGTTGTTGCTCAGGCAGGTGCAATATCAACTTGTGAGCCACTTGTCTAGAATTCCCCGCCCACTGATCCGCGGAAACATGACAATCCCAATTATCCTCCCCCGCAGCTTGACTGTCCCTTCCTCCTTCTCCACCACGATCGCTGCAGATCAACACCGGGACAGTGAGAGGCTCGGAGGGGCGCCTCACATACTCTTTCATCAGATTTACATGGCAAAGTTGGTTCTTTTTCTTACAATCAGGAGTAGCTACTAAATAGTCTAGATCAGAAACCTTCCTTACAACCCGATACGGACCAGAATACTTGGCAGACAAGGGGTGTCCCACCAGAGGCAGTAGTATCAGTACCTCCTGATCTACTTCAAACTCCCTCAGCTTCACCTTCTGGTCGTATCTGTCCTTCATCTGAGCTTGTGAACTCTTAAGGTTCCGACCTGCTACCTCCAGGCTCTTTAGCATTCTCTCACGGCTTTCAACAACATACTTTAGAAGCGAGCATGGCTTTGTGACTCCCTCCCAGATCTCCTTGACTATGTGGAGGGGCCCCCTGACCCTGTGTCTAAAAACCAACTCGTTCGGGCTAAATCCCAAGCTCTCCCCAGGTACTTCTCTCGCAGCAAATAAAACGTATGGGAGACCTAGATCCCAGTCCTTCCCATTTTCCATGCAATAACACCGCAACATACTCTTGAGAGTCGAGTGCCACCTTTCCAAAACTCCCTGACTCTCGGAGTGGTAGGCAGATGACACCACAGACACTATCCCATGTTGCTGCATGGTCTGCTTAAACAGAGCAGAAGTAAAATTGGATCCCTGATCAGACTGAATCTCCTGAGGGTAGCCATAACGAGAGAAATAGACAAGTAGGTTTTTGACAACAGTCTTAGCCATCCCGTTGCGCATGGGGTAAGCATCTGGATACCGGGTTGATACATCCATTACAGTTAGTAAACATTTATTGCCGGCACTAGTGGGGGGCAATGGGCCAACCATATCGATAACTACTTTGCTGAAGGGCGGCCCAATGACAGGGATGGGTTGTAACAGGGCTCTCGGGATGACCTGATTGGGTTTCCCAACAACTTGACAAGTGTGACACTGTGACACCCATGACACGACACTCGCCTTTAACCCAGGCCACCAGAAAAGCTTGCTCAGAGCTGCCTCCGTCTTACGTGCCCCCAGGTGCCCTGCCAAAGGCACATCATGAGCTAATCTCAATAAGCTCTCACTGCACACCCTCTGTACTACTAACTGGTCCACTAATCCTGACCCGCCATACCACTTTTTCTTGGGATCCTAATGTCTCCGATATAAGATCCCCTCGGACAAGAACAAATCACCAGGCTGCACATCCCCATCGCTCTCCAGTTCGACAGCACCATTACCACACGCCCTGACTTCAGGATCTTCCAGCTGCAAGGAACATATATCAGCAGGTGCGTGATTATCCAAGTTGATCTTAAATAATTTATTTCCACCTCCAATGTCCCGCTGAGCCATCCTTTCCTCACGCTGCGTATAACGATGCTGTCGCAGAGTCTCTTCCTGCCCTGCACCTGCACTAGCGGTGACAGGCCCCGGGACCTCTCCAGACTCTAACATAGGTGCCAACAATGAGTCACCAAGAAACACTGCCGGCTCAAAACTCTCCAATTGACCAACACTTCTCGTCTTCTTGTGACCTTTCCTCCGCGGTTTGATAGACTGAGGTGGTGGCTGCAAGGCTCCGGATGTCTGAGAACGCGTCACAACACACGCCATGGTTTGTACGCTACACTTCTCAACCCACTCCTGTTCCTCCCTACTAACGTCGGCCGCCTTCTTGGCAACGACCAAGGGTGAAACCTTAGAAGCAGGCACCGCAAAGTCGTTGCCGAGGAGGAGGTCGACGCCCCCAACAGGCAAGTTCTCTATAATTCCTACATCCAGCTCCTTCGCCACACCACCCACCTCCAGCTCCATCCGCACCAGCGGGTAGGACTTCGTAGCATTGATCCCCTGAACTACCACCACCCGAGCAGCGTTAATCGGTCTACCAGTAAAGTTCTTTAACAAGGTCTGAGAAGCCCCCGTATCACGCAATAGCTTAACTCCTCGCCTTTCGCCAGCCCACCTCACAAAACCATGCCCTCTATGACCCCCAAAGACGTCGCGGACAGGGTTCGAGCCTTCCGGACTCTTGAACACAGGCTGTGTCCCACCCTCTGACGAACTACCCTTGGCAAACTCAGAAGATATAGGCGACACCCCTATGCTGCGGGCCAATGACACAACCTTGTTTGGTGGCTTGTTCGGACAAGCATTTGCAAAGTGACCCTCCTTGTGACATGCGAAGCACTCTTTACTCTTTGGTTTCCCTTGGGAGTGGGAGGTACCATTAGACTTCTTATACGGGACGGTATTTGGTTTATGTTCAGTTTTATTGTAAGTGCTAGATGGTTTCGTGTATTTATGTGTATCAAAATTCTTGGGAGGGGAAGGGGTACGATCCTTTGCACCCAACTCACTCCTAGCTGCTGCTCCGCACCCTCGAATTAATGACAGTCGGAGGTCAGCCATTTCTGCTGCCTCCTGGAGAGTTCTAGGATTTGTTCCCTTTATATTTAATGTTAAGTCCCCGCCTGTGCACTTAAAGAACTGCTCCAAGAGAACCAGCTCACTCAACCCCTCAAAAGTAGCTGCCCTCTCAGAACGCAGCCAATGTCGTAGTGCATCAGACAAGTCCCGGGCGTGTTCTAGGAAGGTACTATCCTTGCCCTTAGTAACACCCCGAAACTTCAAGCGGTAAGTTTCTGGTTGTAACTCATAGGCCCGTAGCACAGCCTTCTTTAGCTCATCATAAACTACACAGGACTCTAAAGGTAGTGCATAATACGCTTTTAGCCCCTTTCCTAGGAGTCTTGATGAAACTAATGCTGCCCACTTTTCCTGAGGCCACTGGTGTTCCTGACACTTCTTCTCAAATCGCATAAAAACTCAGCCACACATAATTCATCGAACACAGGAACTAGTTTAAGCAGGTGCGACAATGATTGGTCCCGATGTCTGTTACCTCCCCCAATATTTCGCCCTGTTACCTCCACTCGAGATCTCTCCAGCTCCCTGTCAGCCCGATACATAGTAGACTCTGCCTGCAGTTCAGCCTCTCGTACAGCTGTTCTTTCTGCAGCCTCAGCCTGCACACTAGCCTGTCTCTCGGCAGCCTCAACCTGAGCTCTAGCCTGTCTTTCGGCGGCCTCAACCTTGGCCATCTCAAGCCGAAACAACAAATCTGGAGTCAACCCTTGAGGAGGGGAAGGTGCATTTAATGGAGAGGGTCCCTGTGATTGAATTCCACGCTGCCATTGACCATCAACTTGGGGGTATGTACTAGATTCAGGCACCCTGACGTTTGATATGGGGGTAGAGTGGAGGGGGGGCTGGGGACCGGGGCCCCCAGTCGCCTCTCCACCCAGGTCTCTCCCTTCTAAACCCAATATCAAAGTCCTCAGCTGATCTTTCCTCATGCCACTTAAACCCTGGTGACCCTGAAGACCTGCCACACACTTTAAGCCATACTTATTCAGCTTCAACACCCTGGCAGCGGTAAGGGGCACCTCTAAAAATCTTCTAGCACCCTCCTCGCTATCGATTAGCCACTCCACAGGTCTTTCTCCCTCCGAGCCCGTATCGTGACCTGACCCATCACTGTGTTCTGATGTATTAGACATGTTTGTGTACTGCAGTAATTATCACGGTTATAGAATGTGCCTTATCTCCTATGCAAGTATGTATATACTAATGTTATTTAAAGTCTTTAATGTGTTATATTGGTTGCTCCAAAAAAAACTCTATGTCCACTGTATTCCTCTAATCATAAGGAATCTCAAAACAAATGACCACTATATTCCTCTGTTCAGTAAATCCTATGCAAGGTCGCCATTTGTTACGTCCTGGGATATATAAACACTGGGCTCTTTCTATTGGACTAGGTATGCGGCAACAAGCAACAACGGAAAACGCTAGATCCAACCCTTATCTATAAACCCAGTCAACAAACCACCCTAAACCGTCAAGAGTTCTGCCTGGACAACGAGGTATCCTATGACTCGGTTACAGGGTGCACGCACTATAGACTGCTGATAGTCAAGCAGGCTATATAAAAGATCACACAATTAAGTTGACTTAAAGCTTCAAGGAAAGATAGATAACGGAATTAAATTGCAGAAACAATTTAATAACAAACTAGAAGAAAGTACATTTAACGTTACGTTAATTAATACAACTAATCACCCCTGTGTGAAAGAAGGTGAAAGCAAACAGTCCTCAAAACATCGTACAGGTAGACACGATGCGGGTTTCTAAACTGCATGCGGCTACTGTAGGATCTGATGCTTAGCAAAGAAAGTACGTTACGGATTTAGAGAACTCTTAACTCATAAGCAGGAATAAATACTAGTGATAGGACATACAGTGTATAATGGCATAGGTATAATTAAATAAAGGCAGCAACTCGCAACATAACCACATACAGGTGTGCTTCTCACTCTTAGTCAGGCAAGCCTGCTCGGACAGAGTCTCTAAGCCACACCCTGACTCACAATGCTCACAAAAACGGTAAACTGTGGCACAATAACAAGCATACAGAGATAATAAACCCCTAGCTGTTAATCTGCCAGGTGGCAGAGGTCTAGCCGGAAGGATATAGGCTTCGGATACCCGGGCTGAGCCACCTGCTCTAGCCTAGGGACGTTCCCAGGTCTGTGCGCCAAATTACACTAATTGAAAGGGTGCTCTCTTGAGAGACTCAGATCGCAAGTATCTGACTCTCTCCTGGCGACCCTAAAACAAAAGCAAGACGTGCTAGCGCAGTGCTGAGTGGACTAGGCAATGGCCCTCACACAACACAACGCTAGACACACAGGGACACAGACAAGAAAATGCCCCCAGACTCCCACGGGTATCCTAGTAAAGTCGTGCGGGTCCACGGGACTCGCACCAGAAGACTTTACTTAAAGGATCGCAAAAAGCCTCCCCTCCGGTCTAGCCCCTGCTAACCTGACACAAGAACACACTAGCAAGCATGAAACCACCAAATATGAGACAACAAAAAAGCTTCCTGGGTCTCATTAACAATTACATCCCTGCATAAGGCCCAAAATCCTATCTAGTTATCTGAGAGCTCGTCGTTAATACAATAATAGATATAAGGTCTATCAAGGGGATGGGATAATTAAATAGATTGGTGAAGTAGTGGAAAGAAGGTATACAAAGTAAGAGAGAACGTTTCTAAGTGGGGTTGAGAGGGATAGATATCAAGGGGGTCCGAAGGGTACGACAATGAGGTGAGCTCTGAGTCTTGAATCTGTCTGGACCCCACCCTAGGCATGCAGAATACATCCCAGGCTTGGCAACACTCAACACAGTTGCCTGGTCAAAATCCTTTACCCCGTGCGTGAGTCGAAACTAAGCCTAACGTTGCAATCAAATGCATGTGGCAGCGCTTCAGGCTCGTCCCAAGCTGGTCTCTCCGCGCGAAGCAACGTCCCAAGCCGGTCTCTCTCTCCCGCTCGTCTCTTCCCGCTCTCACTAGACTTACATCTTATATATTATAATGAAACAATCAACTATCGAGAATAAAATATACTAAGATGCGTTGGTTAAGAATAAGGGCAGCTTCAAGCTGTGAAACAACATAAGAATATCCCAGACATTAGTTACATTGTCGTAGGATATATACTAAGGGAAAGCCTGCCGGCCGGCTACCACCAGCCGGTTTCTAAACAGCTGGGCAGCCGACGCGCGCGCATGCCCGCACGTGGTTACTATGCAGAAGCGTCACAAGGGCTCGTCTCGTAGAGCAAGAGCGTTATTGTTGATATACAGGTAATATTGGCTTTGTTGTGTTTATATTGGTTGTTTTCCCATTCAGCTACTTATACTATTTAAGGGGGGATGGTTTACTTTTTGGTCGATTTTTGCATTTATTAATTATTTTCTAGTTTCCTCCCTAGACCTCCATCAAACTTTCAAAAAACATCCTTTAGACCCCCCTTCTAGATTAATATGTACATTTTTCGGTAGAAAAATGTCATGGCCAAAGGCCGGTTCTTCCAAAATTACAGGCTCACTATCGTTCGCCAGGAAAACAAATAGACACCTAAATAGCACGAAAGGTCTTAATATTGACAAGGAAATAGGGCGGAAGGTCTTAAAATCGACAAGCTAATGGGGAAAGCATTTACAAATTTGAATACTAATGGGGCTAAACATGAGGGAGAAAAGGGACCAGAAAAAACTACCCATGTCCCCTTAATTCATGTGTTATCCGTTTCCAATATAACGATGTATGTTTACTGTAAATATATTCTGTCTAACATTACAAGAATATAGTCAGTTCCAGTAGGACCTTTAGGAATCAGATGGATATTATTATACCTCTTGACCTTAACACACAATATCCATATTGAATGATATCGTCAAATACTTGCCAGATAAGAATGTGAGAAAAATATTGGAATAGGAGTCAACTTGAGAAAGTTGTTTTCAGCGGCAGGGAAATTACATTATCAGCCTGTGTTTGAGAAAATCTAGGTCCAGCCAGAAACAACAGAGGATCCCAAGAGAGTAGAGTTTAGTAGAAAAGCCACAAGAAACTTCATTAACTACCCTTCCGACGCCAGGGAAATCACTACAATAAAAATAAACTATTTAAGACGCCTCTAACTACAGAGACTCTCCTTGCCTCCTAGTAATTATCCCCCTCTGGGAATCCAAAACATACATTATTTATGTTTGTCTTCCAGCTAAAAATATTTATAGTACAATAGCCAGGCATTCTGGTTCGATGTAATATAAAATATAATATAGTGAGACTTATTTTACCATCACTCCAACACCCGCTCGCACATACACACACACACATATTTAGTGATTTTCCAGAAAAAATATATATTCTTCTATGATAAAGTTAATCTAGAAAATATCGTCAAGAGATATAAGAGAAAATGTGAACTCGTGAGAAACAGTTATCAGACTCACTTCGCTAAAATCCGACTATTTTATAATTAGTCTAGATAATTTGTTTCCCATTACCCTGTGTATGAAACTATTAGATTAATTCATCCTTGATTTAACATAATAGTTTGCTGGACGTAAGAACATGTACACACATTCAAGTAATTACATAAATACCGTTGACCGCGTGTATCTCACAGCTTTTGTATTAGCGATTTCAGTTTATGATAACAGTAACATTCCAGAAATACTAAAAGATCAAATATATCTTCCCTTCCTTAAATAAATAATTATTTACCGAGTCTAACAACCCATAGTAAGTTGTCATTGTATGTATGCATCAAACACGTACTGTATTTAGAGAACGTAATTAAAGGACAATGCGTGACTGTACTGTACCTCTTTAGCTCAAACTAAAATAAAGTGAGATTCCAGTAAGTTTGTGACTTTGATCTTTCATATTCAGCTGTAGCTTAACTAAACGTAAACCGTTGTATTTTGTTAATGTAATATTGTATTTGTACAGTCACAATCCCTAATTTCTTTACCCCTTTGGCTCGAGGGAAGTCGAAGCCAGGGTTGGCGATACGTCAGGTGAGCGGACACGGTTAGTTTCGTAGTGATAACATGGTTAACGATGATGGAAAGCAATACTTCTCACAAATGAACACAAACATTGGCACTGCCTTCTACCACATAAACACAGTCATGGAGTTTGACTGATAATATTGTCATTAAATGCAACCAATTAATAAATGTATTGTTCAACTTCATACACTCTTTGAATGCTTGCAGTATGGGTTTTCCATACATCCAGTGTTGTGAACCCGATCCCTGTTGGATATAGTTTGTCTTGGGTGTTCACAATACTGAAGAAACACTGAGCTAATTTCAAAGCATTCATAACAATACTAATACCTCTAATATTACTGGTAATAATAATACTTGCAATACTTGAAACATCAGTAAATACACATTGTGCATGTGTTTTTGTGGTGTCCTTGGAATACATATATAACATTGGTAATTAATTATAACAACATAACATGTTATAGCAATAGATTTATTACTGCTTCATAACTGTGCTCATGAGTTGTGGTTCAGGTGAGTGAGCGTTTCATTATAAAGTGACCGTGTCAGCTCGCCTGACGCTTCTTTAATCGTCTTGGCTGAGCCAAGTGGATAAAGAAATTTGGGATCGTGACTGTACCAATGTATTATTGTAGTAGGATGGTGTGATATATTATTATTTTGTGTATCAATAAACCTTCCGTATATCTTGTCTTGTGTTTGATGGTAGATTATATACTAAATCCTTACACTCTTACTGTTAGTAGAACTCGTCAATTACCAGATTTGTTGTAACAAATTAGTTACTGTAGTGTGGTAGTGGCTGTGGTTGAATGTTGTCTGTACCCAGTATAATTAGCTCCTTTTGCTGATATGGTACCAACATGCACAATGTAAATACAACATTAGTCTACTGCACCTCTATTGCTAAGAGGGTTTGGAGACCATGAGGATGAGTGATATATAAAAACACTTATAAGGTGAGGGGTCGAACCCAGGAACCCAGGACACCTGTTTTTTTAAAACGCTACATTTGCACCCGGCAGGCTCTGTCAGAAGTATCTGTCAGGGGATTCTTTAATGCCGTGAAACTGTATAAAGTTAATTGCACATAGTTATAGTGTTTTAGTTTAATATTGAATTATTGGATGGTGATGGGATTGTGTGTTTAAGAGAATTATAATTAACTAGAGAGGCTATGTAAATATAATAAAATGCTACTCTGTGTATCGATAGGAAAATGGGAACTTCCGTGATCCAGAATATGTTGATCTCTGATTACGAACTGTGAATAAGTTAAAATAAATATAATAAATGAATAGTAAGCTGAAATATTGCTTCTGAATCATTTATGTCTGAGTAAAATCATGCGTATATATTTTTGCAATATGGCCGGGCCTCGAACCCAGATCAGTAATGCATCATAAAGTAAAATTTTTACTATAAATAAAACTGAACGAAACTTTAAGAACCTGGTATCCATACATGACGCCATTGGAAAGAGTGGCGATAAACTGTTGGAAGTGGTTAGCCAGCGCTGCCAGTGCAGTGGAAAAGCAAGCGGTGTGAAAGTAAGACGAAATCTTCACTGCGAGAACTTTAGTGAATATCTTAGTGAATACCGTTCTACACTAACTCCTTAAGATAAGTCCTACCTGGCTTAGTGAAAGATATGGTAATTATACAGGAGACGCAATAACGTTTTTTTTTTTTTTTTTTTTTTTAGTCGAATCTACTGATGAAGTTGAATGGGAATTAAGCACTTACCCATTATCCATAAATCTAAAGACGCACTTGTTAAGATATAAACTCAAGTTACTCAGAATAAATATATAAGAAGTTACTTTCCAAAGGATAAATTAGTTTGCCATTATTTAGTTCCATTTTCTGTATTGCCCCTAGCGGCCATTCTTGTAAGCTTTGTTGTTATTAACTTATTACGGAGAAATAAACCGTAGAAGGAGGATGTGTTTTCCCTGTGCCCCACATATTTAGAGTGATATCCACTATCATGTCGGCGACCAGTTCAACAGGTTATGGGCCCAGGCATCGCCTAGTATTCGATGGTGATGAAGAAAAATACGAATTGTGGGAAGTGAAGTTTTTAGCACATTTAAGAATTCAAAAACTTCATAGTGTCCTGGCAGCACCCACCCCTGATGCTTATAAGAATGCTGAAGTGTATGCCGAGCTTGTACAACTGCTAGACGACACAAGTTTAGCCCTGGTGATCCGAGATGCCCAAGATGATGGTAAGAAGGCCCTAGCAATACTTCGTGAACATTACTTAGGAACAAGCAAACCCAGGATTATTTCTTTGTACACCGAGCTGACAACACTCAAGATGGCAGAGGATGAGAGTGTAACCGACTACATGATTAGGGCAGAGAAAGCAGCAACTTCCTTGAAGAATGCGAAAGAAACTATCAGTGACAGTTTACTTGTGGCTATGGTGTTGAAAGGCTTACCCCCTGATTATAAAACTTTTTCCACTGTCGTGACTCAGAGAGAAAAAACGTGGAGTTTCATAGATTTTAAAGTTCAGTTGAGGAGTTTTGAAGAATCTGAAAAAGTCCACAAGCCACATAAATCCAGAGAAGATAGGGTTATGAATGCCAAATCAGGGGAAATCAGTTTCAAGTGTTATGTATGTGGGAAAATGGGACACAAATACTTCCAATGTCCAACAAAGAATAAAGAAGAAAAGGAAGCCTACAGAAGACCAAGCCGCTAGTGTGAAAATTGCCAGTCCCCTACACATGACACAAATTACTGTAGAAAGAAGAATTATGTTAAAGTTGTGAGTGACAGAGAAGAAACAGAAAATGTAAGTGCAGTGAGTAGGCCTACACACAGTGACAGTTCTCATTATTTTGCATTCAAAGCAAAGGCAAGCTATACTAATCTTGTTAGTCCTACCAGCAATGACAGGTTATTGGTAGATTGTGGTGCTACAACACACATCATTACAGACAAATCCAAATTTGATGAACGTTTTGAACCTGTGAGTCACACTATTGAACTTGCAGATGGTAGCAGGACTTCAGGTATTGTGTCAGGTAGAGGTGTAGCAAGTGTGGAGCTGTGTGACACTAAAGGAAACATACAACAAGTTGAGTTAAAGAATTCCTTGTATGTGCCATCCTACAAACGAGACATATTTAGTGTTAAAGTAGCGACTGAAAGGGGAGCAACAGTAACATTTACCCCTGACCATGCAGAATTAAAAGCTCCAGATGGCACAGAATTTGAAATCCAGACATACCAAAAGCTATATTTTCTCAATAATGTAAATGTTGGCAAAAGTGGCACCCACACCTTGGAAGAGTGGCATAGAATTTTAGGCCATTGTAATGTGAAAGATGTGATGAAACTCGAAGATGTCGTTGAAGGTATGCACATTTCCGGCAAGATGAACTTTGATTGTGAAACTTGTACAAAAGGGAAAATGACACAATACAGGAATAGGGAGCAAGACAAGAAAGCTAATGAAAAACTTGAACTAATACATTGTGATCTAGCAGGCCCCATTGACCCTCCTGCAAGAGAGGGATTTAGGTATGCAATTTCGTTTGTAGATGATTACTCTGGTGTCATTATGGTGTATTTTCTGAAGAACAAAAGTGATAAAGTAGCAGCTATGGAGAGATTTTTAGCAGACAGTGCCCCCTATGGTTCTGTTAAGCGAATCAGGACAGATAATGGAGGAGAATTTACTTCTGCAGAGTTCAGATCATTCCTAGTGAAAAATCATATCAAGCATGAGTTTTCTGCACCATATTCTCCCCACTAGAATGGCACAGCTGAACGATCCTGGAGAACCCTTTTTGAGATGGCCAGATGTTTACTATTGGAAGCTAGCTTGCCGAAGGAACTTTGGACATATGCAGTGAAGACATCCGCTTACATTAGGAACCGGTGCTACAACCCGAGAACTGGAAAAACAACATATGAAATGATGACAGGATTAAAGCCAAACTAGAAGAATATGCATATCTTTGGAACTCTATGTTATGCATATGTCCAAAACAAGAAGAAATTGGATGACCGCTGTGACCGAGGAGTATTTCTAGGCTATGATACACAGAGTCCAGCCTATCTTGTGTACTTCTCGGAGCAAAATGACGTGAAGAGAGTGAGATGTGTGAAATTCAATGAAAAATTCGAAGAAAAATGTGGGTACACAGAATATACAAGACCCAAGACTTGTGAATCAGAAAAAAACACCACATTACCACTCCAAGACGGCCCGCAAGAAACCACACAGCTCAAGACGGAGGAGAATGAAGATGAAGCTGAAGGAAGAAGATACCCCCAAAGAAATCGGAACTTACCCAAGCACTTGAAAGAGTATGTCATAGATGATGAAGATTTATCAAATGTTGCGAAATGTTCGATTGATTACTGCTATCGTGTTGCTGACATCCCAAGTACATATCAGGAGGCTCTCTCATCATCAGAGTCTCATCAGTGGCATGAAGCAATGAAAGAAGAAATCAACGCTTTGGATGAAAACGACACTTATGAGTTAACACCACTCCCTGAAGACCGATCAGTTGTTGGTGGAAAATGGGTGTACGCCGTAAAACTAGGTCCGAACAACGAAGACAAATTCAAGGCAAGATACGTAGCAAAGGGATATTCGCAAGTCAAGAATGTAGACTATGAAGAGACATTTTCACCAACAGCACGCCACACTTCCATTCGTATGATGATGCAGCTAGCAGCTCAAGAAGAAATGAAGGTTCATCAAATGGATGTAAAAACAGCTTATCTAAATGCGGAGATAGATTGTGAAATTTACCTAGAGCAGCCTGAAGGATTTACCAAGAAAAATGAAAACGGTGAAAAACTTGTATGCAAACTGAAAAATCTTTGTATGGATTGAAACAAAGTGGACGGAACTGGAATAATATGTTACATAATTTTCTAACTGATCAGAATTTCACCCGATCTGTTGCTGACCCTTGTTTGTATACAAAGTTTGAAGGTGATACAGTAACAATGACTCTAATATGGGTAGATGACATTATTATAGCAGCCAGTAATGATGAAGCACTTCATGCCATAAAGAAATCCCTCAAAGATAGATTCAAAATGAAAGAAAGACATGGGAATATTATCATGGTTTCTTGGAATTGAATTCACTTTTGGTTTAGAGGGGAGTGTTAGTATGAACCAAAGAAAATATTGTGAGAGAATTCTTGAAAATTTCATATGAAGGACTGTAACCCAAAAGCCATTCCATGTAATCCGACTGTAAGTAAGTTGATTTCTGATCATTCTACTGATTTGGCTGATCCAAGATTGTACAGAGAAATTGTTGGGAGTTTAATTTATGTTATGACAGGAACAAGGCCTGATTTAAGTTATGTAGTAACAAAGTTGTCCCAGTTTATGTCCAAGCCCACTAAGGCCCATCTAGGCTTAGCTAAACACGTACTGAAGCATATTAAAGGGACATTGAATTATTGTTTAAATTTTCAGAAGTCAGATAGTCAATTGAAATTAACTGGTTACTGTGATTCAGACTGGGGAGCATCAGAAGATAGACGTAGTACGACAGGCTATAGTTTTCAACTGAGTAAACAAGGCCCATTGATCTCTTGGAAAAGTAAAAAACAAAGAGTAGTAGCTTTATCTACATGTGAAGCAGAATATATGGCCATGACTTGTGCTATGCAAGAAGCTAATTTCTTGCGACAATTGTATTCTGATATGACAGGTTGTGAAAGAGACACTGTAACTTTGAATGTAGACAATCAAGGAGCTATAGCATTAGCCAAGAACCCTGTACACCATCAAAGATCTAAGCACATTGATATTAGATACCATTTTATCAGGTCAGAAGTGGAAAGCAAGATTGTTGATTTAGCTTATGTACCTTCTGAAGATAACATTGCAGATTTATTTACAAAGCCAGTATCAAAGTACAAATTGAATAAGTTCAGTGTTGTCAGGGGAATAACTTAAGTTTAAGAGGGGATGTTAAGATATAAACTCAAGTTACTCAGAATAAATATATAAGGAGTTACTTTCCAAAGGATAAATTAGTTTGCCATTATTTAGTTCCATTTTCTGTATTGCCCCTAGCGGCCATTCTTGTAAGCTTTGTTGTTATTAACTTATTACGGAGAAATAAACCGTAGAAGGAGGATATGTTTTCCCTGTGTCCCACATATTTAGAGTGATATCCACTATCATGTCGGCGACCAGTTCAACCCCCCTCCCCCCCCCCCCCCCCCGATAGTGGGGAGGGCTATAAAGATCAGGGAAATTGATGGGTAAAAAGCGTATAGAACACGATAATACATATATCAATTATGTACGATTAAGTACATATATAACATACACATCCAACTTCACGGCATTGCCCTACATTGCTATCCTCTATCCATAAAACACTACTCTTCCCACTACATATCATACATGTAACACCATACACCTTACCCAATAAATATGGCAGTACAATTGTTAAGAGCAAACCTGGTGGTCCCTCGGATATCCACCCCCGGCAGGGTTAGGTCATTGACACAGGGCCCTCCCGGTCGTCATCATGCGACTGTGTCAAGAGCATTGCAACGTCCCAAAGCTGCTCGTCGGTGCAGCTTTTTCTTTAGCAATATAAGGGGACTTCACTCTAACATCAATTCTGTACACCAATTTCTTCAAGCAGAATTCCCTACTCTCCTTTTTTTGACAGAGACTCAAGTAACATCCACATCTGACACGTCTAGATTTAATTTTCCAGGTTATCAACTGCTCCAAAATTTCAGACCTAAAAGAGGTGTATGTTGCTTCGCAAAATCTGAAATTTCCCTGGAGGAGGTTACTAGTTTCAATTGTCCCTATTTTGATTATTCTATATACAAATTAATTTCTGATGGTAAATTTAAATACATATGTTGCATCTACCGTTCCCCAAATACTCCTCCAGAGCAAAGTCTTTTTGATTCTCTGTCCTCACAACTCAGTGTCCTCAACTTAAATGCTTCTTCTGAAATCACTGTGTTGGGTGATTTTTAATGTCCATAATGTTGAATGGCTCACTCATTCAGCCAGGACTGATGATGCTGGTCTTGAATGTGAGCTATTTGCAGACTCATTTAATCTCACTCAACTAGTCAACCAACCCACCCGTGTACCAGATAATCCTAATCATAATTCCCACCTATTGGACTTATTTTTAACAACCAATTCAGAAAATTATGATGTTACAGTGAGGTCCCCGCTTGGATCTTCTGATCACTGTCTGATACAGGCCACCTGTCGATCACATACCACACCTTCCCACTCTGAACCTGTTTTGGTGACTAAATGGCATTATGATAGGGCAGACTGGGAGGGTCTTCAAGGTTTCTTTATTGATATTCCCTGGACCTCTTTCTTTTCTAATGATGCACACTCCACCTTGAGCCACATACAAGATTTTGTAAAAATTGGAATGGAAACTTTTATTCCTCATCAAAAGTACAGTAAAAGATCTAATTCACCTAAATGGTTTGACCATAATTGTGCTAGAGTAACTGAACAGAAAGCAATAGCCTACAATGCATACACAAGATCAAAAACTCATGAAGACTTTAATTACTTTAGAAACATCAGAAATCATGCCAAAACTGTATTAAACCTAACCAAATCAAACTTTCTCCACAAGCAGGCAAATAAACTTCTAAATAATCCAAATGATAACAAAATAATTTGGTCTACTCTTAACTCATTTAAATCCAACTTCACTACTGCTTCATCCATTCCACCATTAAAATCTCCGACTGGCAATCTTGTAAGTGACCCATGAGGTAGAGCTGACCTTCTTGCTGATATTTTCTCCACCAACTCAACCTTAGATGAAATAAATCAAGATGTCCCTGTACTTAATTTTGATTCGCCTGAAATTTCCTCACTTAAGATCCACACCAGACATGTCAAGGCTATTTTTCAGAATCTCTCAGTAGATAAGGCTCCTGGTCCAGATGAAATTCCTCCAATAGTACTTAAGAATTGCTCCTTGGTGCTCGCTCCTGTATTGGCAAAATTGTTCCGTCTGTGTACTCATACCTCATGCTTCCCAGTACCCTGGAAAGAAGCAAACATCTGTCCAGTTCCTAAAAAAGGTGCCTCTTCAGATCCATCAAACTACAGACCAATAGCTATGACTTCCACTCTTGGTAAAGTCTTTGAAATTATATTAAATAATCACATAATTAAGCATCTTGAGAATAATAAATTAATCAGTGATAGGCAATATGGTTTTGGACGGTGTCGATCAACTGCAGACATGCTTTGCCTTCTTACGCATCAAATCAACCAAGCTACAGACCAGCATGGTGGAGCACATACAGTAGCACTGGATATGTCAAAGGCATTTGATAGAGTCTGGCATCAATCCTTATTGTCGAAGATGTCACACTACGGCCTTGCATCATTAGTTCCACTAATTTCTTCTTATCTTCATAACAGAAAAATATGTGTAATGGTAGATGGCCTTTATTCTCAATTTAACTCAATAAATGCTGGTGTTCCCCAGGGATCAGTTTTGGCCCCAATTCTGTTCCTCATTCATATCAATGATCTCATATCTACCACTCATAATCCAATACATTCCTACGCAGATGACTCAACACTCCACAGTTCCTTCACATTTACCAATTCTTTCACCCAACCCGATCTTATAAATTCAAAAATAAACACTGCAATTTCTCTGAACCAGGACCTTTCTAGAATTAATGGATGGGGACAAAAAAATCTAGTTTCCTTTAATGCACAGAAAACCAAATACATTCAATTTTCTAACCGACAGAATCTCACTGACTCCCATATATTTTTTAATGATGTAAATATTCCCACTTCCCCTAGTATTGACATTCTCGGTGTAACATTAACTACTAACTTGAGCTGGACACATTATGTTAGAGGCATTGCTAAGAATGCCTCTAAAAATCTGGGACTCCTGTACAGAGTTCGAGAATTCTTCACTGGCGAGCAGTTGGCCGTGATATATAAAAGTCATGTGCGTTCTCAGATGGATTACTGTTCACCTCTGTGGGGTGGAAGTGGAGTGGTTGCATTGAGGCAGTTGGACAAAATTCAAAATAAAGCTATTAGATTGATCAATAACCCTGCAATCACACAGGACCTTCCTACATTATCCATACGAAGAAACGTTGCATCCCTTGCATTATTCTACGGATATTTTCACAGCAATTGTTCCGAGGAACTTGCTTCAATTGTGCCGCCTCTCCACATCTTTCCCCTTAGAACTAGGGCAGCTGAGAGCGCCCATGAATTTACACTTTCCCCTCCACAATGCAGAACTTCTGCTTATCAGAGTTCATTTGTCCCCAGAGCTGCTACTCTTTGGAATTCACTTCCCTCGAATTGCTTTCCACAAACTTACAATCTACAAATGTTTAAATCCAGTTGTTGCAAACATTTTATGAATGGAGGATGCCTTTAGTCACATAGACCTTTTTGTTTTGTCTGTATTTTTCCTTCCTCCGTTCATTGTCTCTTAAAAAAAAAAAAAAAAAAAGAAAAAAAAAAAAAAAAAAAACGACAGCTTGGGTAAGAGGTATCCTCACCAGGATTCGAACCCACTCACTCCAGGTATATTTGGGAGAGTCGGGCACCGTAACCACTCGGCCATGAGCGGATAATTATAAGGAAAGCAACTTTAGTTCTTATTATGTTCCTTCCAACAACCAACTATACTCCTAAAATCGATTAATGAAATTTACAAACACATGTGGCAATCCGTGGATTCGAATCCAGGATGCTCACACCGAAAATCAACACCTTATGCATCGCACCACGAAGACAGTTAAAGAATGGTGTTTGAGGAACCAGGTTTTTAGTCTCGTGGAGGACTATGCCTTCGAACACGTGGTGAGTTTATTAGACTTCGACCATGACTATTTTTACACTCCCCCCCCCCGCCAACTCGGTTAAGTGATAAACGATTTTTAATCGTCCTGGTACTATTATGGAACCTCTGAAAATGACAAATATCAATTATGTACGATTAAGTACGACAGGTTGGGTAAGAGGTATCCTCACCAGGATTCGAACCCACTCACTCCAGGTATATTTGGGAGAGTCGGGCACCGTAACCACTCGGCCATGAGCGGATATAAGGAAAGCAACCTTAGTTCTTATATGAGGAACCAGGTTTTTAGTCTCGTGTTCGAAGGCATAGTCCTCCACGAGACTAAAAACCTGGTTCCTCAAATAAAAACTAAGGTTGCTTTCCTTATATCCGCTCATGGCCGAGTGGTTACGGTGCCCGACTCTCCCAAATATACCTGGAGTGAGTGGGTTCGAATCCTGGTGAGGATACCTCTTACCCAACGATAATACACATTTGTAACAAAATTTGACTTGGGTTTTGTCAATTTCCACACTCATAAAACCCGACTTTTTGAAAACCCTAGCCAAGTTTCGTAAAATTAAAATAATACAGTAACCTTATTAAAATGTTGGCTCAGGTTTTTAAAATTTCCAAACCCATATAATCCGACTTTTTGAAAATCCGAACCAAGTTTTGACGAAACTTGGCTCGGATTTTACTAATTTTCATGTTAAAATTACACAGTAACCCTAATAAAAAGTTGGTTTGTGTTTTCATAGGGTTAACATTAGCCTAACCTAACGTAGTAAGAATGGGGTTAACATTAGCCGAACCTGACAAGTGACCTAACCTATCCTAATATGATGGGTGGGGGCTGCCGCCCCCACACCACCGCTGGTGGGCAACCATCCATGGGGTTAACATTAGCCTAACCTAACGTAGTAAGAATGGGGTTAACATTAGCCTAATCTAACAACCTAACCTAACCTAACCTAGTAAGAATGGGGTTAACATTAGCCTAACCTAACAACCTAACCAAACCTAGTAAGAATGGGGTTAACATTAGCCTAACCTAACAACCTAACCTAACCAAGTAAGAATGGGGTTAACATTAGCCTAACCTAACAACCTAACCTAACCTAGTAAGAATGGGGTTAACATTAGCCTAACCTAACCTAACCTAACCTTGTAAGAATGATGTTAACATTAGCCTAACCTAACAACCTAACCAAACCTAGTAAGAATGGGGTTAACATTAGCCTAACCTAACAACCTAACCTAACCTAACCTTGTAAGAATGGTGTTAACATTAGCCTAACCTAACAACCTAACCTAACCTAGTAAGAATGGGGTTAACATTAGCCTAACCTAACAACCTAACCTAACCTAACCTAGGGTAAAAATTTACCTATGGTCCCGTTAAAATATCCTCAAGTAACCTATTCAAAACTGTTCAGGGGACTGGTTAGAACTTGTAGGATGTTTAATTGAATGTCGGAAATCAGTATTTACTGAGAAATAAAAGTCTTAAAATGCGATATGTTTTACGGGAGGGTCTATACGCCGCCACATACGCGGGGCCCCGCCCACTGCCCAAAATGTACAAATATTATATTAGATTAGATTAACCTAACCTAACCCTAATATAATATAATGTAACATAACATAATATTACCTGGGAAAGAGAGGGCAGGGGCCTTGGGTGACCCATAGCGCATTTTAAGACTGTTATTTCTCAGTAAATACTGATTTCCGACATTCAATTAAACATCCTACAAGTTCTAACCAGTCCCCTGAACAGTTTTTAATAGGTTACTTGAGGATATTTTATCGGGACCATAGGTAAACATTTATCTAACCGAGTAAGAATGGGGTTAACATTAGCCTAACCTAACAACCTAACCTAACCTAGTAAGAATGGGGTTAACATTAGCCTAACCTAACAACCTAACCCTTGGGTGACCCATAGCGCATTTTAAGACTACATTAGCCTAACCTAACAACCTAACCTAACCTAGTAAGAATGGGGTTAACATTAGCCTAACCTAACAACCTTACCTAACCTAACCTAGTAAGAATGGGGTTAACATTAGCCTAACCTAACAACCTAACCTAACCCAACCTAGTAAGAATGGGGTTAACATTAGCCTAACCTAACAACCTAACCTAACCCAACCTAGTAAGAATGGGGTTAACATTAGCCTAACCTAACAACCTAACCTAACCCAACCTAGTAAGAATGGGGTTAACATTAGCCTAACCTAACAACCTAACCTAACCCAACCTAGTAAGAATGGGGTTAACATTAGCCTAACCTAACAACCTAACCTAACCTAACCTAGTAAGAAGGGGGTTAACATTAGCCTAACCTAACAACCTATCCTAACCTAGTAAGAATGGGGTTAACATTAGCCTAACCTAACAACCTAACCTAACCCAACCTAGTAAGAATGGGGTTAACATTAGCCTAACCTAACAACCTAACCTAACCCAACCTAGTAAGATTGGGGTTAACATTAGCCTACCCTAACAACCTAACCTAACCCAACCTAGTAAGAATGGGGTTAACATTAGCCTACCCTAACAACCTAACCTATCCTAACCTAGTAAGAAGGGGGTTAACATTAGCCTAACCTAACAACCTAGCCTAACCTAACCTAGTAAGAATGGGGTTAACATTAGCCTAACCTATCAACCTAACCTAACCTAGTAAAAATGGGGTTAACATTAGCCTAACCTAGCAACCTAACCTAACCTTACCTAACCTATCCTAGTATTATGTACTATAGCCTACCCCTTTGAAAGGACATTAGCCTAAACTAACAACCTTACTAACCTATCCTAGTATTATGGGTGGGGGCTGCCGCCCCGACACCCCCGCTGTTTGACATCAACTTACGTGTTAACACGACGTACGCCCGGTAACACAACTCATTCCGTGGGGGCTGTCCCCTGAACAGTTTTTAATAGGTTACTTGAGGATATTTTAACGGGACCATAGGTAAACATTTATCTAACCGAGTAAGAATGGGGTTAACATTAGCCTAACCTAACAACCTAACCTAACCTAACCTAGTAAGAATGGGGTTAACATTAGCCTAACCTAACAACCTATCTTAACCTAGTAAGAATGGGGTTAACATTAGCCTAACCTAACAACCTAACCTAACCTAGTAAGAATGGGGTTAACATTAGCCTAACCTAACAACCTAACCTAACCTAACCTAGTAAGAATGGGGTTAACATTAGCCTAACCTATCAACCTAACCTAACCTAGTAAGAATGGGGTTAACATTAGCCTAACCTAGCAACCTAACCTAACCTAACCTAGTAAGAATGGGGTTAACATTACCCTAACCTAACAACCTATCCTAACCTAGTAAGAATGGGGTTAACATTAGCCTGGGTGGGGGCTACCGCCCCCACACCCCCGCTGGTGGGCAACCAACCAACTAACCTTAATGAGCAGAGGAGGTAGTGGGTTGAGGGTCGTTGGGTTGAGTGGCTGGCTGAGGGTCGTCGGGTTGAGTGGCTGGAGGCTCTCACCGCTCATCGTGGTCAACAGGTGGTGGTAAAAAAACTGGGTTCAATGTTATTTTAATACCACGAATTTCGTTGATGTATTTGAAGATAAGGTAAACCTGACTTTTTGGAGCGACAGCGATTTCAGTAAGTTTTATTTTGTTTTTTTGAATTTTTCCTTCAGATATAGTGTTGTTTTATACTGAAGAGGAGCGGAAATTAGTATTTACCCATTATCCAACAATCTAAAAACACGCCCCCTACTAGTGGGAAGGGCTATGAAGTTCAGGGAAAATGAGGGGTTAAAAGCGTAAAAAAGACATTAGCCTAACCTAACAACCTTATCTAACCTATCCTAGTATTATGGGAGGGCAGCCCGCCCCGACACCCCCGCTGTTTGACATCAACTTACGTGTTAACACGACGTACGCCCGGTAACACAGCTCATTCCGTGGGGGCTGCCGCCCCCACACCCCAGCTGGTTGGGTAACAGTGCAAAAAACACAGTATTATGGGACATACCGTACTCCCTTTTTCTCTCCCTTATTATACATTTCCGCTCTTAATGACATATATAGCAATAATGTATATGCTCTACCAGACTTATTAGGCCTAAAAAAATCGATGGGCTAACTGTTGGTCTAAATCATCAGTATAACCGAAGAGAAATATTGAATCTATATGCTCTAAAGCTTATAAGAAAATTTGTTTTATCTATCTATCTATCTATTGCCTGACGCCGTGATCCCCAAAGGGGTGGCCACGAACGAACCGCCCCCATGCACCTCTGTCCCCAGTCAGTCGATGCCCCTCCCCCCAACCAGCACCGCCTTCGTTCATGTAGTTCCTCACTCCATCCTTCCACCTCATATTCGGTCTACCTCTCCCCCTCTGTCCCTCCACCTCGCTCTCGTACACCCTCTTAGTCATTCTCTCGCTTTCCATACGTTCCATATGGCCGAACCATCTCAAGTTGTTCCTTTTCACACTTTCCAGCATATCTACCTCCACACCACACCTCCTTCTTACTTCCTCATTAGTCTGTCTATCCCTCAATGTAACTCCGCACGCACTCCTTAAGTAATTAATTTCCACTGCTCTCACTCTTGGTCTGAGTCTCTCAACCAACGTCCATGCTTCGCTTCCGTAAGTCAGTGTCGGGATTACCACACTGTCATGCAAGGACTTCTTCACTTCCATACTGACCACCCTATTTCTTGTTACTGCTTTTAGCGTTCCTGCAACCCTCTTCCCCTGTTGTACCCTCTCCCGCACCTCTTCATCCATAGTCCCATCTTTATTCAACACACTGCCCAGATACTTAAAAGAGTTGACGATCTCCATAGCCTGACCGTTCAGCTTCACCTCACACTCTGTGACTTCACCCCTTTCGAAGACCATAACCTTGCTCTTCCCCGTATTTACCTTCAAATTCCGTTTTTCGCACACTGTTCCAAACTCATTTACCAGACCCTGCAACTCCCATTCATTATCACTCATCAGAACTCTATCATCTGCAACCAGCAGTATAGGTAGCTTCCACTCAATTCCCTCCCTTTTCAGCGATACACCAACATCCACTGCTCTTGATAGTATTTCTTTCATGACTCCATCGATATATACAGTAAACAACCACAGGGACATCACACACCCCTGTTTCAAACCAACATTCAGGTCAAAGAACTCGCTCTGCTCACTCTCCACACGTACTGCCACCTTTGCACCCTCATACATGCTCTTCACTGCTTTCAGCAACTTGCCCTCTACTCCGTATATTCTAAGTACTTTCCACAAACCTTCTCTATCCACTCTGTCATAGGCCTTCTCCAAGTCCATAAAGGCAACATACACCTTTTGTTTCTTCTCCAGGTACTTCTCCACAACTTTTTGTTTATACCCTTTTATAAATTTGTTTTAACCCTCGGCAAAACCTAATAAAAAAGTATGGTACTAAAATGTCTTTTTCGTAACAAGGTTGTCAATACGGTACTTCGAGTTATCGATAGCTCTAAAGATCATATGAAAATAAGTTAAACCCTCGGAAAAACCTAATATAAAAGTATGGTACTAAAATTTAATTTTCGTAACAAGGTTGTCAATACGGTACTTTCCCGTTATCAATGTACAGTTGGTCAAAGTTCCAGCTGACCCAGCCTCGCTCTGGGGCTCGCAGAATTATCTGGCAATACTGGTGTAGGAAGGAGGTGTGTCTTACAAAGATTGGGATTGGTAGATCTGATTTTGGCTATATCATTGTTAGAACATAATTATACTAAACAAGGGAAAGTAAGCCTATATCAAATAGAAATGCATACATCGCTATGAATGATCCCGAACATTCACCCAAGGTTCGTAGATTTGCTTAAATATTAAAGTTATTATATCCACTGATTGGCAACGCATATACTATCTGCTGGCTGCCACAACATACTTTACTCAATTTTATAATACATATTTCTGTTTTATTGGTGGCTGCTAAATGAAGGATCATTTAGTCTTCACAACGTGAACATTACATAGCCTAATTTGCAGTAATAAACAGGACAGACACAGGTAACACATTAATGGCAAGTGGTATCCCTGCGCCACTACACCAGTATGGCCAGCTAAATCTGCGAGCCCCAGAGCGAGGGTGGGTCAGCTGGAACTTTGACCAACTGTACAATCAACGCTGAAGATTGCAGAGTAAACACCGTAGACTTCATCGACTTTTCTTTCACCGTTGTTTAATCGAAAGCCAATTTTTTTTTTTTATTTACTAAGGGATTAGTAAGGGAGGGAAATGAGTGGAAGCTGCCGATACTGCTGTTTGCGGATGATACAGTTCTGATGAGTGATAATGAATGGGAGCTGCAGGGTTTGGTAAATTAATTTAGAACAGTGTTCAAAAAACGGAATTTGAAGGTAAATGCAGGGAAGAGCAAGGTTATGGTATTCGAAAGGGGTGAAGTCACAGAGTGTGAGGTGAAGTTGAACGGTCAGGCTATGGAGATCGTCAGCTCTTTTAACCCTCCTGGCCCGGGCTAGCTCTCCTAATGACAGTGCGGCGTACCCGGGCGATCTGGCCGAAAAACGTCTAGGCCTAGGCTACCGTATTTTGGTTAATTTTAACTGCTAGAAAGTTCCCACGCATCTATAAATGTAGTGCGGTTTCCATTCTGTAGACTGGCGTTGAGTAGAGCTCTCTAAGTCAACTGGTTCAGTTGTGATGACGATTTTAGTGGAGAGCATTTTCAGGCGATGTTAGCAATATGACAATCTTTTCACTACTGAAACAACGACATACAGACATACAATAACAAAGAGTCTTCTCCTTCTTGTTTTCGGAGGTGCGGTGATGCAACGATCGGCTTGTTTACATGCGTCGGACGCACGTCGTTCAGACCAGCTGAATAGGCTTGAAAGCTTACTATCTCCTGAAGGGAAAGGACCCGGGCACCTGCCCTTATTTCGTGGTGTCATATTAAAATGACACCCGGGCCAGAACGGTTAAGTATCTGGGCAGTGTGTTGAGTAAAGATGGAGCTGTGAATGAGGAGGTGCGGGATAGGGTGCAACAGGGGAAGAGGGTTGTAGGAACGTTGAAAGCAGTAACAAGAAATAGGGTGGTCAGTATGGAAGTGAAGAAGTCCTTGCATGACAGTGTGGTAATCCCGACACTAACTTACGGAAGCGAAGCATGGACGTTCGGGAAGAGACTTGGACCAAGAGTGAGAGCGGTGGAAAAGAGTTACTTGAGAAGTGTGTGCGGAGTTACATGGATAGGGATAGGACGAATGAGGGAAGTAAGAGAGAGTGTGTGTGTGTGCTAAAGTGTGAAAAGGAACAACTTGAGATGGTGGAATTCGGTCATATGGAACGCATGGAAAGCGAGAGATTGACTAAGAGGGTGTACGAGAGTGAGGTGGAAGGACAGAGAGGGAGAGGTGCACCGAAGGAGAGGTGGAGGATGGAGTGAAGTATAATGAAGGCAGTGCTGGAGGAGAGGGGTGTCGACTGACTGGGGACAGAGGTGCATGGGGCGTTCGTTCGTGGCCACCCCTTCGGGGATTGCGGCATCAGGCAATAGATAGATAGATAGATTAGTACTCAACCAGCGGGGGTGTGGGGGCGGTAGCCCTCACCCATAATACTAGGTTAGGTTAGGAAAGGTTGTTAGGTTAGGCTAATGTCTTTTCAAATCATTATGGGGGGGGGGGGGGGGTGTCTCAACATCGATCGATAGGCCTAATATTTTCCCTAGATTTCTAATTAATAACAAACACTATATATTGATGCAAATGAAAAGAACAAATACGAATCATAAAAAACACTGAAATTTTTTGGTATTATAATAAAAAAATCCAAAAACTGTATGTGCATTTCAAAACCACCTGTCCTCATCGCCCGTATTTGGAACACTGGTTATTGCACTTTGGACAGGTTACACTTATTGGAAGGCAACCATGGGAGGTGAAAATGTCTAAAGCAGCCGGATTCTTTTTAAAGACAGTGGAAAAAAGTTTGATCGGCTTCCCACACCCTGTACCCAAGCTGGCCATAGTCAAACTAAGGGCTTATATCCGGTACCACCTCTCTTCCAAATCATGGCATCACCCGATTGGTCGATAGACATCACGTGTCAGTTAACTCGATTACTTTTGGCAAGAATTAGGTAGGATGCATTGCTCTCGCCACCAGTGGTTCATTGCATTTGCCACCAGATGTCTCAGTTGTTGACTGACAGACATGGAAAAGAGCTCTCCCAGTGTAAAGAAACCATTAACCTAAGAAGTGGGCAGGGGGGGGGGGGGGGGGATTACACCATAGCCCTGTGCGGACCTATTTCACTGTTTCCATTCACTAAAATCGCTATCTTACCATAAATATCATTAATACTTATCCATATGCGCCTATTTTATATTTAATATGAAGATATTAACCTGTTGCAACAATAAAACAAGTAGAAACAGTGTTTGGTTGTCAAATGGAGAAATGAGCGATAGCGTACATTCATCAAGTGTGAAACAGCCTGGCCAACCACCCCTCCCTCATGATGCCTGGAGCGACACTGACGTCTCTCTCCTTGTCTCTTTCTCTTTCTCACGCTTGGTAACACATATGACTACGCCCTGCTAGCAACTCGCTATTGTTAGCACGAAAATATACCTAAGAATAAGGGAATAAAAGGGAAAATAGGTGATAATTGAAGGGGGGGGGGGGGGGGAGGAGGGGATGTGGAGGAGTGATATTGGCATGGGGCAAAAAAAAAAAAAAAAAACAGAAAAAATGCTACTGGGAAGGTTTACATTTTTTTTTTTAGGCCTAGGATCATAAGAGTCTTCCCGCAGCTGACCGGTGAAACTCATAAGAGTCTCCCCGCACTTGACGGGTTAAAAGGTAAATATCCATATTATATGTATTTTGATAGTTTCCTGGGACTGACACCTACATCAATAATTTGGAAAACAATTGCTTAATCACATGCCATTGAGATACATTTGTTAGCTATATTGTCGCGCATTCTGTATATTGACCAAAGATATTGTTATTACCCTTTCCTGAGTTAGGAATATATAAGCTATGAACTCTTAGGCATAGTTCACACATTCACAAGTGAGAGCACGAGCGAGCAAAATTCCACGAGTCATCTCTAGTGTTCATGAGTCACCATGATCACCACAAGTGCACTCGTGGTGACTTGTGCTCCACTACGAGTCACAATGAGTCACCACGAGTGTGCCGCGAGTGAACTGCAAGTGGTGGAAAATTTGAATTTTAACGATCATTTTTGGATCACAAGTAGATACAACTCACTACGAGTTACCATGAGTACAACACGAGTCACTACAAGTATGACACGAGTGACTCGGGCACTATTCGTCCATGTGGAATTGTCCGAAAGTTACCGCTAGTGTTCACGAGTCTTTTACGAGTAGTTTACGAGTCCGTACAAGTCACTATGAGCCACAAGAAGTCACTACAAGTTACGGGATGGATGTAGTTTTCGGGCGTACGGTCGTCATGTTTACATAGGGCGATCGCCGCGGTTAACTTCGCGTCTATTTTGACGGCGATTTATTCGGTTATTGGCCCCCTGCTGGCAATATATATGATGATGACAGTATGTCATGGGGGGGTGAGGGGGGCTTTCATTATTGTATCCAAAGGCAGTCAAAATAGAAGGGAACATGATGGCAAACGCCCGATGCCTCCGCCGCCGCCGTCATGTTTAAATCTGTCGATCGCCGTGGTTAAGTTCGCGTCTATTTTGACGACGATTTTTTTCGGATATTTGCCCCCTGCTGGCAATATATATGATGACAATATGTCATGGAGGGGTGAGGGGGGGAATGCCCCCTCAACATATTATTGTATCCAAAGGCAGTCAAAATAGACGGGAACATGATGGCATGATGACGTCCATGCTTCGCTTCCGTAAGTCAGTGTCGGGATTACCACACTGTCATGCAAGGACTTCTTCACTTCCATACTGACCACCCTATTTCTTGTTACTGCTTTTAGCGTTCCTGCAACCCTCTTCCCCTGTTGTACCCTCTCCCGCACCTCTTCATCCATAGTCCCATCTTTATTCAACACACTGCCCAGATACTTAAAAGAGTTGACGATCTCCATAGCCTGACCGTTCAGCTTCACCTCACACTCTGTGACTTCACCCCTTTCGAAGACCATAACCTTGCTCTTCCCCGTATTTACCTTCAAATTCCGTTTTTCGCACACTGTTCCAAACTCATTTACCAGACCCTGCAACTCCCATTCATTATCACTCATCAGAACTCTATCATCTGCAACCAGCAGTATAGGTAGCTTCCACTCAATTCCCTCCCTTTTCAGCGATACACCAACATCCACTGCTCTGATAGTATTTCTTTCATGACTCCATCGATATATACATAACAACCACAGGGACATCACACACCCCTGTTTCAAACCAACATTCAGGTCAAAGAACTCGCTCTGCTCACTCTCCACACGTACTGCCGCCTTTGCACCCTCATACATGCTCTTCACTGCTTTCAGCAACTTGCCCTCTACTCCGTATATTCTAAGTACTTTCCACAAACCTTCTCTATCCACTCTGTCATAGGCCTTCTCCAAGTCCATAAAGGCAACATACACCTTTTGTTTCTTCTCCAGGTACTTCTCCACAACTTTTTGTTTATACCCTTTTATAAATTTGTTTTAACCCTCGGCAAAACCTAATAAAAAAGTATGGTACTAAAATGTCTTTTTCGTAACAAGGTTGTCAATACGGTACTTCGAGTTATCGATAGCTCTAAAGATCATATGAAAATATGTTAAACCCTCGGAAAAACCTAATATAAAAGTATGGTACTAAAATTTAATTTTCGTAACAAGGTTGTCAATACGGTACTTTCCCGTTATCAATGTACAGTTGGTCAAAGTTCCAGCTGACCCAGCCTCGCTCTGGGGCTCGCAGAATTATCTGGCAATACTGGTGTAGGAAGGAGGTGTGTCTTACAAAGATTGGGATTGGTAGATCTGATTTTGGCTATATCATTGTTAGAACATAATTATACTAAACAAGGGAAAGTAAGCCTATATCAAATAGAAATGCATACATCGCTATGAATGATCCCGAACATTCACCCAAGGTTCGTAGATTTGCTTAAATATTCAAGTTATTATATCCACTGATTGGCAACGCATATACTATCTGCTGGCTGCCACAACATACTTTACTCAATTTTATAATACATATTTCTGTTTTATTGGTGGCTGCTAAATGAAGGATCATTTAGTCTTCACAACGTGAACATTACATAGCCTAATTTGCAGTAATAAACAGGACAGACACAGGTAACACATTAATGGCAAGTGGTATCCCTGCGCCACTACACCAGTATGGCCAGCTAAATCTGCGAGCCCCAGAGCGAGGGTGGGTCAGCTGGAACTTTGACCAACTGTACAATCAACGCTGAAGATTGCAGAGTAAACACCGTAGACTTCATCGACTTTTCTTTCACCGTTGTTTAATCGAAAGCCAATTTTTTTTTTTTATTTACTAAGGGATTAGTAAGGGAGGGAAATGAGTGGAAGCTGCCTATACTGCTGTTTGCGGATGATACAGTTCTGATGAGTGATAATGAATGGGAGCTGCAGGGTTTGGTAAATTAATTTAGAACAGTGTTCAAAAAACGGAATTTGAAGGTAATTGCAGGGAAGAGCAAGGTTATGGTATTCGAAAGGGGTGAAGTCACAGAGTGTGAGGTGAAGTTGAACGGTCAGGCTATGGAGATCGTCAGCTCTTTTAACCCTCCTGGCCCAGGCTAGCTCTCCTAATGACAGTGCGGCGTACCCGGGCGATCTGGCCGAAAAACGTCTAGGCCTAGGCTACCGTATTTTGGTTAATTTTAACTGCTAGAAATTTCCCACGCATCTATAAATGTAGTGCGGTTTCCATTCTGTAGACTGGCGTTGAGTAGAGCTCTCTAAGTCAACTGGTTCAGTTGTGATGACGATTTTAGTGGAGAGCATTTTCAGGCGATGTTAGCAATATGACAATCTTTTCACTACTGAAACAACGACATACAGACATACAATAACAAAAGAGTCTTCTCCTTCTTGTTTTCGGAGGTGCGGTGATGCAACGATCGGCTTTGTTTACATGCGTCGGACGCACGTCGTTCAGACCAAGCTGAATAGGCTTGAAAGCTTACTATCTCCTGAAAGGACACCCGGGCACCTGCCCTTATTTCGTGGTGTCATATTAAAATGACACCCGGGCCAGAAGGGTTAAGTATCTGGGCAGTGTGTTGAGTAAAGATGGAGCTGTGAATGAGGAGGTGCGGGATAGGGTGCAACAGGGGAAGAGGGTTGTAGGAACGTTGAAAGCAGTAACAAGAAATAGGGTGGTCAGTATGGAAGTGAAGAAGTCCTTGCATGACAGTGTGGTAATCCCGACACTAACTTACGGAAGCGAAGCATGGACGTTCGGGAAGAGACTTGGACCAAGAGTGAGAGCGGTGGAAATGAGTTACTTGAGAAGTGCGTGCGGAGTTACATGGAGGGATAGACGGACGAATGAGGAAGTAAGAAGGAGGTGTGGTGTGGAGGTAGATGTGCTGGAAAGTGTGAAAAGGAACAACTTGAGATGGTTCGGTCATATGGAACGCATGGAAAGCGAGAGATTGACTAAGAGGGTGTACGAGAGTGAGGTGGAAGGACAGAGAGGGAGAGGTGCACCGAAGGAGAGGTGGAGGGATGGAGTGAGGAAGTATATGAATGAAGGCAGTGCTGGTTGGGAGGAGGGGTGTCGACTGACTGGGGACAGAGGTGCATGGGGGCGGTTCGTTCGTGGCCACCCCTTCGGGGATTGCGGCATCAGGCAATAGATAGATAGATAGATTAGTACTCAACCAGCGGGGGTGTGGGGGCGGTAGCCCTCACCCATAATACTAGGTTAGGTTAGGAAAGGTTGTTAGGTTAGGCTAATGTCTTTTCAAATCATTATGGGGGGGGGGGGGGTGTCTCAACATCGATCGATAGGCCTAATATTTTCCCTAGATTTCTAATTTATTACAAACACTATATATTGATGCAAATGAAAAGAACAAATAAAAATCATAAAAAACACTGAAAATTTGTGGTATTATAATAAAAAAATCCAAAAACTGTATGTGCATTTCAAAACCACCTGTCCTCATCGCCCGTATTTGGAACACTGGTTATTGCACTTTGGACAGGTTACACTTATTGGAAGGCAACCATGGGACTCTGGGAGGTGAAAATGTCTAAAGCAGCCTGATTCTTTTTAAAGACAGTGGAAAAAAGTTTGATCGGCTTCCCACACCCTGTACACAAGCTGGCCATAGTCAAGCTAAGGGCTTATATCCGGTACCACCTCTCTTCCAAATCATGGCATCACCTGATTGGTCGATAGACATCACGTGTCCGTTAACTCGATTACTTTTGGCAAGAATTAGGTAGGATGCATTGCTCTCGTCACCAGTGGTTCATTGCATTTGCCACCAGATGTCTCAGTTGTTGACTGACAGACATGGAAAAGAGCTCTCCCAGTGTAAACAAACCATTAACCTAAGAAGTGCGCAGGGGGGGGGGGGGATTACACCATAGCCCTGTGCGGACCTATTTCACCGTTTCCATTCACTAAAATCGTTATCTTACCATAAATATCATTAATACTTATCCATATGCGCCTATTTTATGTTTAATATGAAGATATTAACCTGTTACAACAATAAAACAAGTGGAAACAGTGTTTGGCTGGTCAAAATGGAGAAATGAGAGCGATAGTTACATTCATCAAGTGTGAAACAGCCTGGCCAACATCCACCCCTCACGATGCCTGGAGCAACACTGACGTCTCTCTCCTTATCTCTTTCTCTTTCTCACGCTTGGTAACACATATGACTATGCCCTGCTAGCAACTCGCTATTGTTAGCACGAAAATATACCTAAGAATAAGGGAATAACAGGGAAAATAGGTGATAATTGAAGGGGGGGGGGGGGAAGGAGGGGATGTGGAGGAGTGATATTTGGCATGGCCAAGGGGCAAAAAAAAAAAAAAAAAACAGAAAAAATGCTACTGGGAAGGTTTACATTTTTTTTTTTAGGCCTAGGATCATAAGAGTCTTCCCGCAGCTGACCGGTGAAACTCATAAGAGTCTCCCCGCACTTGACGGGTTAAAAGGTAAATATCCATATAATATGTATTATGATAGTTTCCTGGGACTGACACCTACATCAATAATTTGGAAAAAAATTGCTTAATCACATGCCATTGAGATACATTTTTTACCTATATTGTCGCGCGTTCTGTATATTGACCAAAGATATTGTTATTACCTTTTCCTGAGTTAGGAATATATAAGCTATGAACTCTTAAGCATAGTTCACACATTCACAAGTGTGAGCACGAGCGAGCAAAATTCCACGAGTCATCTCTAGTGTTCATGAGTCACCACGATCACCACGAGTGCACTCGTGGTGACCTGTGCTCCACTATGAGTCACCACGAGTGTGCCGCGAGTGAACTGCAAGTGGTGGAAAATTTGAATTTTAACGATCATTTTTGGATCACAAGTAGATACAACTCACCACGAGTTACCATGAGTACAACACGAGTCACTACAAGTATGACACGAGTGACTCGGGCACTATTAGTCCACGTGAAATTGTCCGAAAGTTACCGCTAGTGTTCACAAGTCTTTTAAGAGTAGTTTACGAGTCCGTACAAGTCACTATGAGCCACAAGAAGTCACTACAAGTTACGGGATGGATGTTGTTTTCGGGCGTACGGTCGTCATGTTTACATAGGGCGATCGCCGCCGTTAACTTTGCGTCTATTTTGACGGCGATTTATTCGGTTATTAGCCCCCTGTTGGCAATATATATGATGATGACAGTATGTCATGGGGGGGTGAGGGGGTCTTTTATTATTGTATCCAAAGGCAGTCAAAATAGACGGGAAAATGATGGCAAGCGCCCGATGCCTCCGCCGCCGCCGTCATGTTTAAATTTGTCGATCACCGTGGTTAAGTTCGTCTATTTTGACGACTATTTTTTCGGATATTTGCCCCCTGTTGGCAATATATATGATGATGACAATATGTCATGGAGGGGTGAGGGGGGGAATGCCCCCTCAACATATTATTGTATCCAAAGGCAGTCAAAAGAGACGGGAACATGATGGCAAGCGTTCAACGCCGCTCCGCGTAGTGTAAACAAGGCTGGTGGTTCGCCCGAATTCTACATTCTACCTCAAGTTACTACGAGTCACAACGAGTCACTGAAAGTTGTCGGACTCTCGGTCAAAATTTTGTACAGGGGTGAAATTTTGCCGGACCAGCCAGAGTCGCCACCGGTGTCCACGGGTTCCACACGAATCGCCCGAGTCACTACGAGTCACCTAAAATTTCCCCAAGTCGCTACGCGAGTTCCCAAAAGTGCGGACTCGTGGCAACTCGGGCTAACACTCGTGAATGTGTAAATTAGGCTTTACTGTGGCCACATGTAGGTTCGTAGGTGTATAGGATAGAGGTGTTTCGGTACACTGCCCGATAATTGCCGGTAGTATCGTTACAATACTGTATATTTACAAGCACAAGGTGAATATCTTTTAACATTCGTTCTTACCATCTTGTATTTGCATTGTGATAAACATAAACTAAATATATTTATGGTTGAGACAGCGAGTGTTAAACCTAATTCCTACATATATTTATTTCAGTGCTAATTGTGACGGGCCACCAATACAGAGGTTCATACAAACTTCAAATCCCAAGTAAGTAACCGTTAAATTCTCTAAACATACCTCTCCTTTTGTTCCTTCTTCACCATAGTTGGGACAGAATAACTCATTAGCACTGGTCCTTCGAATACTTAAGAACTTTGGAGTTTGTGGTTATCGGAATGTGAGTCTCTGCTGGCTGGTTCATTTAGCTATTCTCCACAGGCTTCAAAGAGTTGTTCAGTGTGTTTGTGGGGAAAATCTACTGGAGGCAGGGGTTTCCACCCTCCACACTCAGTAAAAAGTTAAAAAAAAATGGCATTAGATTAACCTCTCCACTGCGTACCCCCTATAGTATACAGCCACCCCTGTGCGGAGGTATTTAATGGTTTCCTTCACTCAAATCGTCATCGTACCATAAATATCATTAATACTTATCCATATGCGCCTATTTTACGTTGATTATAAAGGTATTAACCTGTTACAGCAATAAAACAAGTGGAAACAGCGTTTGGCTGGTCAAAATCGGCAACAGAGGCCGGGAGTTGTAATCATCGAGTGTGAGCCAGCCTCCCACTCCTCCACTCCTCCCCATTTCTGGAGAGACACTGTCACGCGATACTCTCTCGCTCTTTCCCACGCTTGGTAACACAGATGACCACGCCCTGCTAGCAACTCACTAATGTTAGCACGAAAATATACCTAAGAATAAGGGAATAACAGGGAGAATAGGTGATAATTGAAGGAGGGGATGTGGAGGAGTGATATTTGCCATGGCCATGGGGCAATACAAAAAAAAAAAAAATATATATACTGGGCTGGTTTAAATATTTATTTTTTAGGCCTTGGATTATATAAGGAGTTCCACAGCACACCGGTACACCTTATATAAGTAGATCCGCACTTGCCGGGTTAAGTTATGACGATGCATACTCGTGGGCCACCTAGTCATAGGGTTTTAGTAAATTTGTTGTGTAGTTTGTAAGATCTCACACTCTCCTCCCAGTATCAATCGAAGATTTTGTTTACATAGATGACGCAGCTTGATGTGAAGGCAGGGGGAGCGTAGTGTCGTAGTGTTACAAGGGTATGAAACAATTGGAGGGGGGGGGGAAAGAGGGAGGCAGTTCTTGGTTGTTTACAATCAGCACGATATACAGTATATGCTGTTAGTAAGCATTTCCTGACAGTTATTACGGTGTTGATGACGTTTTATAACTAGCAGTGAAGAATGCTAAGCATATTTAAATGTACTTGTTCATAAATAATGTTCTTGAACCTGAAACTAATTTTGTAATGACTAGTAGACTACCTCCTTCAGTAGCTGAAACGTCTCTCTATCTCTCTCTCTGTATGTTGAAAGTAACACTATTATACATGTCCATTTGTATTTTATATTAATGAATCACATTATGGAATTAATTAATTTATATGATGAGAACTTGAGACATATATAATTATTTTGAAGTAGCATCACGAAGTAACATTTTACAGTCGCGGCCAAATATAATCATCCACCTTCCTCACCCTCTCCGAGCTCAGTATGTATATTTTTATCCTACTTGTCACTAAGGGATGGAGGTGGAGAACAATGGGTGAAGAGGTGGGTGGGTGTGGAGGTGGAGGTGGGGAAGTTGTGGTGGGATAGTTTAGACTAGAACGAATGGTTTGGCAAAAACAGAACTAGGTAGATGTATGAGGGTTTCCCTACAAGTAATACTGGGATAATAATTTATAGTATCTGCATTATTAACTTCAACTACTTACATAAAAAAGGAGATGCTTCAAAGCATGGAAGAAGGGAGGCAGTAAGGAGGAATACCAGGCAGCTATATAAACGAACTGCCAGAAGAGCTTCTTACAATGCTAAAAAGGCATTAATTAAGGACCTGGTCCTCAAACAAGTGTGCAACACACACGGACAATACCAATGGGATCTTGGTATTAGTTTATGACCAACCAGTTACGGGCCCCATCGATGATTATCAGTGTTTTATCACTTTCATGAACGATACTTTGTTGGTGTACATGTAATTACCATCGCAAAATCACTATAAGTGAAATACGAGAAACTGTTGGATTGTTCACCCATAACACAGGGATCGTGAGCTGGGTTTAGACCGTCGCGAACCCATAAACAGGGAACTTGAGCTGGGTTTAGACTGTCGCGCACCCATAAACAGGGAACGTGAGCTGGGTTTAGACCGTCGGCGTACCCACACACAAGGAACATGAGCTGGGTTTAGACCGTTGCGCACCCATAAACAGGGAACGTGAGCTGGGTTTAGAACGTCGGTTAGTTTTCGGTTAGGTTAGGTTAGGTTAGGCTAATGTTGAAAATACTAAAATGTGACGGTCCTCGGTATTAAACAACACTGTATATCAAAGACAAATAAATAAAACAAAATTAACTAGTAAAAAGGCTGTCCGGGGTCTCTTCAATTTTTACCAAATATATATCACATACTTTTTAAAAATGCAATCAAAATTTGTCTATCGTCAATAGTTTTTATATATGAATATAATAGCACAAGCATGTATAATCGCGGTTCATGGATTAGCACTCGTATACAGTAGCATACAGTTACTCAGTTTATTTTGTTGCAAGGTGGTTTAGAGCTATAAAGTATGGTGATACATATAACTCAAGGTATGAAGAAGAAAATAAAAGAAATCCAAAATTCCTACTCTAAATATTTGAATTTAAACAAATGTTTATATATGTTGGCCATGAATTGTAGCACTTGTAACGGTGTTGTGTTCAAACGGGTTATACAGTAGCGAATATTAGGTAACACTATATAATTATACAGTATATAATACAAAACAAAAACTATTCTAAGACATAAAACCCGATCATATAGTAGACTGGGGAGATTGTAGGCACCAATCGAACAGGGCACTTCCCAGGAGAGGCTACTCATATTTGATAAAAAGAGTCACTGGAACTCCTTTTTCCTCTGTTTGACCTCTCTTACTGCTTTTCTTTGTTGCTCACCTACACAGTGAGTAATCCAGCTAGCTCTCACAAACACACTATCTCTCTCTCTCTCCTTAGCACTACACCACACAAGAACACAAAATGTCTTTCCAATACACCCAAATTTATAATAATAAACAGGAAGAAGGAGGGACCACAATTGCCCTCAATCCATGAAACAGACACCTACTCAACGACTCCTCAAAATGCCTTGGAGAACGGCCTGACACTCTCACTATCAACTTCTGCAACATTCATGGCCTTTCCTTTTACTTCTACTCTGTTAAACACCACCTTTCCTCCAACAAACCTGATCTTCTCTTCTCCCCCCAAAACCCAGTTGTCTGAGGCAACTGACAGCAAACGCTTCTTTGTAGCCTCAAATTGTCTCTATTCTCAATTTCAAGCCAAAGGTGGATGTTGTTTGTATGTGCGTAATAATCTTACTTGCTCTCGTGTTCCCAACTTTGACTGTAATTTGACGTTATTTGATCTCCTCTTATTTCACTGACCAGACTGGTGAACTAGACTACATCTTTTTCTATCATAAATGCCCTGAAGCAGTTGGTTAAGAACCCTACTCGTATCCCTGACTGCCTTGGAGATCGGCCCAACATTTTAACTTATCTCTAACCTCTAATCCTTCTGCTTACTCTGTAAATCTTTTCTCTCCGTTGGGCTCCTCCGATATTAACCTTTCTCTGTTACCTGTCCTATCTCCCCAGTACAGTCACCCGATCCTCCCAGCCTGCGGCCCTTGTGGCATTTTGGTACTGCCGGCTAAGGGGCTCTTCGGCAGTACTTCTTTGATTCGTATAGACACATTTTTGCATCCGTGGCCGGGTACCCTCGGCGTGTGCTCAATGCATAACTGAGGTAGTCATCTTGGGTATGGAAGCATACATTCCATTTTATCGGTTTGCTCAAGCTTTTTGTACTGGTGTCCGAATTTTGGAGGAAACGATCAAACGGTAACGTCGCTTTCACACTCAAGAATCTTATACTCTCTATGTTTCAGCCTGGAATCAAGCCAAATCTTTTCTTCGACTAGCCAAAACCCCTGTTATCAATAACAAATGATCTGAACTTTCTAGCTGTTTTGGCAGGTTTTTGCTGGAGTTAACTGGACTATTTAGGTAGGTTCTTACATGGAGACTGCTGACTTCTGACTGGAGAAGTTGAATCCACATGAACACATGCATATGTGATAGAGGATAAATATAATACAGAGTACAAGCATAGGTTATATTATTCAATGTAACTATAATGTAATATACAGTTACTGTCAGACATGGATATGTATATATACAAGTTGCAGGGCACGAACGAGGATCCACAATAAGTTCCAGGAGGGATGACACTATGCAATTTCAGGATTTACACTAAGCACTTCCGGCGATATGGCACTTCCGTCACCGTGTCACTTCCGACGAGGTTCTTGGGCCGTGGTGGTGGTCCTGTTATGTGTTGATGACGGCAGGATGGAAGATGTTGTAGAACTCTTGGGTTTGGAATCTTGAATGAATATGTTCCATTCTACCAGTGTTATACATAACATATCATCGGATTAACGCGAGGAGAAGTTATACCAGTGTTGTACTGTCTCGCTCAACTATCCTGATCTTTATTGGAGTCGTTTATTAAGAACCTTAAAGTACTCCTGGGTTTGGGGTCTTAAATGAATATGAATCTGTTCTGCCAGTGCTATGCATATCGTATCATCGAACTAACGTAAGAGGGTTGATATGCAACGTCTCTTAACCGTCCTAACCTTTATAAAAGTCTTTCAGGGACTTTGGATGGGTTTATTTGGGCCTTTTACGTATATGTTTCTTATTGCCAGTGCCTGGGACAACGTATCATATGGACTCTATGCAGAGTGCTGTTATGCAATTGCTATGGTATCTCGCGAGCCCTTACATAGAAGAAGCCAATTTCCAGTGCATGAACTTCTAATAAGTACCAGAATGGGGCCTGTTTACTACCGCTAATGTGCAACGTCAGTACAGCTTTCTTTAGCGACAGTAATTCCTGATGCTCGATGCAGAAGAATTAATATTGAGTTGCCACCATGGTGATTCAATAACAATTCCTTTGTAGAGCCAAAATCTAAAAATCCTCCACAAACCTTTATATGCCAGTGCTTTAATAGTTTATTGAGTACAGCCCAAATCTTCAAGCTCTTAAAATATCTTCCAGTGAAGTATGTTTTAAGAGCTTTCCAACTGTTGTAGATCTTAACTTTGCCTGTCATAGTCTTACCGCTTGTGGCGTTTCTCCAGGTATCCCTTCTCCGGGCAAGAAGGTCGGATGTGGTGGGAGGTGGGCCTGGGGTGGCTGGGGTAGCCCCTCTAGATTTCTCTGTCACGGCGGTGGTGCAGCTTGGAGGAAGAAGGGCTCCTGGTGATGTTGGATCTATGCAAGTTTTTACTTGCCTTGCCTTCCTTCTGGTTCTTCTTTCGCCTTTCACTGTTCGGATTCCTAATTGTGACGATTATGTCCTTTCTGGGTGTTGGAGGAAGTGCAGGTGTGATCTAGGCGACTCGGGCGTACTCTGCTGGTGTGGCGGTTGGTACTTCTTTCCTCGGGGGTGTGGTGGCAAGGGTGGTAATATTATTTCTTGGCGGTGTTGTGTTTCCACTCTCCTTTCTCATTATTTCACTAGCTCTAGCTATTCCTAAGCTTTCTGGCATCTAGCTTAAAACTTCTCCAACAGTTTGACTTTCTCGTCTTTCCCTCCCCTTTTCCACTCTGACAGTGCCACCGCCATTTTTTCCTCTAACATAGATGAACACTTCACTCAAATCGCTAAAATCTCCAACTTGGATGATTCCGGTGCTATTCCTCCCTCTCCATCCCCCTCTTTCTTACTTATGCTTAATATCCTAATCTCTTCTAAGGATGTACTTTCTGCTCTCTCTGGGCTTAATACTAAGTCGTACGAACCAAGTGGTGTTCCGCCTGTTGTATTAAAAAGCATTTCTTCCATGATGACTCCCTGTCAACCAATCAACTATCGTCCAATTGCTCTTATTTTATTGCATATTTAAAGTTTGTTTATATATTCATAAAACAAAATTTTGTAAGCATTTGTCTTCCCATAATCTTCTTTCAGATACTCAGTATTGTTTCCTTAACGGCTGCTTTACTGGTGATCTTTTTTTATATTACTAACCCTTGGTCATCCTCCTTTCAGAATTTCGGTGAAACATTTTCTATTGCGCTAGACATATCGAAAGCCTTCTATAGCGTCTGGTACAAATTATTAACCCTTATTTAGCGGCGAGCAACATAAGTCGAGTTAAAAAAAGCTGGACTATGTGGCGGCGCTCGATAACTCGGTGGCCATTCAGCACGTAATGTGGCTGAGAGAGAGAGACAAGTGGTGGCAGGAGACTAGCGAGCGTATGACTGCTCCAGACCACCGCGGCGAACCTACTGACACAAATCTCAGCTCCCTCCTCCCTCTCTCACTCGCTACATACTCAATTATGTACTGAAAGTACCGAATTACCTGCTTTTTGCACTCGCGTTGCACGGTTATTGCAAGAAAACTATCCATCATACAAGGATCGTTATGGTGTCATTCGAAAGCTCTGTTTATGCCCTTTCAGGGATAGGTACTTGTTTTACGTTCTGGGTCTTATTTAGGCATGAAAATGATCACGTAAACAGCCCTATTTTGGCTAAAAACACCCCGCTGTGCGGTACACATAAATAAACCGCATAGGCCGCTCGTAAGGTGTTAATGTCTAAACTATTCTCCTTCGGTTTCTATCCCTTCATCTGTGCCTTTATCTCTAACTTGTTCTCTGGCCATTCCATAGCTGTGATTGTGGATGGCCATCACTCCCTTCCTCAATCTATCAACTCCGGTGTTCTTCAGGGCTCTGTCCTATCTACATTTCAATATATAATATTCATTAATGATCTTAAATGTACCTCTAGTCCTATTCACTCATATGTTGATGACACGACCTTACACCATTCAACTAGTTTTCCAAAACAATACTCAATGCAATCACCTCAAAACTCATGTGATGAAACCATAACATGCTTATCTTCTCATATATCAACTATCGCAGTACTCTAAGTGTCCATTTTTCTTTTGACCTTTCTTGGAAAGATCATATCACCACTCTTGTTAAATCAGCTTCTCAGAAGTTGAATAATTTCCATTTTTCGAAAATTATATTATGCTTAATACAATATTTAATCACATTTTACGTATAATTTGTTGCATTATGCATGATGTATAAATAATAAAATTAGGTATCTTGTTTTTGCTGTTACATGACAAGACTATACATGTGAGGCCTTTTCAATTCTGTTAAGACTTTTTGTTTTGTTTTTTTGTAGAGACGTTACAATCCCTAAATGTCCTAATTTTTCACCGTAACGTTTACTGTAGATTTGTTTTTGTTTCCTTTCACTTCTTATTGACCATCTGAATATATCTCGGACTATCGTTAGTAATAATCAACGTACCTAGGAACGGTTTAACCCGTTCACTACCAGTTCCATCCTTGTAATTTGATAATGGCTACTAATAGACGATTGTATTCATTTTCAGCAATGAACAGGCTTCAAATGATCTTAATTAACCCTTTTTACTACCACTGAACCTTCCTAAGCTGCACAAAATCGTTTTTTATACAACTAGATAAAAACAAAACAAAAGTGTCGCCGGTATAGAAGGGGTTAAGGACAGACCAGACAGACTGTCGGAAAGGAAACCGTGAAACTGAACACACCGTTCTTATGGGCCGCTACCAAACACTCCTAACGCTGTGTTTGACAAGAAAGCCAAAGTGTTATCACAACGTACTTATATTCAGGGCAAGAGTGAATATAACATCGTGGACGAAATTTATTTTGTTTGATATAACAAACACACTACTCATTTAATTTCACCTTGATGTTTATATGTGTTGGTTTTCCTATAGAATATAGTCATGAGAGAGAGAGAGAGAGAGAGAGAGAGAGAGAGAGAGAGAGAGATTGAGAGCGAGAGCGAGAGCGGAAGAGAGCTAGTAAATCCTGGGTCCCCTATCTCCCCCGCACCCTTTCCAACATAACTTTCTCCGTTATCACCCTCACAACAACCTTTTGACCGTTTGCCCGCTCTTTCTCTCCCTTGTATTCCTCTTTATATTTACAGGCTAACCTTTTCCTCGTTTCATCCTTTTTCTCGCTACATAGATATTTCAAATGTTTCATCCCTTCCCACATATCTCTTTCTCTCTCTCTGTCTCTCTCTCTCTCTCTCTCTCTCTCTCTCTCTCTCTCTCTCTCTCTTTCTCTCTTTCTCTCTCTCTCTCTCTCTCTCTTTGTACACATGTAAAGAGGAACATTATTTATCAAAATCATAATAATTCCAGGATTAATTCATTATGGTGTAGGCCACTTAGCAAATATATACACATTTGCACATAACATCTTCTGTGAGATATTTGGAGTCTTTTCTATTTGTGCATAATAAAAATATGAACAAGTATATACTTATCATAATCGTGTTTACAATCGTATGAAGTTTTATTAAATCGGAAACTGCCACCATTGCAGCATATATGCCGCAATAAAAATGCGCCGCCGGCGTTACCAACATCGCTTCCATGATGCGTAACCCGTCCAATCAGTCAGTCAGTCAGTCAGTAGCCAGCCCTTACTCCTATAAAGTGTAGGGAGGATCAGCGAGATACATGGGAAAGGAAACAGAGGTGACAGGAGAAGAACACATTTAACAGTTAGGCCACAAAAAGAAAGCACACAAGCATTCAGAAGCACCAATCACTCATCAGCCCCCAAAATCAATGGCTTCACCTCAGATCTTATACTTCAGGACAAGGTCTCTTCACATCAACATCTGGGATAAAGACCTTCCAGGTTTTTCATTTAAAAGGGTCCAGAAACCTTCATTTACTCTCTCTAACAAACTTCCTCCATTCATTCCTGTCATTTGCTAATTCTTTTGCTTCAACCATTCCCTTTTCACGCTTTGACATACATTCTGACACCATGCCTTACCATCTTCTTCTCGGCTTTCCACGCCTTCTTCTTTCTTCCACTTCACTGACTAACTATTCTTTCTTCTTGGATTCTTGTCATGTGACCATACCATCTGAGAACATTTTGTTCAACCTTTTGCTCTACTGACTTCTTAACTCCACATTCCTCCCTTATGTATGTTCACACTTCATACTTTGTCTATTCTTCGAACTCCACACACATTTCTTAGCAAATCCATTTCAAATGCTCTTACTCGTGACTTTTCATTGTTATACCAAACCAGAGTTTCACATCCATACATCACAATCAACACACAATCCTCTCACTGCTTCCATACTCAGGTGTCTGCTCCTAAACAATGCTTTCGTTGCTCCAGCTACTGTTCTTCCTTGTGTTACTCTGTATTCTACTTCTCTTGTACATTTTCCCCTTTTCTCAGTCATGGCTCCCAGATACATACATTCTTCTACTAGTTCAAGCTGTTCTTCGTTAATTCTTACAATACACACAGTGTCGCCTTCTCTTTCTACTACCATTACCTTGCTTGTATTAACATTTACTTTCAGACCTCGTCTTTCTCGCATACTTCCTCAAATATCTCCCATCTGTCACAGTCATTCTCGCCCTCGGCACATAACACTGCGTCATCTGCATGCACCACATTTGTGACAATCAGTCTGTTCCCACTAATCACCATATCTGCTCCCTCTCTTCTTGTTCTGTCCTTTACTTCTCTCATTACCCCATCCATGTAAATAATATTAATTGTCAATTCAATGAAAAGTCAGGTTTTTTCCTATCCCATCCTTTATTTGTGGGGAACATTGTTATCAGATTTCTTTCCATCTCCTTGTTGTTTACATATTATACGCTAATGTCTGCCACATTTTGTAATTGATTTGTTTTCTTCATCACAAATACATATTTTGCTCAGATGTCTTTGCTCTCATAATTTATGTGAAGGTTGCATATATGCCACAACAAGCATTTTGAATAGCATACTGATAATTGCTCTTTTAACAATGGCATGTCTTACAAAGGCAAAACTGAAAGCAACATATGTTATGAGTAAAAAGGCAAAATGTATTTCATTCAAAAGGAAAACAATGGAGGGGATGAAGAAAGAAGGCAGGAGTCCTAGAAGTGAAAACAAAATCATATCCTGGCCGAGGTAGCCGAAACCTTCAACATCAGTACAAACACCAGCACTAAAAATTCATATGTGCCTGACAAAAACTACTAATAAAAACATAACAAAATTACTATAACTCCTCCGTTTTGTTTTGTTTTTTTCTATGTGAATGAGGGAATCTAAAGGCAAAACTGCCTGTGACGAGTGCCTCCCCAAGAGTTAAAAGAGTGACAGAGCCAAAATCAAGGAATGTGCAAGCCAAAATGCCTGGACATACAGAGTTTGAGGCATTTTAAATCAGGATGAGGGAAAGATGGATAGATGTTGAATAGAAGAAAGATTGGGAATATAATTTCACTCTTGGGCTGGAGAGTTGCACAGGGTAGGGGTGGAATTGTGTTGCAAAATGGGTGATACATGCTTTACAGACTGTAGGGGAGGTGGTATACACTGAGAGAGCTCTGAGGAATACTGGTAATTGTAATAGCGGTAGAATAGCGAGAAAGATGCAACATTGCAGTGAAGAGAGAGAGGCTGCAGAGAATCGGTGAGTGGATGTGAGTTGATGAGACAAAATCCTGTCTTTTTTATCTTTGTCTAGATGTGTTGTGTGAGAGGAGTCTCCCCACACATGCGAACAATACTCAATACATGGATTGACTGACAACTATGCCCTTGTAACAGAGCAAGAAGCTGTGCAAGGGTAAAGAACCCCCGGAGGTAGTTGAGCACAACTAACTTCTGGGAAGCTGTTTTAGCAAGAGTGCATTTATTATTGATGAAAGAGTGTTTGGCGAGTCAAAGAACAGATTTAGCTTGATTCTGGGCAGACACATAGGGAGAATTAGACTCTTCAGCTTGAAGGCGATGGTACCGTTTGAATGCATCCTCCTTATTGCAGACAGCAGTAGAATAAGCGCAAGTAAACCAAGATTTGTGTGCATTAGACTGAAAGAAAATGGAATGTATACTTCAATGCCCGCAAGGAATACTTCGGTAATGCGTTCAGTACTCTCTGAGAGTCCCCGGCCACGGAAGCAAAAATGATTCCAATGCCACAAGCGACGCTGGCTGAGAGGATCTGGTGGCTGTACTGGAGCGATAGGACAGATCACTGAGAAAAGTTTATGGAGAGAAGTGAAGCACAAAAAAAAAAAATAGTCAATAAGACATTAAAGTAAACACCTGAAACATATTCAGCAATCTAAACTATGGGAAATCGGTATCTTTTACAAGAAACTGGGTGTTCGCTGGATATTTTACTCCAAGCGATGCACTAATAAGAGCTAGGTTTGCTGATTTATGTACTCAGTCAATGGTAGTGTTTGCACACACATTTTATGTATTTTTTGGGACACCCAACCTCAATCTCTGTGAAGGTGTCCATCTCAACGACAACGGCAAAACTCAGCTTGTTGATATCTGTTATCAATATATCTTCAGCTTGATAGAAACAATGACATGAAGATCAACATCTACCCTACTCCCAAGTGAATGTTTCTACTCTTTTGAGAAGTGTGGTTTGGGTGGAACCTCCGCACACATACGAACAGTACTCGATACATGGGTGCACCGTGCCTCTGCACAGAGCAAGAAACACATCTAACTTCTGGGAAGCTGTTGTAATAGTTGTAATATAATCTTTCCAAGAAAGGTCAGTAGAAAAAAATAAAATAAAACTAATGTATACAGATGAAGGGTTGATATGTGTATTGTTAAAGAGTAAGTGGTCGTGTGGCAGATTTTGATTTGTAGATAGGGAAAGATATTAGGTTTTGGAATCATTAAAAGCAACAAGATTCTCTCTGCAGTTCATGGTGTGACGCCTCCCGGCGTTAGCAGAATGGTTGCGTGGGGCATTGCAGCTCGCTAGCGCTCGCCAGGATGGGGGGATAGGCTACAGTTGTCCTAGAATGATCTGCTTTATTTCATTAGTGTCGTGTTGCCACAGACAGTCTAGAAATGGTCTATGTTTTGGTCTCTGACCGTGCCTTATATTTTATATTAGCTATAATATAAATGTTGCTTGTGTGGGAGGCGAGCGAGAGAGGGTGAGGGGGTACACCCGGCAGCGAGGTGAGCTATGACGCGGCTCGCTTGGGCGCTGACGGCGTTGGCGGCCAGGTGGTCAACTAGTCCCTTCCCGTCGCTGCCTCGTGTTCTTTACCAGCTCAGAGCTTGCCTGACACGCGTATCGCCTACATCCATTGCAATTCTGTCCCCCATACTCGCTACTTTGCATACTATTTCTCTCTCGACTTCTCCTTTCTCATTCTCTAATCTTTATTAAACTCAACATCCCTTCTGGTTTCAGCATAGACGTTCACCGTCGACCAGTCGTATTGTACGCGAAGCTCTCAGATATTTCCATGTATTAGGTTAAGGAGGTATTATGCTTTATTGAGGGTTAGAGAGACGGACTTTTCCGTATGTGTCCTCTCTCGGGAAGGTTGTAGACCGGTATATGTCTCCCTTGCAGGGTGTTGAGTGATTCTTCTTGGTTATCTAAAGCTAGACTAGGGGTAAGGTTACTGTGTCGTTGTCTCCGATGTGTGCAGTGTTAGCTAAGCTCTGCACGACATCGACAGGTACTGTGGGAGCCTAAGTTGTCTTCGGGTTGGTTTACTTTGCAAGCACAGCGCTGTGGTGTGAGAGGGCCATAGCCTATCCCTCACAACATAGTGCTGCCTCTTTGTGTTGACTTCTGAGGGATCGCCAGGATAGAGCTAGGTACTAGAGACCTAGATTTATCAAGAGAGCATCCCCGTCATATAACGTAATCTTCATTATACCACCCTCGGACAACGTTAGGCTACGAGCCGCATACTCGCCCATTGTTGCCCTGCCTTGATACCCCAGCTAGACTTTATTAACTGAGCAGACACTGGTTAGAGATAAGCCCCATTATTATATGTATGCCACATTATTATTCACTGCACTTTTGAGCCGAGGTTGTTGTTGAGTTGCACAACCCGAGTAGGCTGTTGCGTTGTGTCATGAAGCATTTCTTTAGTTGTCGAGCATTACTACCTTTGCGCAGTCTTTATTATTCGCCTGCCTATTATTACTATATGTCCTAGCATTTATTGTGACCCGTATTCTGCATTATAATTGTTCAAGATTCTTTACGAACATCTTCCCATCATCAGACTTATTTCAGAAGTTTCCAGTTGATGTTGCAGGACTAGCATTGCACTTTCTTTAATACAGGAGTGCCAGTTATTTGAGTATCTACCGTAACGTTAATTAATCACGTTACCTATCTTTTCTTTGTGTAACATAATCGAGTAATCTTTTACTGTTTGAGAATAGGCTGTTTCATTGAGCGTCAGCCTAGTGTGTGTGCACCAGTTACCGAGTCATAGGATACCTCGTTGTCCAGGCACGACTCAGGGCGGTAATGGTGTTTTGTTTTCCAGTGTTTAAGGCAGGGGTTGGATCTAGTGTTACCGTTGTTGCTTTTGCCATTATCTAGTCCAATGTTGAAGAGCCCTGTGTCTTTGAGAACCTGGATCGTAACAAATGGCGACCTAGCTCAGGATCTTGTGAACTAAGAGATAATTGCAGGATTGTTGTGGTCATTTGTTTTATTGAGGAATATAGTGGGCACGTTAGATTTTTTTTTGGCAAAGTAGTATAGCACTTGAGAGTCTTCAGACATTTTTGGCAAGTGAATAGTGCTACATAGGAGCTTGGGTACTTCTTTTTTTTATAAACGTGAAAATTTTTGGTGGACACAATGGGAGACGAATCAGATCATACTGAGGGTTCAGGGAATGATGCAGGCTCTGATGGGCAGATGCCAGGGGGGTTAGTAACTAGTGAGGAGGCCGCAAAGAAGTTTTTGGAGGTGCCTATAACAGCTGATCGACTAGAGGGAATTAGCAAGTATGGTCTACAGTGTTTGGCTCCCCTCATGGGGCTTAAGGTGGCTCATGGCATCAAGAAGAACGATTTGAGGGCTTGCGTACTGGGGGCGGCTAGTGAGGTCCAGGGTGGAGAGGGTGCTCGTGGACTTCTGCTCGAGCCCCCCCTCCACTCTACTCCCATCGGGACCTCTAGGATGCCGAAGTTTAGTACGTTCCCGCAGGCCGATAGCCGCTGGCTGCGTGGTTTAGGATCGCTGGGTGGGCCTCCAATAGTTGCACCTCCTCCTCAAAGTTTCACTACAGAAATGCTCTTCCAGCTTGAGATGGCTAAGATGCAGGCTGAGCGTGAGGAACGTCTCGCTAAGGTTAAACAACAGACGGATCTCGAACTCGCTAAGGCTAAACAACAGACTGATCTCGAACTCGCGAGAATAAAATCCGAGTCGGAGGCTGAGTCTACCAGGTACCGGGCAGATATCGATCTTGAGAAGACTCGGGTGGAAACGACAGGGCAACGTCTCGGTGGTGGGAATTGTGGGCATGATCAGACTTTGTCGCACCTGTTGAAGCTAGTCCCTGTATTTGATGAGTCGGGTGTCACCGAATTTGTCATGAGATTCGAGAAGAAGTGCCAGGAACACCAGTGGCCAGGGGAGAAGTGGGCAGCCCTTGTTTCCTCTAGACTTGTGGGCAAGGGACTCAAGGCTTATGATGCATTGCCAATAGAGTCGTGTATTATCTATGAGGAACTCAAGGAGGCTGTCCTGAGAGCATACGAACTACAACCAGAGACGTACAGGTTGAAGTTCCGGGGTGTTACCAAGGGACGGGAGAGTACCTTTTTGGAACATGCCCGGGAGCTGTCCGATGCTTTTGAGAATTGGCTGAGGTCGGAGAAAGCTACTACGTTTGACGACATTAAACAGTTGGTGCTTTTAGAGCAGTTTTTCAAATGCATGGGCGGCGACCTGACGTTAAACCTGAAAGAAAAGCAACCAAAAACTCTACAGGAGGCAGCTGAGATGGCTGACCTCCGGCTATCACTAATTCGTGGGTGCGGGTCTGCCCAGCGTAGTGAGGCAGGTAACAAGGGGCGTGACGCCCCACCCCCCCGAGTTAGTGATATACGTTATGCAAACAAGTACAAGAGCCATGATACCAAGACTGACCACAAGACTAGCACCGTCCCGTTTAAGAAGGGGCCGGGCCCTTCCCAGTACCAAGGGAAGCCCAAAGGGGAGTTGGAGTGTTATCATTGTCATAAAAAGGGGCACTTTGCAAGAGTCTGTCCTAGCAAACCACCTACAGCAGCTGTGTCTTTGGCCTGCAACATTGGTGTGTCTCCGAAGTCGTCTGAGTTTGCCCGGGGCAGTTCGTCAGAGGCTGAGGCACAGCCAATGCAGAAGCACCTGGGAGGCTCGAACCCTGCTCAGGATGTTTTTTGCGACCATAGAGGGCGGGGTTGCGTGATGTGGGCGGGGCGCAAGTATGGAGTAGAGGTCTTACGTGATACAGGTGCTTCCCAGACTCTGATGAAAAACTTGACTGGCTACCCTATAAACGCGGCTCGGGTGGTAGTGGTGCAGGGTATTAATGCAACTCGGTTATACCCGCTGGTGCGGTTGGAGTTGGAGGTGGATGATGTGGCACGTGAATTGGATGTCGGGATTGTGGAGAAACTGCCAGTGGAGGGCGTCGACCTTCTTCTCGGCAACGACTTTGCAATGCCCGCTTCTGAGGTTCTACCCTTAGTCGTTGCCGAGAGGCCGGCCGACGTGAGTAGGGAAGAGCAAGAGTGGGTCGAGCGGTGCCAGACACAACCCATGGCGTGTGTTGTCACCCGAGCTCGGGCAGCTAAAGTGTCACAGCCTAGTCCTCCGTCTTCAGACCAGCGGAGGAACGATCAACAGGAGGAGGCTAAAGCTGGAGTTGGTTTTAAGAGTTTTGACTCGGCGGCTCTCCTGAGTGATTCAGTATTAGCACCATTACTTAATTCTGGAGTAGCCCCTGGGCCTGTCATCGAGAGTGACGAGGCTGGGCATGACGAGTCTCCACGACAGCAACGTTATGTACATCGAGAGAGACAGAGGGAGCAGCCCAGTATCGGGAAAGGTCATGCATTGCTCCGGGAGCAGTTAGATCGCTTGGCACCCTCAGATATACGTCGGTTGCAACTAGAGAACCCTGAGCTCCAAACGTGTGCTAATGGAGCTGTAGAGCTCGACGAGGACGGCGATGCACAGCCAGGAGATTTTTTTTATTTAGAAGGCATCCTCTATAGGCGTTTTCAAGACCTTAAACGTAGTTGGCAAGAGGGGTCCGGAGTAGTGGACCAGTTGGTGGTGCCACGGAAGTGCAGGGATAGCCTACTGAGGTTGGCGCATGACATACCACTGGCAGGACATCTAGGGGTGAGAAAAACGGTGGCGGCTTTAGAAAAATTGTTTTGGTGGCCGGGGTTGAAGGGGCAGGTGGTAACCTGGATAGCAAGGTGTCATACGTGCCAGAGGGTTGGAAAACCTAACCAAACAATTCCGAGAGCCCCGTTGCACCCCATTCCTGTCAGTGGACCCCCCTTCAGTAAGGTCATCATTGATATGGTTGGACCCCTACCCCCTACTAGTGCCGGTAATAAATTTCTAGTAACTATCATGGATGTGGTCACTCGTTATCCTGATGCATATCCAATGAGAAATGGCACGGCGAAAACTGTTGTCCGGAACCTGCTCTTGTATTGCTCGCGGTATGGTTACCCGCAAGAGGTGCAATCGGACCAAGGTTCTAATTTTACATCTAATCTGTTCAAACAAACTATGATTCAGCATGGCATCAGCACTGTCGTCTCTTCTGCGTATCACCCGGAGAGTCAAGGGGTGTTGGAGAGGTGGCACGCCACGCTAAAAAGCATGCTTCGATGTTACTGCGCAGAGAACGGAAAGGGTTGGGACCTTGGTCTGCCGTATGTTTTGTTCGCGGCAAGAGAAGTACCTGGAGAGAGTCTCGGTTTCAGTCCGAATGAGCTTGTTTTCGGGCATCAGGTGAGGGGCCCTCTCCACATGGTGAAGGAGATTTGGGAGGGTACCGCTAAGTCATGTTCTATGTTGAGATACGTCCTCGAGAGCAGAGAGAGAATGCTTAGAAGTCTGGAGCTGGCCGGCGTAATTTGGTGAGTTCGCAGGCCCGTATGAAGGACAGGTACGATACTAAGGCGAAACTCCGGGAGTTTCAGGTAGGTCAAGAGGTGTTGGTCCTGTTGCCTTTGTCAGGTCATCCTCTGGCTGCCAAGTACGCTGGGCCTTATCGGGTGGTGTCAAAGATCTCCGATCTAGATTACCTCGTTGCCACTCCAGACCGGAAAAAGCGTAACCAACTATGCCACATTAATTTGTTGAAGGAGTATGTGAGGCGCCCACCTGAGTCACTAGCTGTCCCTGTGTTGACCTGCTGCGGTCATGGTGGAGAAGGAGAGGGGGGCAGTAATGATCAGGTGGATGATAACTGGGATTGTCATGTCTCGGCTGATCAGTGGGCGGGGAATTCGAGCCAATGTGCGCATGATGCTCTGGTGCACCTGCCGGAGGAACAGCAGGTGGCAGTGCAGCGCCTGTTCGATTCATACCCCACTGTATTTGCCGAGCACCCAGGCCTCACTACTCAAGCGGTGCATGATGTCGATGTAGGAGAGCACCCCCCCTTCAAGTCGATACCTTATCGGGTGCCACCCATTAAACTCCCAGCGCTCAGGGATGAGCTGGAGTATATGCTGGCGAGAGGCTTGATCGAGAAGGGGGCAGTACGGTGGACTTCTCCTGTCACTCTGCAGCCCAAACCTGATGGAAAAGTTCGGTTCTGCATTGACTTTAGGCGGTTGAACGGGTTGACCCCCACCAATGCGTATCCTCTTCCCCGGGTGGATGACAGTGTGGATAAGATCGGGAAAGCAAGGTACTTGACCAAGGTAGACCTCGTCAAAGGCTACTGGCAAGTACCACTGTCTGAGCGGGCTAAAGAGGTGTGCGGCTTTGTGGTGGATGGCAGTACTTACCGTTGCAACGTGATGCCATATGGTCTGAAAAATGCACCGGCCACTTTCCAGAGCTTAATGAACGACATCGTAGCAGACATCCCAAACTGTACTGTCTACCTTGATGACGTGATCATGTATGACAACAATTTCCAAAGTCACTGTGAGCACATAGAAGCCTTATTTAGTCAACTTAGTAAAGCAGGCTTGGTGGTTAATCTGGGCAAGTGTGACTTTGTGCAAGCCACGGTGCAGTATCTGGGGTTTGTGGTTGGGTTAGGGCAGGTGAGCCCGCCCCAACAGAAGATACAGGCTATCGACTTGTTCCCCAGGCCGACCACCAAGCGGCAGATCATGAGATTTTTGGGTATGATTGGGTATTACCGCCGCTTTATAAGAGGCTATTCTACTGTGTTAGCTCCTTTGACAGATCTACTAGCCAAAGACAAAAAGTTCCGCTGGGCACCTGAGTGTGAGCAGGTGTTTCGAGTAGTTATACACCTTTTATGCACTCACCCTATCCTCAGGGCCCCGGACTTTGAACGACCATTTCAGTTGGCGACTGATGCCAGCGGAGTAGGGGCTGGTGCCATACTTTTGCAGACAGACGAGGAAGGGCTTGAGCATCCAGTCATTTTTTTTTTCAAAGAAATTTAATTCAGCACAGAAAAACTATTCGGTTGTTGAAAAGGAACTGCTGGCAATCGTGTTAGCGCTCAGACACTTTGAGGTCTATGTTCCTGCATATGGGCCAGTCGTGGTAGTGTATACCGACCACCACCCGCTTAAATTCCTCAATCAATTCCACAACCGGAATATGAGGCTGACCAGATGGTCGCTCATGTTGCAAGAGTACAACTTAGACATTCGCCATATTGCCGGTTGTGAGAATGTGATTGCGGACTGTTTGTCGCGGGTGGATGATCCGGGGTAGGCTACCACAGTATGTTGGTATAGCCTCCTGTCTTGGCTCGCGGTGTATTTTTGCGCTGGTGCTTGTTGGCTCGCGTGTGTAGCATCAGCGTAGGGTCGCAGGGCAGGAGTTGTTGGCTTTGATTAGAAGAAAATTAGGCTACATCTATAGTAGCCGCCAAAAACAACATTAAAATAAAATATGAAAAATTAAATAAAAACTCTTTCTTTTTAAAAATTAATTTTAAGATAATATTGTAGCTGAGTACTGAGTGCAGATGATTTTCCCTCAGTAGGCTGTGCTTCTTAAAGCTCGCTCTGGGAGCACAATGTTATGAATTAATGTATTATATTTGGGAAGGGTGATAAGATTTGTTTATATAAAATGTTGTATTTTTTTTTTGAGGAAACTGAGCTTGCATTCCATGAGAGGCGGAGTGGTTAGGAGTGGCAGATTCTAGCGACATTCTGCCTGTTCAGATATGGGCTCATGGTTGAGTGTCCCATATCTTGGGGGGGGGGGGGGTGACGCCTCCCGGCGTTAGCAGAATGGTTGCATGGGGCATTGCAGCTCGCTAGCGCTCGCCAGGATGGGGGGATAGGCTACAGTTGTCCTAGAATGATCTGCTTTATTTCATTAGTGTCGTGTTGCCACAGACAGTCTAGAAATGGTCTTTGTTTTGGTCTCTGACTGCGCCTTATATTTTATATTCGCTATAATATAAATGTTGCTTGTGTGGGAGGCGAGCGAAAGAGGGTGAGGGGGTACACCCGGCAGCGAGGTGAGCTATTACGCGGCTCGCTTAGGCGCTGACGGCGTTGGCGGCCGGGTGTACCTAGTCCCTTCCCGTCGCTGCCTCGTGTTCTTTACCAGCTCAGAGCTTGCCTGACATGCGTATCGCCTACATCCATTGCAATTCTATCCCCCATATTCGCTACTTTGCATACTATTTCTCTCTCTCGACTTCTCCTTTCTCATTCTCTAATCTTTATTAAACTCGACATCCCTTCTGGTTTCAGCATAGACGTTCACCGTCGACCAGTCGTATTGTACGCGAAGCTCTCAGATATTTCCATGTATTAGGTTAAGGAGGTATTATGCTTTATTGAGGGTTAGAGAGACGGACTTTTCCGTATGTGTCCTCTCTCGGGAAGGTTGTAGACCGGTATATGTCTCCCTTGCAGGGTGTTGAGTGATTCTTCTTGGTTATCTAAAGCTAGACTAGGGGTAAGGTTACTGTGTCGTTGTCTCTGATGTGTGCAGTGTTAGCTAAGCTCTGCACGACATCGACAGGTACTGTGGGAGCCTAAGTTGTCTTCGGGTTGGTTTACTTTGCGAGCACAGCGCTGTGGTGTGAGAGGGCCATAGCCTATCCCTCACAACATAGTGCTGCCTCTTTATGTTGACTTCTGAGGGATCGCCAGGATAGAGCTAGGTACTAGAGACCTAGATTTATCAAGAGAGCATCCCCGTCATAACGTAATCTTCATTATACCACCCTCGGACAACGTTAGGCTACGAGCCGCATGCTCGCCCATTGTTGCCCTGCCTTGATACCCCAGCTAGACTTTATTAACTGAGCAGACACTGGTTAGAGATAAGCCCCATTATTATATGTATGCAACATTATTATTCACTGCACTTTTGAGCCGAGGTTGTTGTTGAGTTGCACAACCCGAGTAGGCTGTTGCGTTGTGTCACGAAGCATTTCTTTAGTTGTCGAGCATTACTACCTTTGCGCAGTCTTTATTATTCGCCTGCCTATTATTACTATATGTCCTAGCATTTATTGTGACCCGTATTCTGCATTATAATTGTTCAAGATTCTTTACGAACATCTTCCCAGCATCAGACTTATTTCAGAAGTTTCCAGTTGATGTTGCAGGACTAGCATTGCACATTCTTTAATACAGGAGTGCCAGTTATTTGAGTATCTACCGTAACGTTAATTAATCACGTTACCTATCTTTTCTTTGTGTAACATAATCGAGTAATCTTTTACTGTTTGAGAATAGGCTGTTTCATTGAGCGTCAGCCTAGTGTGTGTGCACCAGTTACCGAGTCATAGGATACCTCATTGTCCAGGCACGACTCAGGGCGGTAATGGTGTTTTGTTTTCCAGTGTTTAAGGCAGGGGTTGGATCTAGTGTTACCGTTGTTGCTTTTTGCCATTATCTAGTCCAATGTTGAAGAGCCCTGTGTCTTTGAGAACCTGGATCGTAACAATGGATCACAAGATACAGCAGGTATGCTATGGCCTCATCACATTAGTTTTGAAGTAACTGCATGGTTGTTCATTGTGTACATCTTGTTGAATAGTGTAAGGTAGAGTCATCAGCATAGGAGTGGATAGGACTAAAGGTATAAAGTATACTACAGTTGTTAATAAATAATTATGGTAACAAGAACTGGAGATAGGACAGAACCCTTACTAACATCTAAATTGATACGTTAAGGAAGTGAGCGATGGCTGTCCACAACCGTAGCTAAGGAACGGTAAGAAAGGAAATTGGATATAAAGGTACAGATAGAGGGATAGAAACCGAAGGATGGGAGTTTAGAAATAGAGATTTTTGCCAGACTCTATTGAATGCTTTTCTTATGTTTAGCACAATACAAAAGGTCTCAGTGAAGTTACACAAGGAGGATGACCAAGAGTTAGTAAGATAAGAAATGCGTAAGGGGTATGGCAGACGTACATGCACTATGTGGGAGGTTTGAGAACGCGAAAAGATAATATTATAATAAACAAATTATATTTTCCGTATAAAGCAATATTAATTACCCCATATGTACATAGTCTTAAATAATCCAGGTATATATATATATTTCGGCCGGTATTACAGGCTCGCAATCGCTCGCCATGAAGGAATCGACTCCTAAATTGTACGAAAGTTCTTAATATTGATAAACGAATGGGGTGAAAGGTCTTGAAAACACTAGTTAGGTGAACGACTTAAAATCTCTAAATTAATTGAACTAAACATTAAGGGGAAGGGGTCCAGAAAAAACAAACCTCCCCCCTTAAGACATTTTCAATTAAGAATATATTCTAATACTTTAGAGATGGAAGAAATGAGAGCAATTGGACGATAGTTGGTGAGTTAAGAGCGGTTACGTTTCTTTAGGACAGGTTTAATGGGAGCAAAATTACAACAAGAAAGGAAGATGTTAGAGTAAAGCAAGAGATGGAAGAGTTTGCCAAGGCAGAGAGTCATCATGAAAGAACAGTTGTTAAGTACAACAGGAGGAACAACATACTTACGCTTTCTTAGTATGAAGCTCAGATAGGGAAGAAAGTATATACGTTGAAATTTTTTAAATATTAACCAGAAGTAAGAGAGAACAGGGTGGAGAGGGAGGAATAACACCAGAATCATCCAAGATAGAATTTTACAAATTGTTCAGCTTTGTCAGAGGAAGAAGTGACAGTGGTGCCGGCACGTCAGAGTGGAAAAGTGGAGGGAAAAATGAGGAAGTTAAATTGTTCGAGAGGTTTTTGGCTAGATGTCAGAAAACTTAGACAGAGCGAGAGTTGTAAAGTTCATTACATTAGCTATTGATGAAAGAGGTTTTGGAAAGTCGAAGAATGATTGGGCATGATTCCAGGCAGAAAAAGGTAACTCGGATCTGGTTGATAAAACAAGAATAGATAAATATATACTTGAAACATGAAATGGAGGATAAGGAAGAACAATTCTTGAAATGTTTAGGACTAAAGATATGGCTCATTAGTATAAAAGTGCCCTACTACTGCCACTACATATATTGTCAAGAAATTATTGTCTTCAGTGCTCACGAAAAACACTCTACGATATTATACTTTATTTATTTGATTGGGTCACTGAATAACGAAGAACAGGCGAAGTCTTTTCTCTCTAAAAACATATACCACGCAGCCACCACATCAGATAATTTTTCAGAAGTTCAAGATGAACATACCATAGACAGATATGTACACGTATTGTTCCAAATGTACTGATCTTTGAAATCTATTAAATGTCACGAGTGAAACGTTATTCTTAATATTTCTTCTATTCAAAAGCTGAGCTCTGGAACTCTCTCCCAGAATCAGTCTTTCGCTCCTCCTATGACTTTAATTGCTTCAAACTCCGTGTGTTCAGGCATTTTGGCTCAAACGTTCCTTGATTTTGGTCCTGTCACTCTTACAGCTCTGGGGGAGGCATTCTCTACAGGCAGTTCTGCCTTTTGTCTCCCTCACTCACATAGACAAAACAAATGTAGAGTACAATTCTAGGGAATGGACAGCAGTCCGTGAGACTCTTTGCATTATACGCACACACATCCAACCAACATGTGTGTAATCCATCTTCATCATCATCATTTCCTCATTTTATCTCTCTCTCTCTCTCTCTCTCTCTCTCTCTCTCTCTCTCTCTCTCTCTCTCCATGGCGGAGCTAATCTATGCAAATTCTTCAGCAAATATTTGGAGTGGACAACTTGGTCGTGCTGAGAAGAGAGAAGTTTGGAGGAAGAGACTAAGCAGATGAAGATGAGGAGCTTGCATAAAGTAAACTTACACTGACAAATATTTCAATCTGGTTTCAGTGACATCCCAGGAATAACTAGTATATGGGTTATTATGTATTTTAAATTGTTCATGATAGAACTTTGTCAGTCACATTTAGCAATTTAGGACAAACATTGTACTAAGCACTGATCCCTGGGACACACTGATTGCGCCACATGTCCTGGTGGAGGTCCTAGTAATTATTACAATGTTTTTCTAGTGAGGAAAACTCATGCTCTTACCACCATAGTCGCCATTATCACTTATTCATGCTGACATAATAATGTCGATGGGTATATTATTACTAGCTCTGCTATTACACAACTACCGTTGTATTACGGTACTAATCCTCAACACATGGATAAGCGGTTATAGAAAGAGGATAATCGTCCTCCAAAATTGACAATATGTAATAAAAAATACATAGGAACTTAGACAGCTTAGACATCTATCTTGAGACTTCCTGACTGCATCGCTTTGAATCGTATAATGTACTGACTATTGAGTAGGCCTAGGTTAAAAAAATATGTTATAAAATTAAAATATATCTCCTCCGAGAGCAGCTTAAGAAAAGGTTACATTCCTGCCCTTCTATCTCCCCTTGTATACAGTTTAGGTAGCAATGAGAACATAAGATTACACTCACATTTTAACTTTTATTATATTTCATATAAATGGGGATTGCAACATCTTTGATGTGATGTTCATTTTTTCATTGCTCCTCTTATCGCTTTCTGACTTCTCACGCAATTTTCTTATACAGTATTAGACAAGAAAGCGTGAACGATACTTTTCGAACAGACTTCCGTGGCAGTACATTACTGTATTTATTTATTTATATATACAGTATATAATTATGTACTGTATATATATATAAGAAATACCATATTATACAGGACTATTAATTGATCCTAAAATTGAACACAGATGTGATACTAGACAAATAAATGAAATATGTACCGGTACTATAACTATCTGGCTAACCTTAAGCTCTTAGACAACAAATGTCGCGCTACTACCAATGATATTATTGGTCGTAGCACGTCGGGAACCATCCAGATCTTACCAACTCTTCAGCAGTAAATGTTACCGAAACCAAGGCACATTCTGCAATACAAAACTAACTGTCTGTAAATTACCAGCGCAAGGTGGCACTCTCTGAAAGCTAAATCATTATTCCTGTAGGTTATTCTACCTGCAAATTACAATACTAATACTACAATTATATATATTATTTATATTCCACCTCTTCTTCCAGACATGGATAACAGCTTGTAGATGCAATTGCGAGAGACGTGAATATTGCTACCGACTAGTTCATACTCTGCTATCTATCTATCTATTTCATGACGCCGTGATCCGCGAAGGTGTGGCCACGAACGAAACGCGCCCAAGCACCTCTGTCCCCAGTCAGTTGATGCCCCTCCTCCCAACCAGCACCGCCCTCATTCATATACTTCTTCACTCCATCCTTCCAACTCTCTCTCGGTTTACCTCTCCCTCTTTGTCCTTCCACCTCGCTCTCGTACACCCTCTTAGTCATTTTTTCGCTTCCCATGCATTCCATATGGCCAAACCATCTCAAAGTGTTTCTTTTCACACTTTCCAGCACATCTACATTCACACCACACCTCTCTTTTACTTCCTCATTCGTCTGTTTATCCCTCCATGTAACTCCACATGCACTTCTCAAGTCACTCATTTCCACCCTTCTCACTCTTGGTCTGAGTCTCTCCACCAACGTCCATGCTTGGCTTCCGTAAGTCAATGTCGGGATTACCACACTGTCATGCAATGACTTCTTTACTTCCGTGCTGACCACCCTATTTATTGTTACCGGTTTCAGCGTTCCTACAACCCTCTTCCCTTGTTGCACTCTCCTTCACTTCTTCATCCCTACTCATCTTCACACTTCATCCATCTTTACTCAGCACTCTGCCCAGATATTTAAATGAGCTGACATTGTCCATAGCCTGACCGTTCAACCTCACACTCACACTCTGTGGCTTCACCCCTTTCGAAGACCATAGCCTTGCTCTTCCCCGCATTTACCTTCAGATTCCGTATTTCGTACACTGTTCCAAACATATTTACTAGACCCTGCAACTCCCATTCACTATCGCTTATCAATACTGTATCATCAGCAAACAGCAGTGCAGGTAGCTTCCACTCGTCTCCCTCCCTTATCATCGATACATCAACATCCACTGCTCTTCCTTGTCTTAGTCTTAGCCTTGTCATAGTCTTAACCTTCGTAAATATACGGCGCAAGGGTGTCGCTAAATTACCCGTTTTGAAGCCACATCACCATTGTCTTACCGTCTCCTTTCACAGTCCCGAACAAACCCTTCTCTTAAACACAACCTGAACACTTTTTCTGCTACCCATCGCATATTTTTAAAATAGGAATATTCATATAATGTAAATATTTATTGATAACAGCAAGTGCAGTTTTTATAGCAAGGTGACACAAAGTTCAGCACAAATGCAATCCTAATGGCACATCGGGATTTGAACCCGGAACTTTCAGAACAATAGTCCAGTGCCATACTAATTATACAGTAGGTATCTTAATGAATATATATATATATATATATATATATATATATATATATATATATATATATATATACTGTATAATATGTTTATCTTCCTGTGGTGAGGTCCTAATAACTTAAATTTCGATCCTATAAATACCTCGTACCTGGGTGGGTATTATTAATTTGGGAAATAAAACCACGACAAATAAACACTTTTGATTACTTAGCTAAAGTTAAGCGGTCTGAGCTTTAATTACAAAAATACCATCATGATCACCACCAACATTCCTGCTGTCCCCGTCACCCCTTCCCCCGACACTCTTCCTGTCAACAACCATCAATTACCTTGGTTCATATCCTCCCCATTCAACCTGCCCACCGCTCTCATTCTCTTTTCTCGTAGCCCTAATATATATATATATATATATATAATTGCTTTTACTATTACCAAGATTCGAACCACGGACAGTCAGGACGGGAGTATACTGTATGTTTTACCCACTCCACTACGGTGTGATATATAATAGATGAGCAATTCCTGTTACATTAAGGAGATGGAGAAATCCTTCTTGGAGGAAATATTTCATTCTATTCCATATTACCTTACTGGAGGATGGGACTCTTTTTTCCTATCAGTGATTTTAAACTATTTTATATTGGCGTAATGTTCACAGCTTTCCAATCAATTCGTACTATAGTATCACCATTTTAAACAGGCAATTTTGGGCATGGTCAGCTACCTCTACATTGGTGCCGGCTTTTACTCTCGCTCCCTTCTCCCTCCATCCCTCCCACCAAGGTCAATTGACCTTGCCTCTCATCACCTCCCCTGTGGATGAGTGAGGAGGGGAACGCACTCATCAGCATACTACTGCGTAGCCCACATGAATGCATAGATAATTTTTATTGTTATAATAAACTATATTACTATTTCTCTCTCTCTCTCTCTCTCTCGTATATTGGTGTACGTTACATACCATCTATTTTGCCTGACTATGCAGGTGTGTGGGGTGATTTGGAGAGGCTTCCATTGTGGATGGTGGCAAAGTCAGGAATGAACTGAAGTGACGAATGGATTTAGTTTACACGTGACTATAGTCATCCTCCTATGAAATGAGCTACAAGGTGGAGTCCCTCGCCCTGTGCGGTGCTGTCAAATATTCAAAGTTTTAACAACAAATGTTAGTTTTTCAGGCTATTAACAAATTAATTTTAGCTTTTATGACTATATATATTATATTACATTTTTTAAAGGTTATGTGGTGTTAAGAAACATATCATTTTAAGGATATATAGAAGGAATTTATACAACATATGGCACGCTATTTAGAACATGCTGCCATTTTTCTGGGGACAGCTATAAATGCTTGACCTAACCTGATCTGACAATGTCGCAGTAGCTACCCTGCCAAGTTTTGTACAATGTCCGTTGTATTTACTAACAACAAGCGAAACAATTATATATACAAAGTTGTTTTGTACATGTAGAAATAGCCTGAGCATTTCAAACCGACTTAAAGTACTTAATACCGAAAATAATATATTTTCGTTGTAAAGAATTATACATGTGGCACCAATGTAAAGGGTTTGACCGCGCCTAGGACTGCCTGTTTAGAATTGTAGTAGTATAAATGTATACGTTAATGACTGCTATTTCCTCGTTTTCATTTATTTTCAGTATTTAGGTTTAGATTATTGGGTTCATCAGTTGTAATTATGCTAAATATACAGTACTTAAATTAACTTTACTTCACTGACAGTAATTTATAAAGTTTCATATTTCTTGTGTTGTTGTTTTATGTTCCAAATTATTTAGTGTTTTTTACAGTTTATGTTCAAACCTAATGATATTTTGATCGAATATTGACAACTGTTGCCGATTTCTACATTATATATTAATTTGTCATGAATAGGGCTAACAAGGAGACACAGTACTGCATGTTTCTTTTTTGTGTCGGTTGTGCTACACTTTAGAACACAAAGATTTCCAGGGTAAATTTATAATTTTGCGTGAATTATTACCTGTGTGTGTGTGAGAGAGAGAGAGAGAAAAATGGTTACCCTTCACTCTCTCTCTCTCTCTTCCCTTATATATTTCTGTGTTATCACCAACACAACAACCATTTCCCCGTTGCCTGTCACTCTTTGACTTTCTTTATTTCCTGGCGTATCTTACCTTCACCGTTTTTCCCCTTTATCTCTCTCTCTCTCTCTATCTCTATCTCTCTCTCTCTCTCTCTTTCTGTCAATGTTTTCGTCACCCTCTCTTTCTTACTGGTTTTATTCTTATACCTCAATTTTCTACTCACTCCTCTCTCTCTCTCTCTCTATCTAGTTTTGTTTAGCAGTACATTGGAATAGGTAAAGAAGCTCAAAAATGACTTGGCTATTATAAGAGACAAAGTGATAGTCCTTATTCTCTGTAACTCGTATAATATACCACTATATAGAGTATGCTGTTCAATTCTGGTCTCCAACACTTAGGAGTATACAGAACAACTAGACAGAGTCCTAGCTAAGGCTACGAATCTTGTTCTATCGATTAGGAGAATTTAGTTATTAGGATCGATTGAGACCTCTTGGTCTTGTTTCATTAGAAACGCGTAGTCTCTGAGGGCAAGTCATTAACCCTTATTTAGCGGGCTAGGTGGTCTATTTGACCGTAGCGCCCAGCGTTTTTTTTTTTACCCTAAATAGGGTTGTTTCCGTGCTCATTTTCATGCCTAAATAAGACCCAGAGCGTAAACCAAGTAGCTATCCCTGAAAGGGCGTAAACAGAGCATTCCAATGACACCCGAACCATCCTTGTACGACCACTGGTTCTCTTGCAACGATCGTGCAACATGAGTGCAAAAACCCTGAAATAAGGTAATTTCCTTACATAATTCCCTGTGTAGCGAGTGAGAAAGGAGGGGGGTAAGTAAATACAGTTCAGTATGTCCACGGTGGTCGTGGGGAGCGGTCATAGGGTTGCTACGCTCGCCCCACCGCTCAGCTCTCTCTCTCAGCAACATTACGTGCTGAAAATGGCGCTCGACAGATGTCGCACGCCGCCACTTAGGCCAGATTGATTTCATTCGACATATGTTGCACGCCGCCAGTTAGGGGTTAAAGTCTCTAATCTACTTAACCCCTTCTATACCGCTTACGTCTTTTCATCCTTATTCTGGTTACTATTAGACGATTGTATTCAGTATAAAAGGGCCTCCAGCAAATAACAGGCTTAGAACTATCTCACCTACCATTTATAACTACCACAGATCCTTTTTAAACAACACAAAATCGCCTAATTATAGCTACAATACAGTTAAAACGTCGTCACCAGTACAGCAGGGGTTAATGGGTTTGACAAACTAGATTTCATATCAGGAATACAACCTGAAAGTAACTTCCCTCAGAAACTGTAAATAGTTTATCGGTGGAACAACTAAGATACAAAAGTATACTAGGCAATACTCTTTGTAGACATTGCAATGGAACTATTGCACTATATAACGTATTATTATTTTGTTTCGCCAAGAGTGTAGGCATGGTCATTGATAATGTATTTAGTATTCCTTGCAAATCTGTGTAACAATCTTTCATGATACAGACGTAAAGAGAAAACCTTTTTCTCGCTTTACTCCAGGAATGCAAAATGTGTTTACGGTTTACTGAGGAAATGTATGAATATTTGCATTTTACAACTCACATGAGATTTATCTTTCATTTCTTACACTTACAATGTAAACACAGGCAATTCTTATTTCCTTTTTCTGCATTCAAACTTTGCATTTTTTGACGACTTTTTACATAATTTTGTTCGACATTAGACAACATTATTTAGCTAGGAAAATACCTGTGGTAGTTTAATGGTTTAATGAATATGTATTTTAGAAGTCTTTCATAAACTATAAATATATTTTTAGCAAGAATTTTCCTGAGAGAGAGAGAGTTACAGACGTACTCAAACCACACAAACCTTGCGGTCTCGACTAGATGGTCTTGCTTTAATACTACTAGAAACAGGGACAGTTTATAGTAGAAAAATAGGACAGCAAAGTAGAAGGCTGTCTCCCCACCCTCCGCTCACTCTGGCTAAAATGCCTTACCGGAAATAAGATGAAGTATAACCTTATGGATCAGGGAATGCCCAAAAGGAAAGTTTTAGGATAGAAAGAATATAATCTGAAACAGAAATTACACTTACATACCTATTTGTATCAAATATATCCATATTAATCCAATCTCCATCAGATGATCGTACAGTCTCTTATTAACCCTTATTGTACCAGAGGGTATTACTATAAATGTAACCTCCAGTACCAAGCAGTGTGGCCAAATTGGCTTCAAAGTCGAGAGAGAGCATCCTCTCACCCACAAAAGCTGGACGTGTACTAAACCAGCTTGCTCGTGGGAACTTATACATTCTGAGAAGTGTTGCCAAGGTCTCAAAGCAGTGTTCACAAGTCATGGTGCCTGGTACCGCTCTGTACAAGGACCGCATACTACTGACGGACATCGTACGGCGCTGGTACTGGCGAGTTACTTTCTTACTGTCGGCCATTGTACATCGCTGGTACAGAAGGGGTTAAGCATATCAATTGAATTACTGTCAACCATATCCCTTTGGAAACTAGAGAGAGAGAGAGAGAGAGGGGGGGGGGGTTGCCGTTGAAAATTGCCAGTAATGAGGAAAAGAGAGGTTTTTACAAATATATCTTGAATGATATATTAAACATTATAGTATAACACTAACACCCATACACAATTGCGCGCCCCACATCGTCACACACACACTGGTCTATTGGTCTAAGGCGCTGTGTCTTGTGCTGACCACAAGGGCCGGGGCGAGGGTTCGAATCCATCAGAATTCTAAAGTTTTGTTTTGGCCATAGCGACGGAGAGAGTTGTATCATGGTTCCTCCCTAACAAAGCTGCTGTCAGCCTGTCTTATCCTACACATCTTCTCACCAATACAAAGTGCATCTGCGTATGAACTTGGTGGGAAGCCAGGCCCCTCACGGTCGCCAAAGGTCGCATGTGACCTCGTAGTTAAGGTAAAATAATATTGTACTGTACCTAGGTCAGCTTCAGGGCTACAATGAACATTAAGCCGACAATTATTTTATTACACGCACACGCACACACACATAATTAATTATTGAAATTATTTGCACTACATAAGCAGAATTATGGTGGTATATCGGTTTTATTCTGACTTGACCATACACTTAATTCATTTAGCTTACTAAGGATCTCTATCTTCCACTTTTATTATTGACATGCATAAACCTATTTTAACTGTTCACACATGCTCAATAATACGTAGAAATACAACATTATGTAACCCCTTCATACATAAATCATTAATGATATTATTATATGCCAAGATAACCTTAATCTAATTACAATGTACAATGTATATCTTTCGTAGCGATTTGGAACACCTATTCATAAAGGACACCTACCTTCATTAATTCACTATTTATAACAAACAGAAAGAAGTCTTAGCACACATAAGCATGCATAGTAATAACCCTTATATTAAGCCATTTAACTTCCTAAACACGGGTGCCGGAAAATCACCCTCCAGTTCACCTATCATCCTGGCCCGGGTGGCGGGAAATCCCGCTCCCGTTCGTCTGTCATCCAGGCCCGGGTGGTGGAAAATCCCGCACCATGCTGATGCTAGGATTGGCGCCAATTTGTTTAGTCAAAGGCGGTGAATATAGGATGATATGGTATTTGGCAACACTCCTAATCACCCCAAGCCAAAAAATCAGTCATCTTAGAGCCTTGGTGATGGACGAATTAAAAAGTAAATCTTTTGAAGTGTCTGTGTTCGTTTGTGCGGCTGACAAGTACAGGCCGCCTCCGACTACGCCACGGCTTGCTGTTTCCACCCCACATCCACGTCGACATTTGCATGTGGATAATTTGAACGAAAGTGCAATTATGAGAGAGCTATTCCGCATACACAATCAAACTGTGTCGCCCCTGGGTAGTTATAATTCAGGTGATGAATCTGGTGAGGTCATGGACTTATAGGGAGAAGAAGAGGAATCCAACCCTCTGCATACAGGGGCATAGTGCGTCCTTGTATTGAGTATTGTTCACATGTGTGGGGAGGTTCCTCTCACACCGCTCTCCTAGACAAAGTTGAAAGGAAGGCCTTTCGTATCATTTAACTCCCGTCCACTCACCAACTCTCTGCAATCTCTTTCTCTCCGCCGCAATGTTGCATCTCTCTCGCTATTCTATCGCTACTATAATAATCAGTGTTCCTCAGAGCTTTTCCAGTGTATACCACCTCCTTTACGTAGGGCACGTGGTACCCGACTTGCAACTCAATCCCACCCCTACTCTGTGCAACTCTCCAACCCGAGAGTGAAACGTTACTCTCAGTCTTTCTTCTTCTCAACAGCTGAGCTCTGGAACTCTCTCCCAGAATCAGTCTTTCCCTCTTCCTATGACTTAAATTGCTTCAAACTCCGTGTGTCCAGGCATTTTGGCTCGAACGTCCCTTGATTTTGGCCCTGTCACTCTTTCAACTATGGGGGAGGCACTCGCTATAGGCAGTTCTGCCTTTTGCCTCCCTCAATCACATAGAAAAAAACAAAAAAAACTTTCACTACCACCACCACCTCCTCTGGTCATTCAAGAAATGGCACCTCTAGCACTGCCTGAAATTATACTGAAGGGCATGATGATGCTGAAGAGGACATTAATGATCCTGGAAGTTAATCATCAGGCCAGGATGAACATGTGGGTGTGGAGGGGTCGAATGCGTCTGCATTGTTTGTCTGACGCATTTCCCCGCCACCCTGCAAGACATTTTAATATCAGGCCCTCCACCTTCACCGTCAAGGATGACGCTGACAATGTGGCCATGAATTACTTTTTCTCAGATACATCGAGGATTAGTTGTAGATATATCATGTTATTTACCCAAATTGTCCCCTACTAACATCGTTTAACCCTGCCAAGAACATTGGTCTTAGGGCTGTGCTTCACTGTTGGACATTTTGAACAGTAGTGATTTAGAGGGCAAGCAACCTCGAGGGGTCACTAGACCAGTTGTTGCTTGACTTGTGTTGTACTCTTGTGTACACCACAACCATCCTCTACACCACCACAACCCACATGCCGCCGCCGCAGGTCATCAACCCCAAGGGCACCACCGTCGCCCACTTCTTCATCGCCATCGGCCACTGCCTGGCAATGGTGTTATTGACAATAATAACTGAACATTACCTGTGAATAATACATGTTATAACTATATAAATACGGTGTTAATTGTAACAACTATATAAATACTGGGTAGATTTTTACTGAAATATTTATTATGTGTTAATTGTAACTGTAAATAACTATGTACATACTGTGTAAAATGTAACTTAAATAACTATATAAATACTGTGTAAATTATAACTGAAATAACTATATATATACTGTGTAAGTATTAACAGTAAATAACTATATACGTACTTTGTAATTTGTAACTGAAATAACTACAGTATAACTATGCAGTGTAAATTGTAACAGTAATAAGTAAGTTAGTGCTTCCCAACAAATTGTCATTGACAAATATAACTGAATAATATATGTGAATAATAACTCTGAAATAACACACACACACACACAGTGGATTTAGCCCTAATGGGGATACCACTGTATAATATATTACCCGAACTCATTAATGCTAGTTCTGCGATGTTCTTTAACAGCATTCCGAAACATCTCTATCTCTGTATAACTGAATAGTAATAGCTGTGAATGACTGTGAGCAAGTGTGGGGGTGGTGGGGTGTGCAGGTGTAATGCGTGGAGTGTAATGGTGTAGTGTCTATGTAGGGGAGAGGCGGGAAAAGCTATGCTCTCGCCAGAGTCAGCCAAACTCTTGTGCACAATGCCGCCTCGGACCCTTACTTCATCCACTGTTTATCTCTCCATTACTCAGGCTACACATAACATAGACACTTTTACTCTTGTCCAGCATGAAGAGGAAGGACAGAGCGTCAGTAATCTATATGAATAATTATAATAACTATTTTAGGTTCAGTATAGGAAGGAGAGAAAGTACGCCTTATGAGCTTAAAGACGATGGGGTCTAGCCGGTGCGTGAGGGCAGGCTGGTCAGAACTTAGGCCTCGCGTGAGGGCAGGCTGCTAGGTATCAGCCTGAAGCGAGAGAGTTAATAACTGTCTTGGAGAGGAGGATGTAGGATAATGTTTTGGGTTATTATACTAGTTGATTGTAGTAGAGTTGTAATTGATTGTAGAATTTGGTAAGGAGGCCATAAAATGCCGATCTCCTGATCCACCTACTATATATAATTGAAGCAGAGCAAACCTTGTTACTTCCAATGCTTCCAAAACGCAATTTCTCCATCTGTTTACTTGTCGCCCCCTTCCAGAACACTATGACCTACTTTTCAACAACATACAAATTAACCCTTCATCTTCTCTTAGCCTAATATTCTTGATGTCTCTTTTTCCTTCTGATCTCTCTTGGAAAGATCATATTACCACTCTAGCTAAACCAGCTTCCCTGAAGCTGGGTGTGCTCAACCGTCTCCAGGGGTTCTTTACCTCTGCGCAGCTTCTTGCTCTGTACAGGGGCACAGTGCGTCCATGTCTTGAGTATTGTATTGTTCACATGTGTGGAGAAGATCCTCTCACACAGCACTTCTAGACAAAGTAGAAAAGAAAGCCCTCCGTCTCATTAACTCATGTCCACTAATCAATTATTTGCAGTATCTCTCTCTTCGCCCCAATGTTGCATCTCTCTCGCTATTATACCGCTACTACAATAATTAGTGTTCCTCAGAGCTCACTCAGTGTATACCACTTCCTCTCCGAAGAGCACGTAGCACCCGTCTTGCAACACAATACCACCCCTACTGTGTACAACTCTCCAACTCGAGTGAGACGATACTCCCAATTTTTCTTCTACTCAACAGCTGAGCTCTGGAACTCTCTCCCTGCATCCATCTTTTCCTAATGTTATGACTTAAATTGCTTCAAACTCCATGTGTCCAGATATTTTGTCTCGAAGATTCCTTGATGTTGGCCCTGTCACTCTTTCAATTCTGGGGGAGGCACTCGTCACATGCAGTTTTGCCTTTTGTTTGCCTATGTTACACAAGTAATGTTATATGTTGATGTGTGTCCTAATTTGGATAACTATGTATTATCATTAGCAAGATATAAACAATATAGTAGATTAAGTGTATGAAATTATCATTCCAAAATGTACTTATTATGTGTTTGTGCTACACCTGTATAATTATGTGTGAAACCTTTTGTAAACAAAAAACTATTGGATACATCCGATTTGAATATTCAACTCAGGATTCATAATTGGGAATGGTGGAGGCATCTGTGGAGAGAGAGAGAGAGCTGAGATAATAGTTATATATTTGTGTAGGCAAACTTTAATCTAATACTCTGATTCAGTCTAATAGAAAGAATAGTAGTTCTTTTGAGCTTGGAACTTGAAAGTTAAACACATTTTTAAAGATTGATCACAGTGGAAAACAAAAAAGATAAAACAGAAAACGTTTTGAGCGGAAATATCAAATTAGGATATATCTGTGAATAACTCTCTAGATGTCATGTGGGACAGTATAATGCCTTTCTATATGTAAACTAATCATGAGTACCATGTATTGCCTGGGTATTGTTACTTGCATTTTGTAGACTCAGTGGCATAATGAAATTGTTCATTATATCCTTGTATTGAATATTTTTCGCATGTGTGGGGAGACTCCACCCATACCATGCTTCTCGAAGGAGTAGAGTCAAAAGCATTTTGTCTCATCAACTCCCTTCCTTTTACTAGTTCCCTACAATCTCTTTCTAAACGCCGCAATGTTGCATCTCTTTCACTGTTCTACTGCTATCACAACAATCCGTGTTTTTATAACTCTCTCAGTGCATAACCCCTCCCTTGCGTCGACTCTACCTTACACTATTCAACTAACCTGTAGAGATAGTCTCTCCCAAAGCCAAAAGAGTGACGAAGAACAACATTCAAGGTACGTTGAGGTCAAAATACCTGGACTCACGACTTGTAAAGAAATCTAAGTCATAGGATGTAGGCAAAAATAATTGAAGGATAGCATTAGATCGACAGAACATTTGCTTAGTTCTTGGGTTGGAGACCTGGACAGAATTAGGAGTGGGACTGTGTGCAAGGCGGATGCCTCCCACTCGCCGTAAGGTTGTTGTTGTTGTTGTTGTTCCCCAAGCTGCCTGGCCGAACAGCCCCAAGGCCCCGAGCAAGGCCAAGGCTATAACTGAGCGCCCCCACAGAACCCTCTCTGCCTACCACAATAAAGCCTGGGTGACCGAAGCCACTCCATGGCGGGGAGCTGAGGAGGGTGCGGAAACGCCCGGGAAACCAAAGTCCCACCCAGGGCCCTGTGCCCCTCAGCAATTATGAAGAGAAAGTTGAGGGGCAAAGGAAAAATGTGACACTTTGGCTTCCAATCTTGGTAGATTGGGAGGTCAATCCACGGAAAAGACGCCGTCACTTGAGATCTAGGAAATACATAAGTAAAAGGAACAGTCGGAGTAAGTTATGGGTATGGCAGAGATTGCTCAGTTCTCACTCTGATAGACCAGCCCATCACCATATGACTAGAACCCAATCCTCTCAGCATCAGCTAGGAAAGGCCCTAGAAAGCCGCCTTTGGCGGGGGGATAGCTCCCCTATTTCAACCCCTTTCGGGGTTGGGCACCCGCCCACCTTCGCCGTAAGGTAGGAGGTATCTATTGAGAGAGCGCTGAAGAACACTGATTGTTGTACTAGTGATAGAAAAGTGAAAGAGATGCAACATTGTAGCGCTTAGAAAGAGATTGTAGGGAATTAGTAAGAGGTGGTGAGTTAAGACGGAATGCTTTGGTCTCTACCCTTTCGAGAAGTGCGGTACGGGGGAATCTCCCCTCATATGCAAACAATTGTTGATATATGGTGGCACTGTGCCCCTGTAAAGAGCAGGAAGCTGTGCTGGGGTAAATAACCCAAAGAGACGGTTGAGCAAACCCACCCTCTAGGGCAGGTAAAGGAAACCTCCATTGTCTTCCGGCTTGATTGAAGGGGGGGGGGGGGGGGGGGTTCTTCCCCATTCTCTTTGGTGGTATTGGAGTGGTTTCTTAGGGTGTTCTTCCTCGGAGTATTCGGCAAGGATGAGACCAAGGGCAGGGTGTCGGGTTAGGGCGCCGATAGTGCTGCTTGGGGTGACCTGAGGTTGCAGGACCGGCGGCAATGGTGCATAATTCGGCATTATAATCATAAAGAGGTATTTTGAGAGGAACAGGGTAATGAACGATACATTTACCTTTGTAAACACGCGTAGTCTCATTTTTTGTTAGATATGGCTGTTCTGGGAAATAACTAACTGATACATTTTCCTAACTCACTGTTTTAGTATTAATTTGATAGTGTCTGTATGTTGTCCTGTTCCCATATTCCGTATAAACTGCATATATAATGATCAAATGTGTGTGCCAACCTCTCTCTCTCTCTCTCTCTCTCTCTCTCTCTCTCTTATGTGTGTCTTATGGTTATGTCCTCGTATTTTCGTGATATATTGGTTTCATTGTCTTTATTCACATCCTGCCACTCACAACAGATTCAATGTTTACGCCTTGGAACCCTTGTATCTGAGAGAGAGAGAGAGAGAGAGAGAGAGAGAGAGAGAGAGAGAGAGAGAGAGAGAGAGAAAATGAACATCGCAATCGAGGTTGTGTACTACATCACTTTACTTTGTCTTCCTTTAGTCCCCTTACATATTGAAATATGTATATGTCTTAAAGCGGTCGATCGGATTGATATCATATGATAGGGGTCCGTTCTGTAGGTTTATTGTGAATGTGTGTGGTTGGTTGGACTTAGTTATCTAAGTGTTGCGTCTTAAGTATTATATTATTTGAAATAGATAATCATACTGTACAAAGAATATAGTTGACCTTATTTTAACCACAGCAACTGAGAGAGAGAGAGAGAGAGAGAGAGTGAGAGTGAGTTTGGAAAGGGGGGGGGGGGGTCGTGCCAAATCAAGAAATGCATAGCGACAACTCACTGATAATGTCGGTGGAAGTTAAATCAGTTATTGGGGATCTATCAAATTGGGTATTCATTATGAATGGAATTACATAATGTATATGCAAACAAATTATAGCATACACGATATAGGGAAAATATCCATAAATATACTTGCACAAACATAATGTACATCTTTGACTCCTGCAAAACCCCTTCTGTACCGGCGACGTCTTCTTAAATGTTATTCTAGCTACAATATATTTAGAGGATATTTTGCAGCTTGAAATGGATATGTGGTAGTAAAAAGGGTCAAGTCTTTTAACTGATGGTGATTCTTTTTAAGCTAAATTATATCATATAATAGTAGCCAGAGCAATATTAAAAAAACGTCGCTGGTACAGAAGGGGTTAAAGAAAATACGAAATTGTAGATAAAGCGACAACACAGAAAATAACATAATTTTAAGAAGAAACAAAAAAACTGTCCCAACTTCCCGTGTAGCCCAGGTTTATACAAGCTCCGAGGGTCAGGGAGGTAACAATGGAAGAAACAACAAAGTTACAACAGGGGAAGGAGGAAGGGAAGGAGGAGAGAAAGTTCAACCCCTTCTCTACTGGAGCCGTGTTTATATTTATTTCAGCTACATTTACACGAGTTTATGAAGCTTAGGATGGATGTACGGAGGCTAAAAGGATTAACCAATCCAGTAACATAGCAATTTACCATCAGCTGGAAATAAAGTGACTCTAGCTGCTAGCAGAATCAAATGAAAACAAAAATAATAAAATAAAATAATAATATTGTCTATATCTCTCTCTCTCTCTCTCTCTCTATATATATATATATATATATATATATATATATATATATATATATATATATATATATATATTACTCGGTGACACCGACCACAAGTGTAGTTTCACTTTGGTTGTTTGGCCTTTATACCGAGGAGGAAGACAAACAAAAGGCAGAGGAAATCATGGGATGGGACAATGTTAAAGGGGGTATGTCGTGTTTCCATACCTTTTTATCCCACATGTTGACATCTCAAAATTAATGGGCTATCCATTAGTTTTGACATTTCAAGACATCTGTATTAATGGTATCAAATAGTAACTAACATTATTGTACTCGGCAACAACGATGGGGAACAGTCCGACACACTTTCAGGATAGAAAGTTACCGATTTGACGTTGTACAGTTCTCAGCCTATATATAATTACACCAGTTTGAGTCTATGAATCTTTAAAGCCAAGATCTGAATCAGCTGGGCTATATTAAAGCATTGTATTGTCTCGTTGGCTTTCGATACTGATTCCAATGGGCGCGTCGCCACTTATGCTCTTGACTGTACATTTGTAAAGTCTGATATAGTGCTTCAGATGCAGCCTTCATAAAATATTAAGCCTCTTTCTCTAACATTTAATATGCTTGCTAAGTGTCAACAGGTCACATACCTAGCTTGCCAAATTTCCCGACAATACTCTAGTAAATACGTAAACTACATACATGTACAGTACATACAAACAGAGAGTCCCTAATTAAATACTCCGACATTGATGATGCTTTTGAAATCACATTTCAAAAGCCCCCCCCCCCCCCCCCTTCCTCATCCCCTTATGAACACACACAATATCACATACACTTTGGCAATGTGGTGGAAAAGTGTTTTAATATGTTCTAATAATCATTATCCAAAAGTTCCAGAATTTGACAGTGTGTACTGTACTGTACAATATTTGACCGGCAAAGTTCAACTCTGTATCCAATCATTTTAAGTATCAATAACACTTGCAGTAGAATAAACAACAAACCAGCCAGGATAACCTATCTTACTCTCCGACAAAATGACAAAAATGTATTAAACTTAATAAGAACAATTTGGAAACACATATTGCAAACTTAAACAAATCAAAATAATTGTATAGACGTATTCGAAGTACAAATATGATTACTTCTTAAATTGGACCACTAAATAATGCAATTGAAGATCTTGTTCATGATGACGTCCAAATTAGTAATAGTCCCAATAACTATTTTGAAACTGTCTTTACATAAAAGTGTTGAACTCTATTCCACTTGCCACACCATCTTTAACCCTCAACCAGCGGCTCTCGACTTAAGTCGGGTGAGAGAACCATGGCCTAACTAGCGGGTCTCGACTTAAGTCGCAAGGGATTTTGAGCACATTATCGGCTCTAAGAGAGAGTCCACAGGGTGGGAGGACCGCAGGCGAACTCTGACCGCTTGGCCCGAGCCAAGCGAGGTTACTGATGTGTGTTACACATACCTACACCTCTGTCGCCTCCCTAGACAGGGTAAAATCTCGGGAAATTACCGTATTTTAGGATTTTTGTACTCGCGTAGCAACATCGTTGCAAGCGAACCCGTTGTCGTACAAGGATGATTCAGGGGTCATAGGAAAGCCCTATTATCGCCCTTTCACGGATATGTAATTGTATTACGGTCTGGCTCTTGTTTATGCATGAAAAAGAGCATGGAATGATGCTCGTTTAGGGTAAATCTGCCCGCCTGCCAGGTAGTAAAAGTTACAAATGTCCCTGTCCGACAAGGGTTAATAAACAACAATTATATTCTAAGTGATATCATAATTACGGAATAGATGTACTGAACAGCATAAACAATCTAAACTCAAAGAAACCCCTGCACCCTATACTATTTCTTTAAGAGTTTTGAAACATTAAGAGACGAGATATCAAAACCATTAACCTCTCCGCGGCGCACAGGCGGTTTTCTACAGGGTAAGACTGTGCGCACCTATGATGATTTTGGGACCTATTGCCAATTTCGATAAAAAGTACATCATCGTGTAGGGAATGTTTGCGTGCATCGGCCCATATATATTTGACCCCCCAAAAAATGTCTGGGGGGGGGGGGGAACAGTCCGTAGTTGAAAAATGTGGAGCGAATGGCACCGCGCGGCTAGATTGTCATCGAGCGGCGAGATTTCCCTGCCGAATGTTCACGTGCCCAGGGGATAGAAGGAGAGGGAGGAGGGGGTGGGTTACCGCGTATTATCACGTATATCTCCTTTTTTGAGCCCTTTTAGGCTATGTAGAGTATGTATACGTGTGTAGGCCACCCATATAACAATGAATATGCCTCATAGTGACCAAAAATTGCAATATATAAGGGAATTATAAGAGAATTTTTAGGCGGGAATGAAGATGTGTTGGAGGTTTGGCGGCAATTTATGAGCTGAGAGTGTGGTTTACGCCATACATATCACGTATATCTTGTACGTAGAGCACTGTCATGCTATAATACAGACTTGTACGTATGTATACGTGCCATATATCAAAATATATACCGCATATAGACCAATTCATGCGATATTTACACACATTATCAATGAGTTTCTATGCGTGAACCAAGGTGTGAGTGAGTTGTGCTGGGAATGAAAGGGGGAGAGGGTGTGTTACGCCATAAATATCACGTAAATCTTGTATTTAGAGCACTGTCATGCTATAATAAAGCCGTGTACGTATGTAGGCGTCCCATATAACAAGGAATATACCGCATATAGCCCAATTGATGCGATATTTACGCAAATTGTGAATGTGTTTCTAGCGGACGGAAGCCTGAAAGGGTGGGTTGGGGGTGGGTGGGTGGGTGGGAGGGAGGCATGCAGGGGTGCAGTGAGTGAGTGAGTGAGTCATGGAGAGATGGAAGTCAGGCAGATCTCTAGATAGATAACCAGCTTTGTGATAATTGTGGAGGCGCCCGAGGCGTATTGATGTCTTGGTATTTTGAACCTTATGTCTACCAGATGTCTGGTGTTCGTTGCCACCAACAGCTCTACAATAACATGAGTCAGGAATGGAGAGAGAGAGATAGAAACTGAGACATGCGTATGTCGTACGTATAAATGGAATTCAGAATTGCATTTTTATGCAAGCAGACATTGCATTTTAGACACATGTGAAGTACCACAGAAACATGTAGGCCATTGACTGTAAATAAAGTACTATATTATAGACCACCAGCGACGGTGGTGAGTAAACACAGGCAGATTGCCTTTTGTGATAAAGGGCTAAATATAGAATGGTGTCTCCTTACACTTGCGAAAGGGTAGATTGCCACCAGAGAAACGTTTACTTATTTATTTCCAAGTAATATGCAATCTAAATGTATATTCGAGACCTACTGCAATTATTTGTATGACAGTCATGACTATGTATAATCCAATATACGCGCGTAGGCGAGACATAAGAAAGCTGGTTGATCAATTTTCGATACCCACACAGTTATTATTCTTTTTTATTTACAATATTATACAATACAAATGTATTTGTGAAGAGTATTTTATCCATTATTGTATTTATACCAATGTTGTTCCCAGACAGAGCTGCTGTTGCTGGTGTAGCTGGGGTATAAAGGAGCGGCAAGGGTCACCGCTTGACCGTGTGAAAATGAGTGGAGTCGCACTGAGAGGGGCAATTTTGCTGAGTGTTTGGGCAATTTTTGACAGAATAAAGTTATATAATTACTAATTCTTGACAGAGACAAACTTTTATAAACCTTGGCATGATATAATTGATAATCCCATCAATTTAGAAATGTAAATTGGTGGGATAATTCATTTTGTTTTGTATATTGTCATTTCGATTGTAGACACGAAGTTTTGAGTGATATTTGGTATGAGCTCCTGTGGCATGGTTGGTAAGGTCGCGGACTGGAAAACTCAAAGTGTGGTAGGGTTGTGTGATCGAATCCAGGAGGGGGTTATGGGGAAGGTTTTATATTGTCTAGAAAATTGTTGATACATTTTTTTTTTTACAAGATCATGCCATTGTATTCAAACAATATGAAATATTCATAGAATATATCATATTGTAAGAATACAATGACATGACCTTGTTTTTTTTTGTTTTTTTTATTGTTTTATTTTATTATCTTAGTAGGTTTGACAGGATTTATTGAAACATATTTATTTTTGTACAATTCATTTGAGGTAAGAAAATAATTATATACACATTACTTTGGCTAATAACAAACATATATATTGATATACTAAAAAAATAAGGCATATTACATGTAAATCTTTGAAACTTATAAACTAAATAATGAAACATACAATTATATAATGTAAAAGCTATATCACAGGGACATCTTTGGAACTTATACATTATATAATATATATGTTACATTATGAGGTAGCGTGATCAATTAGGTCAGGTCAGGTAAGGTAGGGCGCGAGTCCAGGACAGGGCGGGGCAGGGGGCGAGTCCAGGGCAGGGCACGGGGCGAGTCCAGGGCAGGGCAGGGCAGGGCGACACTCAATAATCTTGAAGGTGTGGTAGTCCCTGAAGCAGTCACCCAGGCAGAGTGGAACTTTGCACTCGGCGCACATTGAGGTGACTCTTTTGGTGACATGGGGTTTCCTCACACTGGAGCTGCAGACGGTGCACTGCGCCTGCCTGTGACGAGTGCCAAGCATCTCAGTGTTGATGGGGTAGTGTCTTTCGACACCCAGCTGGATGCGGTCAGGAACTTGATCCCCACGCCATGCCGTACGTCTGTGAGTGGTGGTGCCATACTTCTCCAGGAGTTGGTATGAGACGTTGTACACGAACTCCCGGAATTTCAGCTTCTGGTTTGGGGCCATATCCTTTTTCACCAACCACAAGTTGTAGGCGTTCAGCATCGTTATATCAACTAGGTGGAGGAAGAGCTTGTGATACCACTTCACAGTCTTCCTCAGACACTCAACGCCTGACAGCTGACAGTCAGACTTGTCCACCAGGCGCATGTTCTTAGTGTAGTCCACTACCATGTCGGGCTTGTAGATTGTCTTCCTGGTTCGGTAGTGGATTTTGCCAGAATCCATCTGGGCACCTGTGTGGACGGTGGAAAGCAGGTGGACGTCTCGCTTATCCTTCCACTTCAGGGCTATCAGTTTCCCACACTTCTCGAGCTGCTTGTATTTCTGCCCCTTTCGTCGCCTTCATCCCACATGCCTCTCGCGGTGTTCCTGGGCCAGGTCGTCTTCTGAAGGTGTGTCACTGGAGGAGGCATCTGTGAGAGGAATGACATTACCTGTGAACTTTGGCATAAACTTTCTTGTCTTTCTGACAGTCCCACATGACCCCGTTTGGTAGTCATGAAGAAACTGGCAGAGAGCAGGAGAAGTATACCAGTTGTCAGTGTAGATGATGTGGCCTTTGCCCAGGTAAGGTGCCAACATTTTCCTGACGATGGCACCTGACATGCCCATGGGGTCATTGGCAGCGGCTTTCGGTATGTCAATGTCAGTGCCTGTGTACACGATCATGTCAAGCACTATTCCAGTTTCGCAGTCACACAAAACGAAGAGCTTGATTCCGAACCTATGCCTTTTCAAGGGGATATACTGCTTGAAAACAAGACGTCCTTTGAAGAGCACGAGCGACTCATCAATCACCAAATTGAGGAAGGGGTAAAAGTATTTCCTATACCTCTCCAACAACATGTTGAACACATCCCGAACTTTCCATATCCTGTCAATCCTGTTAGGATTTTCGTTGTCTGCAAAGTGCATAAATCTTAGCAGCAACAAAAATCTGTCACGAGTCATGAACTTATTGAAAGTTGGGGTGGCGATGAGAGGGTCGTGCTTCCAATAGTGTTGCAACACATGCTTCTTGATCAGAGGCATGAGGAACAACAAGGCAAAGAACGTCATAAATTCTTCCACAGTCGTATCCACCCAGCCTCGTATTCTCGCTTTTGGAGAAAGGACGTCCAATCTGCCAAACACCCACCTGTAGTAGGCGTTTGTTTGGGCAACGATGTACGTCATTACCTCCATGTCGAAAAAAGCGAGGAAGAAGTCGCTTTCGTTCGCTTGATCATCACAGGGCCAGTCGTCAGTTGTTCCTGACGTCCCAGGATTGAACTGGGGCACGTCAGGTACAAAATTGACCCCGTCAGACCAATCGAACGAAGGCAGCTCAGGGATCGGAATGTCGTCTGCGTCTGCTTCATCGTCTGAAATATCGCTTCCATGGTCGCGATACAGCACTTCATCATCACCCTCCTCTTCACTTGACAGACGATGCCCTTCCTCATTTTCGGACGTCGGACTCACTCCCACTGTCCACTCCCAAATCCCCCCACCCTTGGTCCCGTGCTAGGGCTTCGTCGTCGAAACCTGGGCTGCCAATGTCCTGCGAATCACCATCAAACAGCAGGGCGGCATACTTTGATGGTGTCAGAGTTTTCCGGGTCACTTTTGCACGTGCGGGAGTCTTATGGACAGGGACAGCAGAGGCGGTGGCAGGGGCGGCGGCAGGGGCGGCGGCAGGGGCGGCGGCAGGGGCAGCAGTGGTGCGTGGCCTTGATGGCAAGATGATGGTGGTGCCTGTCGCCCTTCTCTCTGTTCCTTGGGCAGGGGCGGCATGGGTGGCAGGGGCAGCAGGGGTAACAGGGGCAGCAGGGGCAACAGGGGCAGCAGGGCCGGCAGGGACACCAGGGCCAGCAGGGCCAGCAGTCGCTTTCCCTCTCCCTTTCCCCTTCCCCTTCCCCTTCCCTGTTCCTTGGGCAGGTGCGGCAGGGGCGGCAGGGGCAGCAGGGGCGGCAGGGGCAGCAGGGGCGGCAGGGGCAGCAGAGGCGGCAGGGGCAGCCGGTCCAGGGGCGGCTGGTGGTGGTGGTGGTGGTAGGGGCACTGTGGCTGGCGTACGGGTTCTCTTCCCTACGCCCGTGCCTTTAATTTTTCCTGCCCCCGCGGGTTCTGCAGCCCTAGGGCGGCCTCCTGCGTCGCTGGTACCGGTGGCAGGGGTGGCAGGGGTGGCAGTGGTGGCAGTGGTGGTGGTAGTGGTTGTTGCAGTGGCCTGGGTCGTGGTGGCAGTGTCCCGAAACACCAATGACCTCTGTACCTTTCTCGTGCTTGCACGTGTTTTTCGTGCTTTGGGTGCAGGTGTTTCGTCCTCCGAGCTGTAGGGCGTGTCGTACTGGTAGCTAGGGTCTTTAGCAGCCACCCTCTGCCTTCCACGGCGGCTAACACCACCAGAAGGAGGGCTGGTTGTGTCATCAGGGAGCGAGCGTGAGGGACGTGTGGGCTCCATGACTAGTGCGTGGTTACTGGCGCGGTGGTGCTTGCACGAGTGCGGGGCGAGCGTTTGGCGGGGTGGTGTCGAGAGTTGACATGTAGTACTATACCCACACCAATTTTCAGCCGCCTGGCTATAAACGCGTGGTTTTGGTACGCGTTCAAAAGCTCTGCTCTTAAGAGTCTCCCCGCAGTCCTCCGGGGGAACTCTTAAGAGTCTCCCTGCAGCTCCCGGGTTAACAGTACTTTTTAACAATACAATGCAGAGTGATATTGTAGCCAGTGAATGCAAATTATCTTTCTATCCCTAAAAAAGGTAACTTATCACTACCATGCAACTATCGTCCACATGGCTTTATTTCAATCATATGTAAATTGCTCAAAACAATCATCAGAGATAAACTTGTAAACCCTTTAGAAGAAAAGAACATATTTAAAAAATCACAGCATAGTTTCCGAAACAAGCGTTCATGCCTGACATATCTCCTTGACTTCTTCCACAACACCTTTAATATGTATGACGGAAGTACAGCCGTTGACATTGTTTACCTTGATTTCCAAAAAAAGCCTTCGACAAAGTTCCCCACAAGCGTTTCTTGATAAACTTAAATGTTCAGGCATAAAAGTGTGCGTTCTTAAATGGATTAACAATTGGTTTATTGGGCGTAAGCAACAAGTAGTTATAAATGGAGGCATATACTGTATAATGCCCCAAAGAATTTAGGCACCAACAATATGCTCATCCGTGCAATAGTATTAGAAAAATCCATGAAATGCCTGGAGGGGACCGCGGTGCCTTATGGGGAGGGGAGAATGGCTGGCTTACCTCCCCATCAATTCTATGACTATTTTTCGGACTCCTCTCAGTAGCCCCACCTTTAACCCCTAATTAGCGGGACCCAACTTAAGTCCGTATCTAAAAACCTGGACTATGTGGCGGGGACCGACTTAAGTCTGTGTGCATTTTTTGAGCAAGAATGGCTGTGAGAGAGAGATGAGCGACGGGAGGAGCGTAGGTTGCCTCATGACCGCTCGGCATGGACCCCGCGCGCCTACTGACATCTACTCCACCCTCCCTACCTTGCCACACAGGGAATTATATAAGGAAATTACCGTAATTTAGGGTTTTTGCACTCGTGTTGCACGATCGTTGCAAGAGTGTCCGGACGGTGTTCCTCCTATAGTTCTCAAAAACTGTGCTTCCGTGCTGACTCCCTGCCTAGGCAAACTCTTTCGTCTCTCTCTATTCTCTAACGTCTTCCCTTCATGCTGGAAGTTTGCTCACATTCAACCTGTCCCAAAGAAGGGTGACCGCTCTCAACCCTCCAACTATCGTCCAATTGCTCTCATCTCTTGTCTTTCTAAAAAAAAATGAAACTATTCTTGCTTCCAAATTTCTTAAGCATTTCTCTTCTCATAATCTGCTCTCAGATCGCCAGTATGGCTTCCTTAAGGGTCGCTCTACTGGTGATCTTCTTTCATATCTTACTAACTCTTGGTCATCCTCCTTTCGGGACTTCGGCGAGACTTTTTCTATTGCACTAGACATATCGAAAGCCTTCGATAGAGTCTGGCATAAATCTTTAATTTCTAAACTACCCTCCTTCGGTTTCTATCCCTCCATCTGTGCCTTTGTCTCTAATTTCCTTTCCGGCCATTCCATAGCCACGGTTGTGGATGGCCATTGTTCACTTCCTCACCCTATAAACTCTGGTGTTCCTCAGGGCTCTGTCCTATCTCCTATGCTCTTTCTAATTTTTATAAATTAACTCCTTAACTGTACCTTAATTCCCATCCATTCATACGCAGACGACTCAACCTTACACTACTCCATTAGTTTTTCAGAACGACCCAGCCAGCAATCCCTCAACGATAAACGTAATGAAGCCATAGAACTCTTAAATTCTGATCTAAATACTATTTCCAATTGGGGCAGAGAAAACCTTGTTAACTTTAATGCTTCCAAAACCCAATTTCTCCATCTATCTACCCGTCAGGATCTCCCAGCGGACTATCCCTTATTCTTCAACAATACAAAAATCAACCCTTCATCTTCTCTCAATATTCTTGGTGTCTCTTTTTCTTCTGCTCTCATTTGGAAGGACCATATTACCAGTCTTGCTAAGGCAGCCTCCCAGAAGCTGGGTGTGCTCAACCGCCTTAGGGGTTCTTTTCCCCTGCACAGCTTCTTGCTCTGTACAGGGGCATAGTGCACCCTTGTATTGAGTATTGTTCACATGTGTGGGGAGGTTCCTCTCACACCGCTCCTAGACAAAGTTGAAAGGAAGGCCTTTCGTATCATTAACTCCCGTCCACTCACCAACTCTCTGCAATCTCTCTCACTCCGCCGCAATGTTGCATCTCTCTCGCTATTCTATCGCTACCATAATAATCAGTGTTCCTAAGAGCTATCCCAGTGCATACCACCTCCTTTACGTAGGGCACGTGGTACCCGTCTTGCAACTCAATCCCACCCATACTCTGTGCAACTCTCCAACCCAAGTTTGAAATGTTACTCTCAAACTTTCTTCTACTCAACAGCTGAGCTCTGAAACTCTCTCCCAGAATCAGTCTTTCCCTCTTCCTATGACTTAAATTGCTTCAAACTCTGTGTGTCCAGGCATTTTGGCACGAATGGCCCTTGATTTTGGACCTGTCACTCTTTCAACTATGGGGGAGGCACTCGCTATAGGCAGTTATGCCTTTTGCCTCCCTCAATCACGTAGACAAAAAAAAAAAAAAAAAAAAAAAACGCGTGGTCGTAGAAGGATGGTTCTGGTGTCATTGGAAAGCTCAATTTACGCCCTTTCAGGGATACATTATTGTATTACGCTCTGGCTCTTGTTTATGCATGAAAAAGAGCACGGAATCAAGGCCATTTAGGGTAAAAACCACCCGCTGGGCGCGTAGTGGAAAAAAACTGACGGGCCCGCTCATAAGGTGTTAAATTGGTACTCCGAGTGTCCCTTTGTCAAGGGGAGTGCAGTTGATTCACTCATCCTCGTCTCATATTCTCTCTCTCTCTCTCTCCTCCACGGTATCTATCTATCTATCTATCTATTGCCTGACGCCGTGATCCCCGAAGGGGTGGGCACAAACGAACCGCCCCCATGCATCTCTGTCCCCAGTCAATCGACGCCCCTCCCCCCAACCAGCACCGCCTTCGTTCATGTACTTCCTCACTCCATCCTTCCACCTCTCATTCGGTCTACCTCTCCCTCTCTGTCCCTCCACCTCGCTCTCGTACACCCTCTTAGTCATTCTCTCGCTTTCCATACGTTCCATATGGCCGAACCATCTCAAGTTGTTCCTTTTCACACTTTCCAGCACATCTACCTCCACACCACACCTCCTTCTTGCTTCCTCATTAGTCTGTCTATCCCTCCATGTAACTCCGCGGTATACAATGTTTCTTTATCAACAATTTTAGTTGGATAATACTCATATCCATATTCAATCATTATTTTATACCGCTTCAAAATATTCGTCCATTCGGATGTGAACCCGTGTATCGACCAGAAGCTCACTGTTTGCTGAATACATACTACTACCCTCTCGTTCAATCTGTGTCCAGGTTCATGGTGTTTACATCTGACTATTGTAGTGTTTGGAAGCACGTCCTGATAGAGGTTATCGGAACAGTGCCGTGTTTTCATATGCAGTATACTCAATAGGTATATATGTAGAAATGGAACAAACTATGTAAAGAGTATAAAAAGTATACGGCAAGTTTATAGGACATCTGTTAATTTCTACCACTAATAAAGCATCCAAAATAATTCATAAATCGATATTGAGCAAGACAATGCCTTAATATAACTATATTTTTTAATTATGTATATAATTTTCATAAGACCAGCTCACCATAATAATTGAAATGTATTGATAACGAGTATACTTTATTGTTGTTAATTACACACAATGGTTGAAAAAGTTTTAATCCACTACTACTTATAACAAGCTGTACTGGAATTACAACTACTGAGCTTCAACAACATTCAGTATCTGAAACTATGAAAAACAATGGTTGTCAATAATTGTTTAAATACAATTTGATAATTGAAGTATATAACAGGTATTATGTTGCCTTACTGTCATTAACACATTACGCCTAATGACTTTCTGTATATTTACTTTCTTTCGCTTAACAAATATTTACTGTATAAAACTGTAATAAACATTAATTGGCTTATATAATGTGTACATATATTACACACATATGTTTGTCACTTTCTTTTAATCTTGATAAATACATTTTGTCTTTCACTTTCCTCATCCTTTCTTCAATATATTGTTCCTCAAAATCCTACAATGTTTCAGGTATTTTTGTTGTGATAAAAAGCTGATGATATTTTTATGTAAGGCTATGGTAGATTCTTTGGTTCATATACTGTTGAATAATTTTTTTTTAGATACATTTTCTCTCTTTGTCTTTAGTATATATATACTGTATATATATATATATATATATATATATATATATATATATATATATATATATATATATAATGTATGTGTGTGTGTGTGTTTGTTTCCATACTCTCAGACGGGCTAGAACCACCGACAGTCAGGACGAGTGTCCATTCTATACTGAGCTCTACCACGGCGTGATTATGAATACTTAACCTTTTCCTATATTATGAAGAAAGGAAATCCTACTTGGAGAAAGTATTCCATTTCATACACAAGTCGTAGGACCCATATTCCAGGATCTGTACAAGTACATGTGCTGAAGAATGTACAAAGGATAATCTTGAGGTTGTTCGGTTATGAGGAACATATAGAGAACGAGATAATAACCACGAGAGTGTACGACAGTGATTTGGAAGAGCAGATACGAAGAGTTACACCGAAAGTGAGATAGAACGATGAAGTTGAGTAGCTTAGGAGATAATAATAATAATAATAATAATATTTATTCAGTTAGCATTTTACAATGTTGGTACCACATAATATGTTACAAATATGACATGTACCAGCTTTGCATAATTCCAACTAAGGATAGCCCAATAAGGCCGTTAGGCGTATTTCCATTGGGGTCCTTGTGGGATTAGGTTAGCTGGGGAAAAAGGGGAAGATACAAAAAGGTAGATACTTTAGAGAAAGTATTTCTAGGGGGTTCCATTAAGATATCTTACATTCTATAGTTGGACTGGTCAAAATATTTCAGTAATCATTTCAGTTTGTTTTGCCTATCTCTTATGTCGTATTTAGTAGTAGACATAAGCTTGGTGCTCCCTTCTCGCAGCTGTTCGGTTCAGGTGCTCCTTCAAGCTACGTCTGAAGGAATACAGTGTTCTCTTTTCACGGGCTAACTGGGGTAGGTTGTTCCAGTCTTTGATGGCAGTGAAGAAGAATGTTAGCTTACCCTGTCCTTGGATTCTCGGGACTGTAAAATTATACATCCTATTCCTTGTATTGTGTCCAATCCTCTCATTTGCTTTAACAAAATTGCTCTTTAAATACTCTGGAGCCCTATCATAAAATATCTTGAAGGCATTTATGAGTCTGATTTGTTTGGCCCTGTCAGAAACATTGAGCATACCAAGTGACTAAAGTTGTTCCTGGCCAATATGCGATCTGGGTCCTAGGTTCAGCATGAACCTAACCATTTTATTTTGAGTGACCTGAAGTTTGTGCTTTGCTGATGTAGATGATGCAGAGTACCAAGATGACACAGAATAGTCAAAATGACATTGAACAAGCGCTTGGCATAGGGTCTTTTTGGTCGCCGCTGGCAAGCATCCCACCTGTCTATACAGGTATTTAATACGTGCTCTACATTTACTCAGGATCAATTCCAAGATTGTTTCACCTGCCAGAGTCGAGTCCAATTTTAGTCCGAGATATTTCACTTGTGACACTGTTGTTATGGGAATATCATGACAGTTGACCGAGAAGCCTCAATGTCTTTCAATTTGCTTTTTGTTCCACATAAGTTGGCTTCTGTCTTGCCCAGGTGAAGAGATAGTCTATTGTTCACTACCCAATCACTACACGATTCTAGTTCTTTGGAAAGTGAGGCGACAATACTTATTGGGTCTTTTCCTGAAACCAGAAGCACACTGTCGTCAGCATACAGCAATAATTTACACGATACGCTCAGTTCCATGTCGTTCACATAACAGAGAAAGAGTAAGGGACCAAGGATGCTTCCCTGTGGGACCCCACAGTTAATTGCCATAGGATCAGAAAGATTATAATAAATTTTGACTCTTTGTGTTCTACCACTAAGATAAGATTTAAACCAGTTCACTGACTCAATGCCCATTGCTTGTAGTTTATTACATAGGATATTATGGTCTACTGTATCAAACGCTTTTTGTAGATCAAGAAGAACCGTACCGGTGTAGTTACCTTTATACATTTCTTTACGAATGTGATATGTTAAGTGGATGAGACAGGAGTCTGTCGAGTACATGCCTCTGAAACCTGATTGAAACTTATAGAATAGGTAATTTTCTTTGAGATAGTGTTCAATTTGGGTGTATACAGCTCTTCCAAGGATTTTTGATACAATACATAATATGCTAACTGGTCTGTAGTTACTAACATCTAATGTATTTCCTTTCTTGAATAGAGGGGTTACAATAGCTTCTTTCAGTTCAGCAGGTACAGTGTTGGTGTTAATTGACAGGTTGATGATGTGGGTTAGGGGACCTGCTATACCAATGGCTCTATCTCGTAGAAATTTGGCAGACATTTTGTCTGGTCCTGTGCTTTTATGTACATTTAGGTTAGAGAGCTCCTCAAATGTGTATTTTGGTGTAACATTTTGCAATCCGAAAGTGTTCGGGTGCATGCCTTTATCCCTGTAGAAAATTTTGAAAGGTGGCAGTTGTTGTGGTGTATTTATTGAGAGGTTGCGGTAGGTTCTGTGCTAGTGTGTATGCTATGGAGGTGAAGAAGGAGTTGAAGTAGGTTGAAATTTGCCGTTTATCATGGCAAACCTGATCATTAATTTTGAGAGCAATATTAGTGTTAGATGAATCCCTTGCCTTGTTGCTGTAGCCCGTTGTTTGTAAGTACCTCCATAGTTTTGGGGGTTACTCTGATATTCCTCTGCCTTACTGTGGAAATAATTAGATTTCGCTGATTTAATTTTCCTACTTAGTTTATTCCTAGCCCTGTTGAACTCATGTTTCAGACCTTGATCCTGTCTATGTTTCACTAGCCTTTTTAACAGATTGTTCAATGTTCCAGATGGTGTAGGTATGTCATTGTTGATCCATAGATCTGATCTTGCTTTAATTCGTATGTTTTTCAGAGGAGCTATTTCGTCTAGGATGTTTGTGATGATGGTTCTGGAGTCAACCCATGCGTCATTAACGTTTGTATTTCCAAACACTGGAGACCAATCTGTATTCCATAAAATGTCCCATTTTTTTTTTTTTTTTTTAGTTTCTGAGTGACCTTGTTCTAATGACCTTGTGATTCTCTAGGGTATTGTTTGGAGTCTTAAGTGTACAATATGTGACAAAGTGATCACTCATCCCCGTGTGTATAACCCCTGATTGTGATATTTTGTCCTCTCTGTTACAATTTACATGGTCTAATATTGTAGCAGTATTATCAGAGATACGTGTGGGGGTTGTGATGAGTTGTTTGTGATTGTGCATTGTCAGTATGTGCCTATATTCTCGTACAAGCCTAATATTTCGTTGTTTGTAACACAAGTTAAAATTCCCTAGTATAATAGATTCATTCCGGGGGTCTAGTAATGACAAAGTTCGTTCAAATTTGTTTAAGAATTGTGTGTCGTCTGGTGGCCTATAGCACACTCCAATTGTGATGGATTTTGTCCTAGGCAGGTGTAAGTCAATCCAAAGAGCTTCGTGGTTTTCTACATGGAGGTCTTTCCTAATTGTGTGTGTGAGGTTGTGTTTTGCATACAGACATACTCCTCCCCCTTGTCTATTACGATCATTACGAACCACATTGAAACCTTGAATGTTTATTTCACCATCGTTTATACTCTAGTCCAGCCAGGTTTCTGTAATTGTTTTTGTCGTAAGTCTACTCATGCACACTGGTTGGTTGAGCTCCTCAAAAGAGGGGTATAGTTGGGCTAAGTGACAGATACACGCATCAAAAGATCGACGATGATACGGGGTTTCGGCACATAGTAAACAGAACGTGGTTTCTTGTTTAAACATCGCCCATAAAGCATCTTTAGTAAAATCTTGAGAGTGTTAATACCTGTGTCAGTAAGGGGACAAGGAATCCGTTACCCAGGCCAGCCCTGGCAGTGCCATAAACACTACAAGAACCACAAGGTGAGTGAAGTGACCATGTGTAGGACAGGCAATTTCACCCTTATGGTTCCTCACCATAGCCCTCACTTTCCACCTACCCCGAGAATTTGACCACCGATCTTTCAATTTCTCAAACAATTCTAACCATTATGAAGTACCTGCTATAAGGTTTATTTTTCTCTCTCCCTCTCTCTTTCTCTCTCTCTCTCTCTCTCTCTCTCTCTCTCTCTCTTTCTCTCCTTTTTATCCTGAAAATCCTTCCATCCAACTCTCAATCACCGCACTTAACTGTCACAGGTCGCTCCTATTGTTATTATTGTTTTTATTTTTGTTTTTTGTTCTCCAACTTTATTCAACCATCACAGATCAATCTTTATTATTGTATTTTATTTGTTTTTCTCCAACATCATTCCATACCCAACTAGGGCAGCTCCCTCTCCAGCTCGCTTTCATTCTCCCTCGCCCCCGCCCCTGGTCTCCCTCTCTCTCTCTTAGCATTTTGTACAATTTAAGCATTTTGCCATAATTGCTGTCCTAGATTCGGTTACTCACTCAGAGCCTGGCTCTCGCTCACTCTCTGGCTCTCCCTATCTTAGTGTTTATGGCATTATTAATATCCTAAGCATTTATTAATACTCAACATCAGGGTGGAGTCGCCAGTTTAATCATAGGATAATCATAGGATATAATTGGCGTGTTTCCTTTTAGTTAGTAAGATCTTTTAGTTTTACCGGTGCCCAATGCCGAGGATTTATACATGTAACCTCATAGCTTTAGGAGAAGCAGGCCAATTATGTGTATGAGCCCATAAGAAAGTTTGACTATGATATGGGAATTTTATGCATACAATCAATTTTACATTAATAACAACAGCAATAATCTAGATATGTGCCAGGAGAGATTTCCCGGGGTTTCTGAAACAAGGGAGACATGGCAGAGACGAAAGCACCACGGGAAAACCAGACAGATCAAGAGGTCGGCTTGGTAGAGGCAGAGGAACGGATAATCTTGGAGGACTATAACCTAGTAGATACTAAGTGTTTTAAGTGACGAAAAACCAATGCAAGAAAGACGTCGCGAAAATATTCCAGCTGCCTTAGATCTGTTGTTGTTGTTGTTGTTGTTCCCCAAGCTGCCTGGCCGAACAGCCCCAAGGCCCCGAGCAAGGCCAAGGCCATAACCGTGCGCCGCCACAGAACCATCACTGCCGACCACAATAAAGCCTGGGTGACCGAAGCCACTCCATGGCGGGGAGCTGAGGAGGGTGCGGAAATGCCCGGGAAACCAAAGCCCCACCCAGGGCCCTGTGCCCCTCAGCAATTATGAAGAGAAAGTTGACGGGCAAAGGATCTGTTCATTTAAGTTGTGTTGGGTTGACAAAGAAGACATCAGGAGAACAACCAAACTGGAAATGTCACTCATGCCCAGGACCCGCTGCAGGGCCAACCAGGGCAACACCGGACGCCGACTTGATCCAACTTTTGACCAAATGGAAAGCGCGGATCCAGGTCCTTGCACGGGTACCTAAAGGAGCCAGAATCCAAGTGGCGGAGACCCTTACAACCATCATAAAGCAGGCCCTACAGCTCAAGACACCCCTCGAATGGGCAAGGCTCCTTGGTTTCTCTTATGGGGCCCTCCGAAAACCACCCAGAAGCAACATACAAGACCATCTCCAGGTTTCACTAGCCACCAGAGTGAAACGTCAAGTAGCACAGTATATGGAGGCAAACAGGCTGGTGGACCCCCCCGAACAGCAACCAAATAGGGCCCAGAAGCAACAGGACAAGGAAGAGGAAGAGGCTGAACAGCTACATAAGAGGGTCGCAGCGAAGCTGGCGGACAGTGACATCAAAGGGGCCGTCAGACTGTTGTCCTCTTCAGAAGGTTTTGCTGGTCATGGCACCGAAGTTGTCGAAGCCCTACGAGGAAAGCACCCACCTACACCTGGGGACCTAAGCCTCCCCCCAGCCCCAAACGACCAGATACACCAACCTTTAGTTGTCACGAAGGAGCAGGTGGTTGCCGCAATGACTTCGTTCCCAGCAGGTTCAGCCGCGGGCCCAAATAGTATCCGACCGGCCCACCTCAAAGGCCTCTTGGGTCAGGGATCAGGAGAAGCTGGGGAGGCACTCTTGGAAACCCTCACCAAATTTATCAACATGGTTTTAAGAGGGGAAGTACCCGACTGTGCCACACCCTTATTTTTCGGGGCATCACTCTGTGCACTGGCAAACAAAGATGGCGGTGTGCGCCCAATAGTAGTAGGGAACACCTTCTGCCGCCTTGCCACAAAGGTGGGTTTGAAACTGCTTTCGAATGGCCTAGGTCAACACTTAAGACAAGTTCAACTAGGTTTAGGAGCTCCAGGGGGGTGTGAAGCTGCTGTACACGCAACCCGCACTTACCTCAGCCAAGCCCGAGAAAAACGAGGGCTTCTAAAGATTGAGATGCGGAACGCATTCAACAGTATTCGCAGGGATGTCTTCCTCCGTGCAGCTCGGGAGCACATCCCAACTCTGTACCCCCTACTTTGGCAGGCTTATTCCAAACCTTCAATTCTGATTTTCGGCGAGACGGTAATCTCATCAGCGACCGGGCTACAGCAGGGAGATCCAGGTGGTCCTGCTCTTTTCTCAATAGGGGTGGATGCAGCAGCTAACAAAGTTAGGTCAGAATTGAATGTTTGGCACCTGGACGATGCAACCTTGGGTGGGTCTGTAGAGAATGTCCTAACTGATCTAAACAACATCATAACTGACCTCGGCCAGGCTGGGCTAGAGATAAATGACACCAAATGTGAACTTGTCCTCCTCAACCACACACCTGAAGAAAGAGAACACACTCAGGCCCAATTTCAAGGCGCATTGCCAGGGGTAAGGATCCTTCAGGAGCACCAGCAAACCCTCTTAGGTTCCCCACTAACTCTGGCAGCAATCCCACCAGCACTTCAAGGTAAAAAGGAGGAGCTTCAACGTCTTGTGAGTCACCTGATACACATCGATGCCCACTCAGCTCTGGCCCTTCTCAAGAATTGTTTCTCCATCCCAAAGCTCCAATACCTTTTGCGCACATCGATGACTTACACGAACAACGGCGGCCTCCAAGAATTAGACAACATATTCCGAGAAGCAGTGACCAGCATCACCAACGTGGAATTTCAAGATCGGACCTGGGCACAAGCCACTATTCCTGTCCGCCTCGGGGGCTTGGGCATACGGAGAGCCACGGATGTTGCCTCCCTGCCTTTATCTCTTTCCTTATCGCGACCAACGACCTTGTAGTGTCCATCCTTTTTTCTCAACCCGGAATGACACTTATTAGGGACGTAGCAGAAGCGATTAACACCTGGAAGGAAAGTACAGGAGCAGAGGAGGAGCCTCAGGGTACCTCCAGGAGCAAGCAGAGAGCGTGGGATACCATCTCGGCAAAGAAAACACAAGAAAATCTCCTAACCAATGCGGACCAGGTTGCAAAAGCACGCCTCCAGGCAGACGCCCGTTTGGAGAGTGGCTTGTGGTTATATGCCATCCCCATCCCACCTCTTGGAACTCAATTGGAATGCTGAAGCGCTCCGGGTTGCCATCGCACTCAGAGTGGGTGCGGCAGTTTGTCACCCACACACTTGCAAGTGTGGTGCGTTGATAGATGCTCAAGGTCACCATGCCTTGTCATGTAGTCACAGCGCAGGCCGCCTGCCAAGACACTCTGCACTAAATGATGTCATAAAACGGGCCCTGCAGAGTGCTAACTGTGTATCAATCCTTGAACCACATGGACTTCTCAGAGAAGACGGCAAATGGCCAGATGGGATGACCACTTTCCCTTACAAGAATGGCCGGTGCCTCGTGTGGGATGCCATATGTGTTGACACTTTCTCCATAACCAACATCACCAGAAGCGCCAACGAAGCAGGTGAAGCCACCCGGGTTGTAATGAAATGTTAACTGTAGCGACCGCCCTAATCGCCCCTCGATGATCAGCAACCTTCACACACAACTATTATTCGGGCTTTACAATAACAAGTTCTATAATTAACTTACGGCTCGGTTGGATCCGGCAAACAAGTAATTCTGTAATAAAGATAATAAATATTAATTAATTTCCGGTCTACCTTATGCCTGTTAATAGTTTCAATCGTAATTATATTTAGATAGCAAGGTCGATCAATTATTGTCACAAAAGAAAAGTTAGCGCAATATACAAAACTTACTTTTGGTTTTTGGAGGGTATGCCTCGTAACGCCCTCCTAAAAGATACCCTAAAATACCTAACTGGCCAGCTGGTAAATAAACGGATACTTTATCCTCGGAAAGCGCACGAGCGTTATAATTATCGTTGTCACTGCGATGTGTTGTCTGGGTAGATTCCGTTGACACGTGTCACTATTATGAAGTTATATGTTAACACTTTTACCCAGGCAATCACTATAGATATAATACCGTAGGCTAGACGAACATTCACTTGAGAGGTGTGGTATCCACGGTGTCGTGATAGTAACTGCCGTTATGCTCGGTAAATTATGCCCGGTAATTTTCAGTTCACTGCTTCGAGAGCTTATAATCTATTTTTAGCTATCTCGTTCGGACTCGCAATAATACGTACAGTTGCTTCGTGAACTTCGTAAACTCGGATTCCTTTTATTTATAGCGTGATCATTAATTCATTCGAGTATCTTTTTAGATGGCTCGAATAGTTGAACAGTATTTATATATTGTATGTTAAGTTTGAGCATCTTCTTAGATGGCTCAACTAATATTTATGGATATATGTAAACTATATTTTTTGGATACAGAGTGTTATTTAAATATATGTAGGAATTTTTATGCTTGAGAATATTAAAGGAAAGATGTTAATTACCCCACATTATTGATATTATGCGAACATTTATAGGTTAACTAACATTATCCGCTGTGGGATAATATTTCCCACATCCTGGGGGGCGCCAGAAAGCACGTAACCCTCATACATTAACTAAACCTAAACCTATTACCATCACCAATAACCCAATATGAAGTGGTAGCATTTTGTTTTCTTTATTTTTTATTTTTTTATTTTTGTTATGTACAACCTAATCCTCCACTTCTTAACTTTACTATATAATCTAAGTCATCAGTTGTTCATGTATCTTTGACAGGGCTTTGATTGCTGTTTGTCGTTTAGGTCTCTGACCTTTCTGTGTTGGCTCTGTTTGCGTGGTATCGAGAGTACTTTCACTAGATATTTCTAAGGGAATTAATTTGTCTACTGTCCTTAGAGATACCTTACCCTTTGACAGCACTTTAACCACTCTCACGGTACCATATGTATCTGGATGCAGAGAAACTATTTTCCCAAGAGGCCAGGTTGATCTTGGAGTTTCACAATCTATTAAAACCACGTCTCCAACCATCAAACGAGTTTCAGCACTAGGTTTCTTTCCATAATGGTACTCTCTCAATGATGTCAAGTAATCTTGTTGCCATACTCTCTGCCATTGTTTGAGCAATTTGTTGAGATGATTGAAGCTTGTGGTCAACTTCTCTGTAGTAGGATTAGCCAAGTTCAGTAAGAAATCGGGGTCCTTTATAGCGTCTTTATTAATCACAGGTGGTAGGACTTGAATGGGGGATCCTTGTAAGAGATGGTTGGGTGTCAGGGCTTGATGCTCATCAATATCTTCGTGTACATAGGTTAGTGGTCGGTTATTTACTCTAGCCTCGATTTCCACTAGACCCGTCCTCAATTCATCTACACAAACCCTCTTATTATGCAACACCTTGCGCAAGCATCTTTTGACGACACCCACCATTCTTTCGTAAAATCCACCCTGCCATGGAACTTTAGGGGGAATGAACTTTCATTCACAACGCCGACCCTCAAAGAAATTTTGTACCTCCGCCATTTGAAAAAAACTTTTAAGAAGTGGTTCCGTTGCTCTGAAATTTGAGCCATTGTCCGAAATTATGAGACGAGGGCATGACCGTCTGCCTGAATATCTCCGAAATGCTCTTAAAAAGGTGCTGGCAGACATGTCTGTTACAAGTTCTAAATGTACAGCCCTGGTGTTAGCACAAGTAAACAGACAGACATAAACTTTTGTCGTAGACTGTTCCTCTCCATTGGGTCCCTGCAACTGGATTGCTCCAGTATAATCTACTCCCACAACTTGAAAGGGAGCTGTTTGCTGCACACGTTCTTCGGGAAGAGGTGGTGATGTGGGATACCTGATCTTTCTGGCATCATATCTTTTACAAACTACACATTTCTGGCGGCATTTCTTGATGGCTTGACGAGCTTTTGGTATCCAGAATTGTTGTCGTATGTTTATTAAGGTTTCGGCAATCCCTCCATGTAAGGTAGTCGCATGCGAGTCTTCTATCACCAGTTCAGTAAACCAATGCTTCTTTGGCAGTAGGATGGGATGTTTAGTACTATATTGCAAAGATGAATGATGGATTCTCCCTTTACATATAATGAGGCCTTCCTCATCAAGAAATAACCCTAAGCGGTGAATTAAGAAGTTATTTGATCTGAGTATCTTTTTAGATGTCTCAGGTTGTGATTCTGGTTCCTTCCTTGATAGAGTTTGTAGTTCATCCTCATATACTTCACTTTGTAGATGTTTTATCCAATAGGTCATGGGACACTGAATCTTCAATCTGTGATTCCATCTTCTCTTTGCAAACAAGTTATTGACAAAGTCCATCACCCCTTTTGTTACTCTCAGTAATTTACCAAGAGTTGAATATCTATTGGGATTTACCAAAGGGGTTGGATTACTACTTATGAGTGATAGAACGTTTGGCACAAGAATGTTTGATACAACATAAGGCTTTTGGATAGGCCAAAGTTTAGGATCCGTCAACCACTCTGGACCATTAAACCATAAAGAGTCAAGCCTTTGTACTTTGACGCCTCTACTGAGCAGATCTGCAGGATTATTCTTGGTGTCTACGTGCATAAACACAAATCCCTTCTGTAGTTCTTTAATTTCTGCAACACGGTTTTTCACATACGGTATTTTAGAGTTGTCATTTTTCACCCATTGCAGACAAGCTTCATTATCTGACCATAAGTAAGTTTTAATGATGTTCAGGTTTCCTAAGATATGATTAATATATGATCCCAGTCTTGTTCCTACAAGCAGTGCAGTTAGTTCTAGTTGAGGTATGGTCCTAGACTTCAATGGGGCTACTCTTGCCTTACTGGTTAGAAGTAGGGAGTTTGAATCATCCACCAAATATGCAACTGCACCGTATGCCCTTGTGGAAGCGTCACAGAATATATGTAGAGAGCATGGAGTTGTTTCATGTGCTGTGGACCTGGGTACCTGTAGACTTGATAGCTGCTGAAATTCAGATTCCAACTCTTTCCATTCATCAACATAGAATTCAGGGAGAATGTCATCCCACTCCACTTTAAGGCGCCAAGCTTCTTGAACCAATAGTTTTCCCTTTATAGTGATAGGTGACATTATACCTAGGGGATCAAATAATTTACTAACTTTGGCTAGTAGCTGTCTTTTTGTAATGGAGCTTGATTGACTGTCGACATATTTCACTGGCTTCAACTTCAATACATCTTCTTTAACGTTCCATAATATTCCAAGAACTGATGTCGTGTCTGGAACTTTATATCCGGGAAAGTCTTTCTCAATTGCAGTGTTCAGCTTTGTATTGTTGGTGACCCATTGTCTTAGCGGCATATTAGCATGCTGGAGTTCTCTATTGGCTTCCTTATATATGTATGTCAATTTATCTTCATTCATCACTGTCCCTTGGAAATTGTCTACATAGAAATTGGAGGCCAACATTTCCTTGATGGGGCTTTCTGAAGACTTCAGATGAAAATCTATCGTGGCCTGAAGCAAGAATGGTGAGCTTGTGGCACCAAATAGGACCGACTTGAACCGTAATGTTCTCAGTGGACTATTCACATCTTGTATGTCAATTGGCCTTATAAATCTTGTGTAGTCATGATCTTCCTCTTGTAGCCCAATTCTCAGGAAGGCCTTTGAAATATCCGCTGTATATGCATGTTGATTAGTTCTAAATTTGAGAAGCACATCATATAGTTTGCTAGTCAATGGGGGACCTGTCATTAAACAGTCATTCAGAGAGGGACTACCTTTGTTTGCTCGTGAACTACAATTGAACACTATTCTTAATGGTGTTGTAGCCGACTCTTTAACAACTGCATGGTGTGGCAAGTAGTGGGATTGATCATTAGGTGTAGGCTTGGGCACTTCTTCAATGAATCCTGCCTCTAGTTGATCGTCAAGAATCTTCTGGTATATCTCAATCTTGTCTTTTCTCTTCAGTTCTTTAACTAGGGAGTGCATTTGTCCAATTGCTCTTGAATAATTGTTCGGAAGATCAGCTTTATTCAACTTCCATGGTAACTTAACCCAGTATTGTCCTGCTTCATATTTCAAAGAGTCCAGGTATATTTTATAGGACATACGATCATCTGGCATTGGCTCAGTGGCATCGATTCCCAACGTGTCTAAATCCCATAGTTTGTGAACCTCAGACTCTTCTTCAAGGTGAGTTTCCACTCCAATAAGTGGATCCATATGGTCCGTAATCCTCATCACTAGGACAGACTCCGGTATAATATTCTGTGTATCGTGATTAGATCCACTCAATGTGTTGTACTTAGTAGGAATATTTCCTGTTAGTATATATCCAGCTGGAGATTTGAGCAGGTTTATGCCTTCACGTACAACTGTGTGACGTGATATAAAATCATAGTAGTGATCTGCGCCAATTAGTATACCCACAGGTCCTACTTGATCATTGTGGGGTATGGTATCTGCTAGTTTCATCCCTTTCCTGGTTAAATGTTCCATAGCTCCTGATATTCCAGCAGTCACAATGGTTTGTGGTAACTCATCCACTACTACTGCTGTGATCCTTTTCCTCCGGTTTCCCACCTTTATTATTGGTTTGACTAAGTCATAATTTTGGGTAACAGGTTGGCCCATGAATCCATTAAGAGTCATCTTCACAGACGTCTTTAAGGGTAATTTTGTCTGATTTACAAGGCTTCTAGTTATGAAAGATTTCTGTGAACCGCTATCAAATAACAGTCTAACCTCCCTTTCGTTTCCGCCATGTTCTAGATTTGCTAATCCTGTTGACAGAGCCACTCCGGAGAATCTAGATATTGTTGAACCCGTAGTAACATTTATGTGCGCTACATTGGATGTGGATGAATTACTTTGTTTAGGTGGAGCTATATACTCAGTGGATGAAGTGTTCACCCTCTGACTAGTCTGTTGGTTAGATTTATCAAATGATTTACATACATTGGTGTGATGTACACCCTTCTGACACCTACGGCAGATTTGTAGCCTGGTGTTACAAGATTTGATGGAATGAGTTCCCATACATCTTGTGCAGAGTTCGAGTTCTTTTAGCCGCTGGATTCTTTCAGTCCCAGTGGCGTATTTAGAGCACTGTGCGTTTCTGTGTGATCCACCACAAAATATGCATGAAGGTTCTGGTTTTGCCTTCGGCTTGGTTCTTGATTCGGTGTTGTAGTAGGTTCCAATGGTCTTTTCTGTAGATCTATCTGATCTTTTCCACTGAGTATCCTGCTTTTCACTCCTACTTGCCTTTGCTTGAGATTCTGTTTCCATGTGTGATACAAGATCTCTTAAGCCTTCATTGATCTGAGCTATGGTAAAGTAGTTTGTTTCATACTTTAGATATAACTGCCTGATGGTTGCTCTTGGTAGTTTATGTTTGAATAAAGATGAGATTATCCATTCACAGCAGGTGTAATCGTGTTTATTACTAAGGCTTCTGGTTAAGTTTAACATTGCTATTCTGAATGTCTCAAGATCTCCTCTGTCATGTTTTGGTGAATTCAAGCTAACTATCGTATGTAACAGACAGTGTTTTATCCTGTCTTCGTCTCCGTATGTATCTTTCAGAGAGTCAAGCGCACTCTGGTAGTTGGCTGTGACGGAGCTATAACCTTCAATAAGATCCAATGCTCTGCCCTTTAAATGAGATTTCAAATACTGGAGTTTTGTAACGGGCTCTAAATCTGAGCGGCTGCCTATTTGCGCCTGAAATTGATCTATAAAAGCCTCGTACTCTGTGATGTCTCCAGAAAAAACGGGGATTTTGATGCATGGAAGCTTAGGCTTCACTACCATTACACTACCTTGGTTACTATCTGTGCCGCCTGATGGAGTTGTGGAGTTCTGCGCAGGTTTAGCGGCAACAGCTGTTCTTAGCTTGACTATGTGATCTTGATAGTCCGCTTCATGTTTATAATACTCTGCTTGCATTTTATCGATGACATCTTCCTTAGTTTCACTCTCAATTAGTAGAGCCTCTAATTTAGTGTAGCCTTCTTCATAATTGTTCCACTTTGACACCAAACGGTCTATAGTTCGCTCTACTTCTACCAAATCCACAGTTGTTGCTTTGAGAAGTTGTTCACAGTTTTGAATAGCTCTCGTGAGGTGTCCCTTATAAGCTGTGAGTGATCGTTTAGCTGCTTCCATGGTTGTAGGTAATCTTGTTAGTTATGATCGAGGAAATGTCTGATGGTATTGCGGAATTTATGAATTAAGTGACTCTTAGTCTCGTCGTCAAAGTGTACCCCATCGGTTGTGTTTTGAAAGGGTTTTGCCCCCACACTCAAAAATCTCACGTGGTTCCTGTTCTTATAAAATCTCTTCAGCCTATTATTGATGTTATTGACGATTCGTTTATAATTGGCTGATGTGACATTGAATCGATTATTAGCGGGAGGATTACGATTCTCGATCAATACAACAGCGATATGTGAATTACAATGACTGTGAATTTGTTCTATAACGTATCGGAGATCATTAGCAACGTTGGATGGCACGCAGTTGTCATTTATATCGTTACCACCCAGAAATAAAATAGTAAGATCATGAGACCAATCAAGAACGCTAGCAAGAGTTTGATTTGATTCAAAGCAGGAAACTTTGGCGCCCGGTGAACGAAAAATACGTATTTCAGAACCGCTAACCGGCCCGATAGATCGTGGTACTAAACTATGTCCTACAATTGAAACTAATTTAGATTTACCGGTACTCATATCAACATAAACGACAAGCAATTAAAGTAAATCCGGTTCGAAGGACCATCTGTAATGAAATGTTAACTGTAGCGACCGCCCTAATCGCCCCTCGATGATCAGCAACCTTCACACACAACTATTATTCGGGCTTTACAATAACAAGTTCTATAATGAACTTACGGCTCGGTTGGATCCGGCAAACAAGTAATTCTGTAATAAAGATAATAAATATTAATTAATTTCCGGTCTACCTTATGCCTGTTAATAGTTTCAATCGTAATTATATTTAGATAGCAAGGTCGATCAATTATTGTCACAAAAGAAAAGTTAGCGCAATATACAAAACTTACTTTTGGTTTTTGGAGGGTATGCCTCGTAACGCCCTCCTAAAAGATACCCTAAAATACCTAACTGGCCAGCAGGTAAATAAACGGATACTTTATCCTCGGAAAGCGCACGAGCGTTATAATTATCGTTGTCAGTGCGATGTGTTGTCTGGGTAGATTCCGTTGACACGTGTCACTATTATGAAGTTATATGTTAACACTTTTACCCAGGCAATCACTATAGATATAATACCGTAGGCTAGACGAACATTCACTTGAGAGGTGTGGTATCCACGGTGTCGTGATAGTAACTGCCGTTATGCTCGGTAAATTATGCCCGGTAATTTTCAGTTCACTGCTTCGAGAGCTTATAATCTATTTTTAGCTATCTCGTTCGGACTCGCAATAATACGTACAGTTGCTTCGTGAACTTCGTAAACTCGGATTCCTTTTATTTATAGCGTGATCATTAATTCATTCGAGTATCTTTTTAGATGGCTCGAATAGTTGAACAGTATTTATATATTGTATGTTAAGTTTGAGTATCTTCTTAGATGGCTCAAACTAATATTTATGGATATATGTAAACTATATTTTTTGGATACAGAGTGTTATTTAAATATATGTAGGAATTTTTATGCTTGAGAATATTAAAGGAAAGATGTTAATTACCCCACATTATTGGTATTATGCGAACATTTATAGGTTAACTAACATTATCCGCTGTGGGATAATATTTCCCACACGGATAGCAGAAAGTAGAAAGAAAGAAAAATATCAAGTCATCGCCAGAAGTCATCAGTTCGAGCCTCTGGCATTCGAAACTTCAGGAGTCTTCGGCCCTACCACCCTCATTATGGTGAATGAAATAGGCCGTAAAATCAGAGAAGTTTCAGGAGAACCCCGGGAAACCCTCTGGCTCAAGCAAAGACTAGGGATGGTTATCCTCCGGGGCAATGCCACCAGCGTCATGAGCTCAGTACGACTGGGCCATGCCACTGTGTGAGACCCAGGCAGGAGTGGTGTATCCGTAGTCTTTCCACAGTAGGGTGTAAAAATAAACTTTATTTGTATATAACATGTTTGATATACATAAATAAAAGGAGATGTGTCGGATGGTTGAAAGCCACAGTTGCTCGCGCGTTTGGGGCTAGCAACACGTATTATGAAAAACATAATATCCATCATACTGTCTCTCACTTCACTCACTCACCCCCGCATTTTACCGGAGGATAACAGGTTTTTCACAATACGTAGACAGAGGTCTTTTAAATTTTGTTTTTGTTTTATTGAAGCTTTGGCCTTATTAGCTAACAAGTTTATTTCTGACAATTTATGATACATTGATCTGGCGTTGATGTGGATAAGATGGAGCCCTTTGTTGGTGAAAACTCTATATTCATCTTTGAATGTGTCCTGGCTGGATTCTGAGGTGTTATTTGGTTCATTTACATTAACATTCGGTAATAAATGCAAGGCACACTTATTGCATAAAAAGTCATGTTCTTTACTGTCGGTCTTCTTAGAAATGCACTTCATGTGAGCTACAGTTTTACACTTAACACAGTTTTGGATCCGCTGTTGTCGTGTTATGGGTGATTCACATATATCACAAATGTTTGTCTGATTTCGTACAGCTGATGTCCCACATTTAACGCATTCAACTTCGTTTCTACTGTTAACGTAAGTACATCGGTTATGTACAATTTCATGAAAACTGTTACATTGTAAAAGTGTACTCCTATTGTTGAATCCAATAGTACAGACTATACATAATTTCCTCTTACTGTTTATCGTACGTCTGGAGGTGTGGTTGGGCCCAGGCAGATCAGCTGAGTGGTGCCGGCGTGTGAGCGAGGGCGGGGGACAGGTTGCTCCTTGTCTTTGACACTCCCCCACCCCCACCTGTATCTCCCCGCGGTGGCACCGTTGTGGTTGATTGCTGTTGTTGTTTTCCTTGGTTGTTGTTGCTACTTCACTGGTGATGTGTTTGCGAGTGCTACCTGCTTTTTTAGTTGTTTTTTAGTGGTTGCATGTTGAGCTACTTGGGTCGCCGAGATCTGTGGTAGTGATGGTACCGTTGAGGGTAGTGTTGTGTTGGTAGGGTGTGGTGATGCTGAGGTGGTGGCTGGCTGGCGGCCTGGCTTGTGTGTGTGAGCGAGAGGGGAGGTTCTGGTGCCAGTTTCTTATAATGAATTTTTTTGAAATGTCAGAGTCTGCCTTACTTGATTTGTGGTGAGGTTTCTTCAACGTTGAGCTGGGGCCTGGGTTGGTCTCTATATCTCCACAGCTTATTAGAGTGTAGCACAATAGGTGATGTAGCGAGGTTGTGCCAAAATGTTTGCTAAGATGCTGCAGTTTCCCGATATATGTAGCTGCACAGGCAGGAATGGTGACAGAAATATCATTTGTGTGTGATTTCTGTGTGACGAGGTCCCTCAATACTTGGTTAGTGTTGACCTGGTACACTACCGGTCCCCTCTGCACCTGCATATCGGCACAGCCCCTCTGGATGGTGAGAAGGATGATACACAGGGAGAGAGCTACGCTCACCCCCTTCAATCCTCCCGCCATCATGAAACATTGAATTGTAGTGAGAATGGTATTAGGTGGGAGACAGGTATGCAGACAGTTTAAACATGGGAATGACATTACCTGGGAGAGTGATTGGCATACCTTGTTTACCTATATCGTACTGCCTTATTATACTGTTAATGAAGAATAGAGATTCAACATCTTCCAAAGTATATATTTTTTGTCTTATGAATTAAACTAAAACTTGGCAATTGTGGTTCTTGTTCACTTGCCACCTAAATAAAATAGTTTTATATTCTCCGGCCAGTTTGAAAAAATAAATATAAAAATAATAATACAATAAATATGTTCAAGGACGAACTGTGAGAGAGAAGAGAGGACGTCGTGCTTGATGGAGCGTACCATTGAATGTCCTGGAGCTAGACTTCTTCAGACTGTCAATTAGATAGGTCGATTTGATAAAGAGAGACTGGAACATATGATATATATATATATATATATATATATACAGTATATATATTGTCACAATGACCAGGGTCCTTTAGGAGTAGCCAGACTCTAGTGGTGCCTGACTTCTGACAGCAGCTGTGCCAAGTCTATTAGAAATACCTGGTATTGTGAGTTTCTCTCCGATACCCTTCCAATTACTCATGACTAGTTTTGCCGTATCTCTAAGCATTTTTGTCTCAATAAACATTTGTATAGAATGAGCCAATAGAGTGTTACTAGGTTCGTATATGAAGTTGTGTTTTAGTGATACTGTGTTTAGTGAACTGTAATTTGCAGGCTGGGTGTTGCTGGGTAAGGGAGGAAGTGAAGGAAGGAATGTTGCTTCCTCGTGGGGGAGGGGGGAGGTGGAGGCGATGTTGCTAAACAACACTAGTTTAATTAATTATGTGACCATTGCAAGTTTAGTTGTGTTGCAATATCGAGATGTACTTTATTTTCTCTGCCACACTGTTTTAGTTAATTTGTTAACACAGGAATACTTTAGTATAAGTTATTCTTGTGAAGTTTCTTAGTGTTATCATATCGTGTGGTGATATCTTGCAACCCCCCTTAGTTTGAGCCTGGCTCCCGCCAGCTTCGCCAGGGCCAGGCCTCATCATTCTCTCGTGGGCGGCCAGACAGTATAGGTGGTGGTAGCTCTCTCTTGTGGCACCCCAGTCTGCCCCTGCTGTTTTTCCTTGCTTGCATAATAGTAACGTAACGTAATTAACAGAGAATCCTAGACGTTCGTTCATTCTTTAATTATTCTTTTCCTCTGATCAGCATTTTAGTATATTTCCCTTTGTTTCATATGTTCTGTACCTCCGGTGGCTTACGTCGGAATTCGTGATAGGGAGGAACTGGGAGGTTTGCCGGGGTCTTTACTAATAAGCACTGTTAATCCCATAGACAGTCCACACACACACACATCCATAACCCCTACATATTTTTCCCAGTGTTCGTGCTTAGGGCCCGGTAACAACCTTGACGGTTCTGCCCCAGCACTTGTGTGTTCCCTATCTCGGGTTTCGAACTGGGGCAACGGAGTGTTTAATATTAATTAGGAATCCAGCTTCAGTCTGGACCCCCCCCCCCCCCCCCCCCATAGTTAAGTGAGTGTGGGAGGTGGACTCTAAGAGTTCATTGTTTGGGCGGTAACTCACTAGGGGGCCCAGGTTGAAGCAGGATTTATTGGTGTGATATTAGGGGTGGTCAGGGCAACCTGCATCTACTAATATGACCCCGAGGTTAGTAGTCATATTAGGACACTGCCTTGTATTGTTAGTTCATTATATGTATGCAATATTATTATGTGCAACTCTCTTGGGTTGAGAGTGGATTACCGTTGGCTGGTTTGCGCACAGTTTAGTATTGTCGAGGGCGCGCATAGCCTGTTATGCTCGAAGTACACCTGCACTCTTTTTTTTCGTTGATGTCTGCTGGTAGCCTATATGTATTTAACTGTTTTGATTATCCAACCCAGCATTGCTAATCCCGGTGTTGGTTTCGAGTTCTCGTAGATAGTAAGTTACATGATTATTTCTGTTCTACTTATTATTCAGAATAGGAGCAGGGCAGTGTGCACCTTAAGCCCTGAGAAGAGCCTGGAAGCGTTCAAAGTGCTCTTACCTGTTGCGTCGTGGTGTTGTTTGGTAGAGAGACAAGGTGCATTTCCATTAGTAATTATTTTCGTATACCGTCTCTAAACAACTGAGGTCCAGATTCGTAACAGTGGCGACCTTGCCTAGGATAATCAGAATAGCACCAGCAGTATTAAAAATATTTATTTTGATCAGAGGATTTTTTTTTAGAATAGGTGTCTAGCATTTATATTTTACTATGTCTGAATAAGAAGCAAGAGAGGAGGGGGAGATTGTCGTGCCATAGCATATCACCAGTGAGGAGGATGCGAGAGTGTTCCTTTGGAGTTCTCCAGAATGGGCACAGATGCAGTTGAGAAGGGTGGAGGAATTAAGGTTGATAGCATCAGTGTTGGGAGTAGAGGGGTCTCTTCTTACCACGGCGGAAGCATGTCAGCAGTATATATGGCAGTATTATTATGATGTTCGAGAGGAGGCTGAGACAACAAATGTGCCGGCAGGAGGCTATATCTCACCTGCACGCTCTCCGCCGCGCACACCCAGTCCTTTTAATGAGAGCATAACGTCTTCCCAGTTTACATGTCCTACTGTAAATCCCCCGTTGTTGCCTGACGTGCCCCTTGGTGTGCCCTAACTTACTCAACCCAATTTTTATCCTTTACACTCTACTCCTGCCGCTGGCTGGGCGGCACAGAACCAGGTCACACTCCCCCCCCCCCCCATTTATCCCAGCCGGACTTTCTACGATTCAGCCACGTTACTGTCCCGCTTATGTTCCTACACCACCCCCTAATTTTGCCCCAGTAGGTCTATCGAGTGATGCTCTAGTACAACTAGAGTTGAAGAAATTGGATATGCAGGAGTCAAGAGAAGAGAGAGAAATGAAGGAGAAAAGAGAAGAGAAAGAGAGAGAGATGCAGGAGAGGTTAGAAACACAGAGAATGACAATGGAGTTACAAAGAACCAAAGTTGAGGTAGACGGTGGTAGGTACACAAGGGGGTACGGTACACAGGGAGGAATCTAGCGAGTTAAAGTTGTCTCGTAGCCTGAAGCTCGTTCCCGCTTTTGACGAGGACAAAGTCACTGAATGGTTCCAGCGATTTGAAAAGAAAGCACGGGAGTTCGAGTGGCCACGGGAACGCTGGGCGGCATTGGTGGCAAATGTTCTCAAGGGAAAAGCGCTCGAGGCATATGATAGGATGTCAGTAGAGGACTTAGTAGAGTATGATCATTTAAAGCAGGCTACCCTTAAGGCTTATGAACTCAGACCAGAAGCCTATCGCCTTAAATTTCGTAATGCAAGGAAGAAGCCTAATCATACACATGTTGAGTTTGCTAAGTACCTCCGTGATTGTTTGTCTCGTTGGCTTTTGAGTGAAAATGTAACTAATTTAAATGAGGCAATTGAGCTTTTCATGCTAGAACACTTTGCCAATAATGTCGACAAAGAGCTGCCAAAAGATCCGTGAGAAGCGCCCCGGCAAGCTGTCTGATGCTGCCGTGTGGGCTGACGATCGAGTGTTGGCAACCAAGGGTTTTACTGATCGTGCCAGATATGCCCCCCCCCCCACGACTGCACGTGACAAGAAGTACCGAGCAGGTGGAAGTGGAGGGTACAGATAATAGTGGCCCTGGTCCCACATGTAATAATAACGGTGGAGACAAACAAAAATCACCAAATTCAGCCCGACCTGATTCCAGTGTTGTTAGGTGTTATGGGTGTAAACAGACCGGACATATTAAACCAAACTGTCCTCAAGCAAAGTCTTCTGCAGCGCTTGCTAAGCCTGTGTCGTTAGTGGTTGGTATCCAGGGAGGAGGGGATGAATCTTTGTTACCGAGGTTGGAGGCAGACTGAAGGGTGAAGCATGGGATGCCAACGGCCGTGGCACAGCCTGCCCCCGACAAAGTGTCTCAACTAGGTACCAATGCAGGTCCAGAAGCCTCACTCGCTTGGTGCCAGGCTTTCGTTCATGAGGGTGAAGTAGAGCTGTGTGGGAAGGTGTATCCAGTCAAAGTTCTTAGGGATTCGGGAGCTAAGAAGTCCATGTGTTTGAACTTGACGGGGAAGCCGATAAAATCTGACGATTTTGTGTTATGTCAAGGTGTAAACGCTGAGGCCTGTTATAGCCTCGTTCCTGTTCATCTTAGGTGTCCTGTAGTCACGGCGACGGCGAAGGTAATGGTCGTAGACATATTACCTGTGGAGGGGATTGATTTTCTGCTTGGAGCAGATATGGTACGGAGTAGAGTCTTTCCACCTCCGGTAGTGGTGTCGGAGCAGGTAGGCCTACAGCCGGAGGAGAGGAACAAGGAGGCTAAGAAGCTGCCTCCCGATTTGTTTCTGGTGTGTGAGGGCATGAGATCTATGGCCCAGGTTGCACAGCCGGAGGAATTGTTAGGGGAGGAGATAGATCTGATCGAGGGGATGTACAGTAATGAATCTGCATCACCCATAGATTCGACTGATCTGCAGGGTGCCGAGGGTGTGCAGGACAAGGAGGAAAGCTCAGCGGAAAGCTCCTCACTCGTTTCACCCGGTGCCAGAGGTGATACTGAAGGGAGCGATCGGGTCCCTACGGGAGGACCGGTTGATCCTGTATCATCGAATCAGACCGACTTGGAGGCTATACCTAATCTTACAACTGTGGCACCCGGGGAGATTGGTGAGGCGCCGCAGAGTGATGCTTCATTAACACACTTGTTTTCTAAGGTCGGGGAGAGTACTCCAGACAGACGTAAGACCCATCAGTTCTGCCATATTAACATGTTGAAGAGGTACTATCATGCGGCGGGCACACAGTCCATGTCACCTAAAGGGACTAGCCGAGAGAGTTGCCTGGGCGCCGATCAGTCACCTGCTGGTGTTAACGAGGAGTTGTCTGAGGCAGTTTGTGCTACTGTATCCGCTCAGAACGGGTCAGTAGAGAAAGTTGAGTCAGAGACGGTCAATTTCTTGCCTATGTTATTGACTGGAGAGTTGGAGTCGGAGGTGCAGGGTGAGCCCGGGCCTGGTGGATGGTGGTTGGATAACCCGGGTCCCGGGTCTAGCGGTTCATGCACTGTGGGAACGCCAGGCAAGACTCCTGCAGTGCCTCTCAACCCCCCTCTGCACTCTCTCCAATTCTCTGGTCCCAGGGACCAGGATGCCGTGTCTCGTTGCCCTGTCTTGGTTGTAGAAGGCATGAAAGAGGAGCAGGAGGAGGAGAGGGAGTTTTTCCCAGGTGAGGCTGTGCCGGCTGGGACATGGGCAGAGAACGGGTAGCTGGCCCTGCGGGAGAAATTGATCCATTTACCTCCGGAAAGGGTTGAGGAGATGTTTACTACCTTGTGGGCTTATCCACACGTGTTCGGGGATGCACCAGGTTTGACATCTTGAGCGGTGCATGACATCGATTTGGGGGAGAATAAACCTATAAAATTACCACCTTATAGAGTTAATCCACAGAAGCAGCTCGCTCTTGACGCTGAGCTGAGGTATATGGTTGACAAGGGACTCATCAAGAAAGGCTGGAGTGAGTGGTCAAGCCCTATAACTTTGCAGCCTAAGCCTGATGGTAAGATCCGCTTCTGTGTCGATTTTCGCAAAGTAAATTTACTCTCCAAGACAGATACCTACCCTTTACCGAGAGTTGATGACTCGGTAGACAAGATTGGGGCAGCCACGTTCATCACAAAAGTGGACTTAGTTAAAGGCTATTGGCAAGTCCCACTAACTGAACGTGCCAAGAAAATCGCTAGTTTTGTGGTGGGTGGAGGAGTGTATCAGTGCCAGGTAATGCCTTACGGCTTGAAGAGTGCTCCCGCCACATTTCAGCGGTTAATGGACAGGGTTGTGCATGATGTCCCCAATTGTTTAGTCTACATAGATGATGTTTTTGTTTATGACACAAATTGGACTGACCATTTGGCCAATGTGGGTGAGATTTTCCGGAAGTTGTCTGAGGCTGGTTTAGTGGTCAACCTGGCAAAGTGCGAGTTCGTGCAGGCTCGGGTGCACTATCTGGGTTATGTTGTTGGCCACGGCCAGGTCTGTCCCCCTCGGGCGAAGGTGGAGGCTATCCAGAGTTTCCGAGCACCTCATAATATAAAAGCCATACGTTTCCTTGGCATGATAGGCTATTATCGCCGGTTCATCAAAGGATATTCCACCGTGGTTGCCCCATTTACAAATTTGCTACACAAGAACAAACCATTTAAATGGACAACAGAGTGTGAGCAGGCTTTCAAAGATGTCAAAAGCCTCCTATGTTGCCATCCTATATTACGTGCCCAAGATTTCAACAGGCCTTTCGTCTTGGCAGTAGATGCGAGCGATGTGGGTGCCGGCTCTGTGTTGATGCAAGAGTTCGGAGATGTTGAGCACCCCATTTCCTACTTTTCAAAAAAGTTTAGCCGAGCACAAAAGAATTATTCTGTGATCGAAAGGGAGTTGCTAGCTATTATTTTTAGTTTACACCATTTCGCTGTTTATTTGCCACCCTATGGGCCCGTGCTCAGAATCTACTCTGACCATCATCCACTGCAGTTTCTTAATAGGCTCAAGGACAGAAACCAGAGACTTACTCGCTGGAGTTTGATGTTGCAAGAATATTATCTCGATGTTAGGCACATCCGTGGTGTTGATAATGTCCTGGCAGACTCTTTGTCCCGTGAGTACTCTGAGGAATGATAGGAGAGAACAAGGCTATTTAGTTAGTAAGTCATAGTTACTCATGTTAAAAAAAATCTATAAAATGTAAAAATACAAAAGACTGTCAATGTAAATATTTTGCAGTTGTAAACTAATGATGAAAGTTTTGTTTCAAAGCTCCAAAACTCCCCCCACCCACGTGTGAGGGTGTCACAATGACCAGGGTCTTTTAGGAATAGTCAGACTCTAGTGGCCCCTGACTTCTGACAGCAGCTGTGCCAAGTGTCGGGAATAGGGTAATGATCCCGACAGGTTTTGGTCCAATAGGACATTTGAATTTGGCGGTATCGTATCGCTTGTACGATTTCGGCTGGTTCTTTGTGTATTGTAGTTTATTCTTAAGTTAGGTTAAATATTAACTGTAATGTATAAATATCTACATCAGCTCTAGATGTATTATGAAACCAAGTTATGGGTTATAATTATTATGAGCCGGCAGCCATATGTAATTTCGCGAAGCGATCGGAGGCCGGCCCTTTAGTCTCTCAATCAACACCGTACAGCCAACATCTCCTCCCCCGGCCCTGACTCAACCCACAGTTCACCATGTGCTACAACTAATAACAATATTAACAACAGTCCTACATCACCAGTCCTCACTCCTCTAAGCTAAGTTCATTGTATCGATATTGTATTATGTGAACATTCCTACATGTCATGCAATTGAATTAGCCGCGTGTGGGGGACTGGATTACAGCCATCGAATACCTCGTTGGTAATTATATTATAACTATTTGTTGGGATATTTCATGTACCAGTGATATGTAATTTAACCTCTTTATCTAAATTCCCGATAAATATTGGTCCTTCGTGCCCTAAAGCTTCCTTACTGTAGTACCGTTTTGTTTGCTTCCTTGACGCTTGTGGGCTTACAAATGGCTGCCGCCTCGCGCGTTGTTGGCCGCCTGCCATTTCCCTAGTTTAGGTCCAGCTTCTTCCCTCGTGTTTTTTACCGTCTAGGCGCCGTCTCTATCTTGTTTGGGACTAGTTTCCAGGGTTTTTTTGGGCGTGTGTTCCTTGGCGTTTTTTGGTGGGTTGGCTGGGCTGGAAATTGGGGTAGGGGTAGTTTCGTCGGTCCCCATTTTGCGCTCTTAGGCTAGGCTAGGCAGTCTAGGCCTGCAGGTGTCTGTGGTGGCTATTCATTCGCTTTGGTGGTGTGCCTGTGGTGTTAGTTGTGTTGTGTCATTGTGGGACTCGTTCTTAATTTTGCTAGTGGGGAGGGTTCTCATGTGACCTTTTATCTTTAAATTTCATAATAGCCTAGGCCTAGTTGCTTAAAGTGGCGGTCATGAGTGTCGGTCTTTGTTAATTCCTAAGCGATTGACGGTTAATAGTCAGACCTCATGATTGTAGCTTAACCAACTAGGCTTACCTATAAAGGGCTTACAATAATTAGTGCTTCACCTTACCCTTTCTTTTAATGGATTTAGTATTTAATTCTTTTGTCTAGTCAGATAATTTCCTTTCGTTAGTTTATATTAAGGGGACTGTAGGTATTATGTAATTCTTTTTGAGTAATTTATTAAGTAATGGGGGTTTGCCGCTGTTGATTCCTAAGCGGTTAACGGTTTGTAGTCTGACCTCATTGTAGTTTAAGTTGCTTAAAATTAGACCTTAACGATGACAGATTTAAAGAAACTTAAGATTCTTAAGGGAGGGATGAAGGGAAGTTTAAATAGATGTTTAAGAGATCTTGATGAATTTTTAATAAGTGCCACGGCTGATCAAATAAAGGGTAAATTTGCTACTGTTACTAAATCGCTAGCTACTTATGATAGTTATGCTCAGCAGGTATATGGTTTACTGACAGTTACTGACGATGTGGAAGAAGAAATGTCGGCAGATCTTGAGTACTTTGAGAATGTTAATACAGCCTTAGCCAGACTATCTTCCACCCAAGAATCAACCTCTGTTAAGGATACCGGTACACCAAAGGCGACTGGTTTTAACCTGCCGAAGCTTACTTTGCCTACCTTTTCCGGGGATTCGGCTACCTGGACTGGATTTTGGGATATTTTTGAGTGTTCCGTCCATCATAATCAAACTCACATCCATCCAAAGGTTCACATATCTCCGTGGTCAATTGAAAGGGGAGGCATTGAAGTTAGTCGATGGGTACAAGCTAGAAGCTAACAGCTACAAGTCTGCAGTGGAGTTGCTGAAGAGAACTTACGGGAGAGTGGAAGTCATCAAGACCGCTTTAATTACCAAATTCTTCACACTAGATCCTCCATCCTATGATGTGGCGGACCTAAAGGAGTACTATGCCTCCTTTGAGAGCCTCCTCCGATCTATGGAGACAATGGCCGTCACCAAGGAGGAGATATTTAGTGTGAATATCTTGAATAAGATACCCTCTCCCTTAAGGGAAATCTTACGACGACAACTAAGCGACTCTCCACTAAACTTGGAAGCGTTGGTGCAGGTGTACCAGACTGAAGTCTTCAATATGGAGAGTACTGGACACTACCGACAAGTGGAGATGTCGCCATCTACTGCAGCTTTCCCGGTACAGACTTCTCCTAAACAGAAAAGGCCAATACCATTAGGTTGCAAGTTGTGCAGTGTCCACGGTCATCTGTGGTATCAGTGTCCTAAGTATCCTAAGGCTACACAGAAGATTGGCCAGGCTAAATCGCTTAAGTTATGTACCAGCTGTCTGGCAAGAGACCACTTCAACAGTACTAGCACCAATTCCTACATCAAACCTTGTAAGTATTGCAAGGGGAAACATTGGTTTTCCCTTTGCACCCAGTCTGATCGGCACGACGGCAAAGAAAAGGGGAGAACCCCCAAAGAGTCACATGAGAAAAGTAAGAGCGAGGGTGATAAAGTATCTGCCATGTCCATTGCTTCTCGAGAATGTCAATTGCTTCCTACTATGATGCTGCCAGTAGTGGGGAGTAATAATAATACTATAATGACGCGCACCTTACTTGACCAGTGCTCACAGAGGTCATTCGTTCTGCGGTCATCATTACCCCAGCTCAAGTGTACCAGCAAGGGTCAAGAGAATTTGCGTCTCCATGGTTTCACTGGTGAAATAGATTCCAGTGACTATGATATTGTGGAGATTTCATATGTTTATAGAAAAAAGGTATGTCCCATCAAGGCTGTTGTGGTCGACACACTACCCAGTTTCTATATAGCATCAGAGATTCAACCACATTTGAAATATCTCAGAAGCAAGGGTTATAAACTGGCTGATGATCAACTCTCTGCTAACAATGGTATTATGCTACTGGTCGGAGCTGATTATTACTACGACCTGGTTCACCCTGGATATCGGCGGGTAGATAAGCTAATAATGCTCCCCACGATCAAAGGTTATGCCATTTCTGGATCCTATGCCACTTCCTCTCAAGACACACAGGTGGAGGTGGTTACGGTCCTCAAGGTAGCAGTAAGCCCCATAGATAAATATATTAGGCCAAATGTGCCTGATAATACATGTACTGATATAGATAAGCTATGGGACTTGGACAATATTGGAATTGACCCACATGAACTTGATCGTGAGTCCAAGCTAGCGTTAAGCTCGTATGAAGAGACTGTAACGTATGACTCTGGCAGAGGTCAGTATGTGGTAAGGCTCCCTTGGAATGATAACAAGAGTAAATTACCTACTAATTTCCATCTAGCACTTGGTAGGTTGCGTGGGCTTCAGAAGCAGTTTGTCAAGGATCCAAGTTATTGCGAGACTTATGCGGCAGTTTTGGCCGAGCAGGTACAACGTGGATTTGTGGAGAGAGTAGATCTCAGTGAGTATGGGGATGACATCCATTACCTTGCTCACCATGGGATTAAAAAGGACAGTTCCACCACTCCTGTTCGTATTGTGTATGACTGCTCTGCTAAATCCAGTGATCGCTCCTATAGCCTGAATGATTGTCTGTACACGGGTCCGTCCCTGGTCTCTGATCTAGCGCAAATTATGTTGCGCTTCAGATGTCATAAGTTTGCAGGGGTCGCCGATATTGAGAAGGCCTTCCTGATGCTTCAACTCCATCGTGAAGACAGGGACTCGACAAGATTTTTATGGCCACGGGACCCAATGGATCTAGATTCAGAGTATCTGGTCTACAGGTTCAGAGTCGTCTTATTCGGGGCGACCTGTTCCCAGTTCCTTCTCAACGCTACTATCTTGCGTCATCTTGAGGAGGCTGGACTAGATCCTGACTTCAAGAATGAGATCAAGCAGGGGATCTATGTGGACAATCTTCAAGGCACCGGAGACAATGAAGATTTATTGCTCAAGAGATGCTGGGAGATCCGTGATATATTTGCCAAGGCTCATTTATACTTAAGAGAATGGGCCACTAATAGTGATCTTTTGAAAGGTCAATTTGCTTCTGACGGTGTAGCTACTGAGAATAGTGAGGTGAAGTTTTTAGGCCACAAATGGGACACTACCACAGATTGTATATCCTTCTGTCACACCCCATGCGGCAGTGAGCTTATGACCAAGCGAAACTGCTTAAGCTTGTCAGCGAGGTTGTTTGATCCCCTAGGTTTTTTGCTGCCTGTTACAATCCGTGCTCGTATGTTTTTACAGCAACTGTGGCGGCTAAAACTAGATTGGGACACGCCCCTCCCGACTGGGTACAAGATACTTGGCGGTTGATTCGGTCAGACCTTTCCACATGTTGCAAGGTCCAACTTAATCGTCAGGTTATTAGTGGTCAACAGGTGGATCTACATGCCTTTTCTGATGCTAGTAATAGTGCGTACGGTACTGTCATATACATATGCAATGGTAGTGAAGCGACCCTGGCTATAGCGAAGGCCAAAGTAGCCCCTATAAAGAAGATTACAGTTCCTAAATTAGAACTTACTGCATTGCTTCTGTCTGCTCGTCTAATAAAGTTTACACTGGATGCTTATACAGACGTACTACGGATTAATAACGTCTATGTCTGGAGCGACAGTCAAATAGCGCTTTCGTGGGTACACAGCCAGAAAGTGTTACCTGTTTATGTTTCTAATCGCACTGATGAGATTCATAACTTAGTTCCTACAGCTACATTTCGCTATGTGAGCACCAGGGATAACCCCAGTGACATAATTTCCCGGGGGATCTCAGCACAGCAGTTTATGTCTTCCTCTATTTGGTGGCATGGACCTCCATGGCTTACATCTCCAACCGAGTGGCCTCAGAATTTCAGGGAATACATATCTGATCCTTCAAGTCGGCCCCAAGATGATGTGTTAAGTAGTTCGAATGTGAGTACTACACATCAGGATAACAAGTTGGTAGAGTGGGAACGTTACGGCAGCTATGATCTAGTAATACGGGTATTTGCATGGATATACCGTTTCATTAACAACATGAGAAGTCGGGCTCACGGGTCTTTCCTTAGTGAAGATTCGAAGCATATCAGACTCCATGAATCGAGATCAGCAGAAGCAAAACTAATATGTTTAGTACAAAAGGAATCTTATCCTACTGAACATCAAATCCTGAGCAAGGAGTCAAAGGCCAAACCCTCAAACTTAATGAGGCAGCTAGGATTATATATGGAAGGAGGCATAATTAAGTGTAGAGGCAGGATACAAAAGGCGGACATTATTGATTCTGCGAAATATCCTGTCCTCCTTAGCTCCTCTCATTTGATTACCAAACTGTTGATTCACCAATGCCATAGGACCTGCCTACATTTTGGCGTAAATTATGTTCTGGCGTATATGCGACAACGTTGGTGGATCCCTAAGATGCGACAAGCAATTAAAGGGATTCACAATAGCTGTACGATCTGTAAAAGATTACAGGGTAAGCCTTACTCCCCAGTTGATCTACCTCCCTTGCCTGAGTTCAGGGTACAAAGGACTGAACCATTTCAGGTAACCGGGGTAGACTACACCGGAGCGATTTCATGTTAGAGAATCGCCCGGTAATATCATAAAGGTATATGCCGTCCTATTCACATGTGCGGTAACCAGAGCGATTCATATTGAATTGATTGACGACCTATCCAGTGAGGGGTTTTTGCATACTCTAAGACGCTTTGCAGGCCGCAATGGTTTCTCTCAAATTATTATGAGCGATAATGCGACTTGTTTTGTCGGGGCCTCTAAATATCTCCAGAGTTTAATGGATGACCCGCAGGTTGTGGCTACCCTCACTGGAAAGGATTGTCAGTGGAGATTTATACCAGCACGTGCACCATGGTTCGGGGCGATTTGGGAGAGAACAATCGGTATCGTCAAATCTGCCTTGAAGAAGGTATTAGGAAGGGCACTGGTGACCAGACGGGAGTTGCAAACCATCTTAATAGAGATTGAGATGTTAGTCAACCACAGGCCCTTGACCTATACCTCGGCAGATGTTGATGAACTCTTACCCATTTCGCCTTCCATGATGACACTTGGACGAACCCTTAATACCTTTCCTAGATCGTCCGTAAATGACGAAGATCTGCATGACCCTACGTTCGGCAATGCTGACGCCACACGTCGTCGCTTCCAGTATGTAAACAAGGTGTCCGACGATCTATGGAAACGGTGGACCCAAGAATATTTGCTGTCTCTTCGCGAGCGTCACTCTCATAAGATCAAAGGGACGAATCAACGATGGCCTCGTATCGGGGATATCGTCCTGATTCATGATGAGCGTCCTAGGTTATTTTGGAAGCTTGGGAGGATTATCGATTTGTTCCAGGGCATTGATGGTCTTATAAGGGTTGCTAAAATACGAACTTCGACTGGGGTTACTACTCGCCCAGTCGTGAGGTTATATCCCTTGGAGCAGGATGTAGAACTGCCGGATTATCCTGGCGTCTCTACTGATACCCCTCCGCGGGAGAGTGCTGGTGACAGTGCTCCTCAAGGTGGGGCAGCAGATAATGAGAAGGATGATCCTCCTCAGGCTTCAGGTGGCGCTCGTCCCAAAAGGAGGACGGCTATGAGTTCCGTGGATCTTTGGAGATCAAAGATCCAACAAGGTGATCTTTGACTTCGATGTCCTTTTTTTTTGTTCCTGTATATCATTTTTGGTGGCGGGCAATATGTCGGGAATAGGGTAATGATCCCGACAGGTTTTGGTCCAATAGGACATTTGAATTTGGCGGTATCGTATCGCTTGTACGATTTCGGCTGGTTCTTTGTGTATTGTAGTTTATTCTTAAGTTAGGTTAAATATTAACTGTAATGTATAAATATCTACATCAGCTCTAGATGTATTATGAAACCAAGTTATGGGTTATAATTATTATGAGCCGGCAGCCATATGTAATTTCGCGAAGCGATCGGAGGCCGGCCCTTTAGTCTCTCAATCAACACCGTACAGCCAACATCTCCTCCCCCGGCCCTGACTCAACCCACAGTTCACCATGTGCTACAACTAATAACAATATTAACAACAGTCCTACATCACCAGTCCTCACTCCTCTAAGCTAAGTTCATTGTATCCGTAATTTTTGGCGACTTTAATTTACCTGTGACCAAGTGGGGCGATACTCTTACTTCACACTCCGGACATGACTTGTATACGAACTTGCAAGAGAGTTCGCTTTATCAATTTGTTCGAATGCCGACCCGTGGTAATAACGTTCTTGACATTGTACTTGCAACAAAAGAAGAATTGATAGAGAATTTGAATGTTGGTGATGAATTCAGTAACAGCGACCATCGTACGATAACTTTCACTTTAAACTTTACTAGTAACGAACCAAATAGTAGCATCGAAAAAGTCCCTAATTTCAAGAAAGCAAACTTCCATAAACTTAGAGCTATGTTTAAAGAAACTGACTGGAGCTTTTTAATTAACAATAACGACATAAATACATCTTGGAAGTTATTCGAAACCACTTACCTAAAAGCAGTGCAAGACTGCATACCATCGAAAATACGGCGTCCAGGCCATAATAATAAGCCCAAATGGTGGAATAAAGATATTTCAAACTGCCTGCTTGCTAAAAAATTTGCTAATGATAGATTAAAATCCTCACAAAATGACGAAGAACGGGTGAAATTTGTAGAGCTACGACGCAAAGACAAAAAGTTAATTAAGCAAAGTAAAAAGACCTTAGAGTTACATATTGCGAATCAAAGTAAAACAAACCCGAAAGAATTCTACAGTTATATCAGAAAGAAAAAAGTAGTTACTTCAACTGTTGGACCGTTAGTCGATGAAAAAGGAGAATACACCAAAGACGAAGTACAAATGAGTAATGCCCTCAATACCTTCTTTGCATCAGTTTTTACAACAGAAGACCTCAGTGATATCCCTACACCATCGCCGATTCAGATTGATAATTCAGATGTTCTAAGCAATATCACCGTTATAGAGAGAGAAGTATTGAATTGTTTAGATAAACTCAAGGTAAATAAAACGCCAGGACCTGATACAATCTCGCCTAGAGTTCTAAAGGAAGCTAAGAATGAGCTCTCCAAACCACTGACATTACTATTCAATAAATCCTTGCAGTCTGGAACTATGCCTGATCAGTGGAAGCTAGCCAACGTAACACCGATATTCAAAAAAGGCAGCAAATCCCTACCCTGTAACTATCGTCCAATTAGCTTAACCTCAGTTGTATGTAAAATGCTAGAAACGGTCATACGAGACAGACTCGTAAATCACTTAGAGGAAAATAACATACTTAAAGATACTCAACACGGCTTTCGTAAAAAACGTTCCTGTTTAACAAACCTCTTAGACTTCTTCCACGATATCCTCAACCTCTACGATGAGAGTAAAGCTGTAGATATTATATACCTTGATTTTCAAAAGGCCTTTGACAAAGTTCCCCACAAACGTTTACTGCTAAAACTAAAAGCGCATGGAATACAAGACGGTGTGTTGAAATGGATAGAAAATTGGCTCAGCAACAGAAAGCAAAGGGTAGTCATAAACGGTAAGGCATCTAAATGGACCAATGTAAATAGCGGGGTACCCCAGGGATCGGTACTAGGACCAATTCTCTTTCTAATTTACATCAACGACATAGATGAGGGTCTCACCTGCACAATCTCAAAATTTGCTGACGATACAAAAATTGCAAATAGCGTACTCTCAAAAGAACAAGTTGACGATATGCAACACAATCTAGATAAATTGTCATGTTGGGCCCAAATTTGGCAAATGAGTTTCAATGCGGATAAATGTAAAGTACTACATGTCGGATACCTAAATGAGAAAGCAAACTATTCGATGAATGGCACTCAGCTTAAGAATGTAAACAGAGAAACTGATCAGGGAGTAACAATATCGAGTAACCTAAAACCGAGTCAACAATGTTCAGAAGTTGTTAAGAAGGCAAACAAAATAATTGGCTTTATAGGCAGGTCATTTGAGCATAAATCCAAAGAAGTTATCCTAACCCTTTACAATTCCTTAGTCCGCCCTCTTCTGGAATACTGCGTTCAATCCTGGTGCCCTTATTACCAAAAAGATATAAACAAGCTAGAACGAGTTCAACGTAGAGTTACCAAAATGATACCTAGCCTAAAGAACAAACCATACGAAGAGCGTCTTAGAGAATTAAATCTATTTCCTTTAACCCAGCGCAGATTAAGAGGCGACTTAATTCAAGTGTTCAAAATCATCAAAGGCATCGACAATATGAACTGTAGTAAGTACTTCACTATCGACCAATCTAATTACACGCGGGGAAACGGTTGCAAAATTATTGGTAAATCTTTTAACTCGCACGAATCTAAGAATTTCTTCTTCAATCGAGTTGTCAACTTGTGGAATGGGCTTCCCCGAGACGTTATAGACTGCAGCCCCGTTGATTCATTTAAATTCCGCCTAGACAAATATCTCGCATCAAACCCGCGACTGACTGCGTTTGTAAATGAATAACTTTATCCTCCCCTCAGTTACTAACCCATATGTCCCCTACTAACTTCCTAGTCCTGCCACGTTAGTGGCAGGGCAGTAGTTCCCTTTCCAATGTTCCCTTACCCACTCTAAACCACTGTTTGGACACTTGATCCTCAGTGTTTTGGAGGACAAGCAACCTAGAAGGGTCACTAGACTGTTGTTGCTTGATTTCCTTTGTACTCCTTTGTACTCCTTTGTATCGATATTGTATTATGTGAACATTCCTACATGTCATGCAATTGAATTAGCCGCGTGTGGGGGACTGGATTACACCCATCGAATACCTCGTTGGTAATTATATTATAACTATTTGTTGGGATATTTCATGTACCAGTGATATGTAATTTAACCTCTTTATCTAAATTCCCGATACCAAGTCTATTAGAAATACCTGGTATTGTGAGTTTCTCTCCGATACCCTTCCAATTACTCATGACTAGTTTTGCCGTATCTCTATGCATTTTCGTCTCAATAAACATGTGTGTAGAGTGAGCCAATACAGTGTTACAAGGTTCGTATATGAAGTTGTGTTTTAGTGGCAATGCTGTAATTTGCAGGCTGGGTGTTGCTGGGTAAGGGAAGAAGTGGAGGAAGGAGTGTTGTTTTCTCGCGCGGGGGGGGGGGGGAAGGTGGAGGCGATGTTGCTAAGCAACACTAGTTTAATTAATTATGTGACCATTGCAAGTTTACTTGTGTTGCAATATCAAGATGTACTTTATTTTTTCTGCCACACTGTTTTAGTTAATTTGTTAACACAGGAATACTTTAGTATAAGTTATTCTTGTGAAGTTTCTTAGTGATATCATATCGTGTGGTGATATCTTGCAACCCCCCCTTAGTTTGAGCCTGGCTCCCGCCAGCTTCGCCAGGGCCAGGCCTCATCATTCTCTCGTGGGCGGCCAGACAGTATAGGTGGTGGTAGCTCTCTCTTGTGGCACCCCAGTCTGCCCCTGCTGTTTTTCCTTACTTGCATAATAGTAGTAACGTAATTAACAGAGAATCCTAGACATTCGTTCATTCTTTAATTATTCTTTTCCTCTGATCAGCATTTTAGTATATTTCCCTTTGTTTCATATGTTCTGTACCTACGGTGGCTTACGTCGGAATTCATGATAGGGAGGAACTGGGAGGTTTGCTGGGGTCCTTACTAATAAGCACTGTTAATCCCATAGACAGTCCACACACACACACATCCATAACCCCTACATATTTTTCCCAGTGTTCGTGCTTAGGGCCCGGTAACAACCTTGACGGTTCTGCCCCAGCACTTGTGTGTTCCCTATCTCGGGTTTCGAACTGGGGCAACAGAGTGTTTAATATTAATTAGGAATCCAGATTCAGTCTGGAACCCCCCCCCCCCCCATAGTTAAATGAGTCTGGGAGGTGGACTCTAAGAGTTCATTGTTTGGGCGGTAACTCACTGGGGGGCCCAGGTTGAAGCAGGATATATTGGTGTGATATTAGAGGTGGTCAGGGCAACTTGCTTCTACTAATATGACCCCGAGGTTAGTAGTCATATTAGGACACTGCCTTGTATTGTTAGTTCATTATATGTATGCAATATTAATATGTGCAACTCTCTTGGGTTGAGAGTGAATTACCGTTGGCTGGTTTGCACACGGTTTAGTACTGTTGAGGGCGCGCATAGCCTGTTATGCTCGAAGTACACCTGCACTCTTTCTTTTCGTTGATGTCTGCTGGTAGCCTATATGTATTTAACTGTTGATTATCCAACCCAGCATTGCTAATCCCGGTGTAGGTTTCGAGTTCTCGTAGATAGTAAGTTACATGATTATTTCTGTTCTACTTATTATTCAGAATAGGAGCAGGGCAGTGTGCACCTTAAGCCCTGAGAAGAGCCTGGAAGCGTTCAAAGTGCTCTTACCTGTTGCGTCGTGGTGTTGTTTGGTAGAGAGACAAGGTGCATTTCCATTAGTAATTATTTTCGTATACCGTCTCTAAACAACTGAGGTCCAGATTCGTAACATATGTATATATATATATATATATATATATATATATATATACTGTAATACAGTATATATATATATATAGAATATATATATATATAGAATATATATATATATATATATAGAATATATATATATATAGAATATATATATATATATGAGAGAGAGAGAGAGAGATGCATTAGACAACTATAGTGTTAACACATCTTAAAGATTGGATTAGCGATGGTAATGAAATATATAGCAATGAAGTAAATATATATGAAAAACCTAAAGGACAAAAAATATATCGATGGGTCCCGTTCCGACAAATACATAAACTGTATATTATTCTGATATTGTCCTTTTAGACAAACACGGTACATTAACTATATTTAACATTTTAGATGGACTACATATAGAAACAAAGACAACATATTAGTATCTGTGAAGAGGGCATGCATACAATGCAATATAGTTTTATAGGAGTCACTAGCAATTATCACAGCAGTTGTATAGACTACACAACTCCTAAGATATCGGGATTGGTGTGGTTGTAGTCCAGACCAAAGAGTTCAAAATGTGTTGGATCCTCCACTGTCACAACATATAGTATGTGGTCCTGCACTGTCACAACATATAGTATGTGGTCCTGCACTGTCACATCATATAGTATGTGGTCCTACACTGTCACAACATATAGTATGTGGTCCTACACTGTCACAACATATAGTATGTGGTCCTACACTGTCACAACATATAGTATGTGGTCCTGCACTGTCACAACATATAGTATGTGGTCCTGCACTGTCACAACATATAGTATGTGGTCCTACACTGTCACAACATATAGTATGTGGTCCTGCACTGTCACAACATATAGTATGTGGTCCTGCACTGTCACAACATATAGTATGTGGTCCTACACTGTCACAACATATAGTATGTGGTCCTGCACTGTCACAACATATTGTATGTGATCCTACACTGTCACAACATATAGTATGTGATCCTACACTGTAACTAAATATATATAGTATGTGGTCCTGCACTGTTACAACATATAGTATGTGGTCCTACACTGTCACAACATATAGTATGTGGTCCTGCACTGTCACAACATATAGTATGTGATCCTACACTGTCACTACATAATTATAGTATGTGGTCCCGCACTGTCACAACATATAGTATGTGATCCTGCACTGTTACAACATATAGTATGTGGTCCTACACTGTCACAACATATAGTATGTGGTCCTGCACTGTCACAACATATTGTATGTGATCCTACACTGTCACAACATATAGTATGTGATCCTACACTGTCACTAAATATATATAGTATGTGGTCCTGCACTGTTACAACATATAGTATGTGGTCCTACACTGTCACAACATATAGTATGTGGTCCTGCACTGTCACAACATATAGTATGTGATCCTACACTGTCACTACATAATTATAGTATGTGGTCCCGCACTGTCACAACATATAGTATGTGGTCCTGCACTGTCACAACATATAGTATGTGATCCTACACTGTCACTACATAATTATAGTATGTGGTCCCGCACTGTCACAACATATAGTATGTGATCCTACACTGTCACTACATAATTATAGTATGTGGTCCTGCACTATCACAACATATAGTATGTGGTCCTGCACTGTCACTACATATAGTATGTGATCCTACACTGTCACTACATAATTATAGTATGTGGTCCTGCACTGTCACAACATATAGTATGTGGTCCTACACTGTCACAACATATAGTATGTGGCCCTACACTGTCACAACATATAGTCTGTGGCCCTACACTGTTACAACATATAGTCTGTGGCCCTACACTGTTACAGCATATAGTATGTGGCCCTACACTGTTACAGCATATAGTCTGTGGCCCTACACTGTTACAACATATAGTATGTGGCCCTACACTGTTACAGCATATAGTCTGTGGCCCTACACTGTCACAACATATAGTCTGTGGCCCTACACTGTCACAACATATAGTCTGTGGCCCTACACTGTCACAACATATAGTCTGTTGCCCTACACTGTTACAACATATAGTCTGTGGCCCTACACTGTCACAACATATAGTATGTGGCCCTACACTGTCACAACATATAGTGTGGCCTACACACTGTCACAACATATAGTCTGTGGCCCTACACTGTCACAACATATAGTCTGTGGCCCTACACTGTCACAACATATAGTCTGTGGCCCTACACTGTTACAACATATAGTATGTGGTCCTACACTGTCACAACATATAGTATGTGGTCCTACACTGTCACAACATATAGTATGTGGTCCTACACTGTCACAACATATAGTCTGTGGCCCTACACTGTCACAACATATAGTATGTGGTCCTACACTGTCACAATATATAGTATGTGGTCCTGCACTGTCACAACATATAGTCTGTGGCCCTACACTGTCACAACATATAGTATGTGGTCCTACACTGTCACAACATATAGTCTGTGGCCCTACACTGTCACAACATATAGTATGTGGTCCTACACTGTCACAACATATAGTATGTGGTCCTGCACTGTCACAACATATAGTATGTGGTCCTGCACTGTCACAACATATAGTATGTGGTCCTACACTGTCACAACATATAGTATGTGGTCCTACACTGTCACAACATATAGTATGTGGTCCTACACTGTCACAACATATAGTCTGTGGCCCTACACTGTCACAACATAGTATGTGGTCCTACACTGTCACAACATATAGTATGTGGTCCTGCACTGGCACAACATATAGTATGTGGTCCTACACTGTCACAACATATAGTATGTGGTCCTACACTGTCACAACATATAGTATGTGGTCCTGCACTGTCACAACATATAGTATGTGGTCCTACACTGTCACTACATATAGTATGTGGCCCTACACTGTTACAACATATAGTCTGTGGCCCTACACTGTCACAACATATAGTATGTGGTCCTACACTGTCACAACATATAGTATGTGGTCCTGCACTGTCACAACATATAGTATGTGGTCCTCCACTGTCACAACATATAGTATGTGGTCCTCCACTGTCACAACATTATAGTATGTGGTCCTACACTGTCACAACATATAGTATGTGGTCCTACACTGTCACTACATATAGTATGTGGTCCTACACTGTCACAACATATAGTATGTGGTCCTAAAATGTTACAACATACATTATGTGGTCCTACACTGTCACAACATATACTATGTGGTCCAACACTGTCACAACATATACTATGTGGTCCAACACTGTCACAACATATAGTATATGCTCATACAGTCACAAAACATATAGTATGTGGTTCTAAACTGTCACAAAATATAGTATGTGGTCCTACACTGTCATAACATATAGTATGTGGTCCTACACTGTCATAACATATAGTATGTGGTTCTACACTGTTACAACATACAGTATGTGGTTCGACACTGTCACCACATATAGAATGTGGTCCTTCACTGTGACAACATATATTATGTGGTCCTACACTGTCACTACATATTGTATGTGGTCCTACAATGTCACATCATATAGTATGTGGTTTTACACTGTCACATCATAGATTATATGGTCCTACACTATCACAACATATAGGCTGTGGTCCTACACTGTCACAAAATATAGTATGTGATCCTGCACTGTCACAACATAATTATAGTATGTGGTCCTACACTATCACAACATATAGTATGTGGTCCTACACTGTCACAACATATAGTATGTGGTCCTACACTGTCACAACATATAGTATGTGGTCCTACACTGTCACAACATATAGTATGTGGTCCTACACTGTTACAACATATAGGATGTGGTCTTACACTGTCACAACATATAGTATGTGGTCTTACACTGTCACAACATATAGTATGTGGTCTTAGTATGGGGTCCTAAGTTTTGAATCGTTCAAATTACTTGCCGTCTCCACCTTTGATCATGGATGGCCTCATTGTGCAAATGTCCTTTTACATGGTATTTTATAATTCCACTTTATTCCAATATACGCATTACCTTTAACTGGATGTTGTCTAATTATCAAGAACCTCATTTGTTTTAGTTTGTAGTTGGAACAATATTGTAGTTTTGTTTATTGCAATTATGCATTAATATATAAGGATAGAATGTTATGGCATACAGTATTTGTTAATTAACAAGTTTAGTATAAGTGGGCTCAACTCAAGTCATAGTATATATCACCTGTTACAGTTGATCATGGTGTGTTATTTATTCTTCTTACATGTCCATCCCCATGTTTGTCTTGCTTAGTTTTGTTTCAGCTAACCCTTTCCTTTGTATGTATCCATCAAGGTAAATGCGGTAATAACTACAAAATAGACTATCTGTCTTATTAGGATTCTACAGTAATATATCTCTTTCAATCAATTCCCTTCATCCTTTTCTTCCCCTATTTTGAAGAGACAAGAACATAAATGGTAATTGTGCGAGACTGCAAATGGTCGTTGATTATGATACTTTTTATGTCATGCTTGTCTTCATAATTATATACCATTGTATATATTTATTTATAAATTAAGACATCAAATAACAAAATAAATGTAAAAAATGGGTGATAATTGAAATAGTAATAAAACCTCTCGATGCCCACAGATCCTTCTTAAGCTGTATATAGTCGTCTAATGATAGCCATAATAAACTGCTAAATGTCATCATTATCCTCAGTATAATTTCGCATATTTAGATTATAGTATATTGTTGTCATGCCAACAGAATGGAAAAAGGTGAATTGCTATTCTCTGGTTGAAGTATCACATTGTCTGTTTCCATTAGCGCCTTGTGACGCCACAATAATGCTTCATCGTGATAGGGTCCATATCATGTGTTAATATGTCAGGCGTCTAATTAGCTGATAGCAATATCCTGTCACCTTGACAAATTTTCGTTGCAATTAATAGTTAAGTTGATTTTCTTTAATTTTGCCATTAGTATATATTTGTGAGATTTGCTAATGTCACACTAGTATGAGGTTATATTGCATATATTCTATTTATAATTAAAGCTACTAATATTTGTTCTTGGCAACTTTTCCTTCTTTATTATGCGGCAGACTTTTGCAGGGGACGCTTGCCAGTGTACTTTACTCTTACATTTCCTACTGTGAACATCTTTGGTCGCATCTTCGTTTCTTCGCTTGTCTTTGAGCACTGATATTTTTGAATGACCTTTACTAATGATTTGTCTTACACTGTTGTGGTGGGCTCGTGCCCGACGTTGTTTGTGGCGCCACCCAGTTTGCCTGCTATTAAATAACTCATGTCATTATTTTGTTATACTTTCTATATTATACACTTTTTATTGTCCGCCCTGCACATAATAACTAACTGGGTGTTGCCTAGGATAAACGGATGGTCTCTACCCAGGGTGTGCAACTGTTGAGTACCATAGTATACTGTTGGTTGGAAGCCTGCCTGGGTTTGAGAATGGGACATCCAGGATAGTTTAGTGCCCGTTTTACAGCTTCCCTCAACAGAATGCTGTCAGTTCAGCATTATCTTTGGACCACCTGATGTATTAGTAGGATGTAATATACTATTTAGTTGTTGTACTGATTCGGGGTTATGTTTTGTGAGGTGCGCTCTCGTGGTGTCGCAGGTTGCTAGTATGTACATTCTTTTACTGCAGCCTCACCAGGACTTCCTACCCTCTGTCACTTTAGGATATGGTAGTGTATTATTAGGACTTCAGGATACTTGGGAGGGTTCCTTCAGATATATAGCTACACTTTTGTAACCCTGCTTCAGATATCATGAATCCTTGGTTCCCCTTAGTTCTCTCACGCATAAATACTCGAATCGTGTATTTAGAAAGAGTGTCCCTAAATTCACGGATTCGCGATTAGTGTATTGAATACTTTACACATGAGTTGAATGAAAACTGAATACTCTAATTGCATATAATTTGACCTACGAAAAGGTTTGGTAGTGGCACACTGAATAAAACCATTGGCACTACTACTCCCAATCAACCTACCCCGTCCCGCTATGTAGGGAAAGCGAGAACTCTGTCAGTCACAGGCTGTGGTGCAATAGCCTTTCCCTTTATAGATGTAAAATATTGTGCAAGGCAGGAGCCACCGAGATTTCAGTGTTGCATAGCAACGGTTGCTAGGCAAATCATTTGCCTTAGCAACCGGCAGCAACCATGCAGTTTCTGGAAAACTGTGAGGTGCTATGGTTTTTTCTCAACTCCTTGTTCTAAAAAACATGTAGCATTGCATTTGGAGATCATATACAAGAATTATGTGGCATAAAATCCAATTTAGGGCAAGTCAGGCTATAAAAATGCCACTCCTAAAGCTTCAGACACTGTTGTCACAGTCACTTTTGCATTTGCAGTAGGCTGTGCATTTTAGATGCGCATCAACACATTTGCAGTCTGTGCATCCTCCTCGGCAAGAACACTTCAGTAGTTCTGGGCAGATTGCACTGGCTTCGGGCAAGTTAGACCACAGAGGCCTCCACTTTTCTGGGCAAGTCCATCCCCACTCACTTGGAGAGGGCAACTGTCGTTCTGGCACCGTGGTGCAGCCCCAGTGGTGCCCACCTTGTAGTACTGCCCTCTTCATGTGTTGCTGTAGAGCAGCCTTGGTTGGAGGTAGACATGATATCTGACGTCCTTTGTGGATGAACAGATTCTTTCTGACTTCATTGATGGAACGAGAAGTTGCTGTCCTGTCATAGAGTCGAATGGTGAAGTACTCCAGAGAAGCCTCAGTCGCTTCACCAATTTGTTCAGGTGCATTGTGCAGCTCATAGAATGTCGCAGTAAATTCATCATGTGCCTCCCACACTTTCCATGCAGTCTTCTTTCCCACCTGGACCAGATGGGACACGGTATCACAACCTGTATAAGCATGGAACACAGGCAGTACCAAGGATCTTTCTGTGCCAAGTGAAGCACATATTTCATGAGCTGGGATGTACCTAAAGTCCTTTCCACAACCAAAGGCAATCCAGAGTTCTATCTGCTGTCTCTGAGCCAGCTGCTGTACGACTGCCACTGCCAATACTACCACGTCAGTGTCCACAGTTCGAACAAGGATCTTGTGGAAGCCCTGCATAACAGCATCACTGACATGCACCATGATCCTCGAGTCTGCCTCCTCATGGTTGCAGGGAGCAATGTTGCTGGTGTCTCGTGTAGGTAAGCATAGCACATTGGCACCATCGGTAACAATGAGAGTCTGGTCTCCTGATGCATTTTCCAGCAGTTCCTTGTTCAGGAATGTAAACAGGTCTGTCTTGTTGTTGGCCAAGCGAAGGAACTGCTGCCAGTTCTTTGGTGTTGGGCTAGACGCCCCAACTCGTCTACGCTGAATAGGACCAGTGACACGTTGTTCTCTTGTCTGTGACTTGAGGCTGTTATCGAAGTACTGGTCCCAGACAACATCACTCTCAGAGCCTGACTTTGAGCATTGTTTATGTATGGAAGAAAGACCTTGGCAGCATAGTCTCCAAATATCTTGCAGCCCTCAGGTCTAAGAAAGTGAACAAGTGCCGCACCATCCATGATTCGCACTTCAGTCTCTGGTGTCACATCATTTGATGACCCTACTTTCTTTTCAAGACATTCTATGAGATCAGACTTCTTCCCTGGACGTAGCTGCCCATAGGCAGACAGAGATGGAGGAAATGGGAGGTTTTCATGATTGAAGAAATTGTTCAAGTCACCTTTCCTTGTCTGACATGCAACATACAGACTTGCAAACAGCGAAGATTCACTTTTGAGGAGACTGACTTTGTCCCCTGATTTGTTTGATCGTTTGCCTTGGACATTGAACAGTACCACCTTGTTCCTGGTAATTGTTGCTGTCATTGGCTTAGTATTTGTTCTGAGCCGCTCTTCCACAAATGTTGCATACTGCTCCTGACCCTTTCATGCGAGAGTGGTTAGACACTCGACTGACTGCTCATCCATGATGTCCTTTGTATGGAGTCTGAGAAGGTCCTGCCCTTCCTCCTCAAATGGGCTCCCCATGTCCTCCATTACACTAACTACTGCCTGAACCTGTCCAGCAAACAACTTCTGGGTTGACCGGGTTTGTTTATGATGGTTTCTTTGCCCAGAACTTTGTTGTTTCCCTACCATGGTCGCTTCAAACTCAGAAATTACTCTGACAAGTTCTGGTCCTGCCACTTCCCATCTCAAGAGGGAGTTTGCATCCTGGGTAAGCCCGATGATTCCGCCTTCATCCTTCATTACTCCATTGTTTTGTTCATGGCAGTGATCGACAGCAATGAGGGAGAATTTTCTCTGGGATTTTGCCACAACAAACTTGCCTTGCTGAAATTCTTTGGCAACATCTGGATGAGTGTGAGATAGACTGCTCATGTCACGCACATGTACGGACATCCAACGTGCATAGTGGGTGTGGTTGAGACTGAAGAACCAAGGTGTCAATTTCTTCAATGTATCCACATACAAATCAAAGTCACCAGTACGTAGTGATCGCACAAATGTGAACAAGAGAAGTTCCAGCTCTAGACTCGTATGCCAGTACATGAACTGAGGACTTTCAGCTTTTCGCCGTTCACACCATGTGCTAAAAGTGTCTGTGGATTCTTCGGAATTGTTTGCAACATATCCATCATAAGCCTTCTTGAGAAGGATGTACAATGCACATGCAGTGACTTGGTGAGCATGACGGGTTCGAGTCACATGTGATGCCTTCAGGAAGGACTCAGCAATGCCTGGTGTGGCAACATCAGCTTCCTGGAGAACTTCCACCCAACCACTTCCATCAAGCCAATGACCCAAAGCTTTCAAGCCTGTCATTTCAGTGTGTAGACCCCCCATAAGCATTACAAACTTGTCCTCACTATACAGTTCGGACATATTCCATTGCAGCTTCTTCAGTGTAGCATACAGAGGTTGGTCCCCACTAATCACTGGAGTCTGGCCAGGGTTGAGGTGATGAACTGCTGACTTCACCACTTCCATGCAATGCCGAAGCATAGATGGTGAGCTGGCTTCCTCAACAAAGAGAGGCATCATGGCATTCCCAGATGGCAGAATGTCTGGGTCTGGCACTTCATCCTTGGGAGATGCATGAGAATGCGGTCTTGCAGATGCTTACTGTTTACTCGTGCAGTAACATCCACTCCAAGTTGATTTAGCCTGTCAGTGTAGAGCTTCACAAGATCTGCAAGTCTGAACACCTTCACATCCTCATCTTGCCTCTTCTCCTCAATGTAGGAAATCAGCTGAGCCAAAGCAATTCCTTTACATGTCTGGTCATCTGAGGCATCCTGATCCTGTGATACCTTTGCACGTGCTCTATTGTACAGGTTTGTAAGGCAGTTTGCATGATACTTTGCCTCCTGGGCAATAAGGTCTCCTGCACTTAATTTTGCAAGAAGATTTTCATCTTGTAGATCATGTGCGCATTTCCTCACACGAAAATCTAGTTGGAATGTACAGACTTCGCGGAGGTTCTCCTTTGTTTGCTGCTGGGAACAAAAGAAGCATTTGGGACAATTGCTGCCAACTGTTCCACTTGAGGCAGTATCACCACCACTGCTAGTGCTACGTGTGAAAATTCGTTTTGAAGCAGTCCCATCTTCCTCAGACTTGTGCTTTCGTTTTGTGCGTTCCAGTTTGGTATGTGAAAACTTCTGATAACAAGATTTGTGCCACTTTGCATTCTGTTCTTTCAATGTTAATTGAATACCATTCCCATGGTCAAGTCGTGCCAGATTGATTTTGATTGGCATTGAGTCAAGGTTACTAAACTGTGTGATGTTGTCTACTATGGTTTCATAGCCTCTGTCAGTTGGTGATATGAGAGACTCTTTGGTGTCCAGTTGACAAAAAACACAGATAGTCCAATCAGTTGCTTGAACAGATGAAGATGAGGCACTGGCCATTTCTGGGAATATTCAGTACGTCTTGACTATCACTGTGCGCAGATCAAATATATCAAACTTGCTGAAACTGGAAACAAAATATGATTAAGGCCGAGGGTTTATCCTTTTACCACCTTTATCAAATACATCTGTTGCACACATTCCTTTATGGGATACAACTAGGTTCAGTTTCCCTACACCTAGCCCGATCGTTCATCCAGTGCCATTTAAGTCCCGTGCGATCTGTACACCTTCCGGGTAATTCTTAAGCCCCGTTACCCTTGGCTCGGCTCTCCTGCGCTGGCACATCCTGTCAATTCAGGCGCGGCTATCTAACTACATCTACCAACTACAAACTACAGTTTAGTAGCTAGTGGATATGGGGCTGTTAGATAGCATTTGGGACACTGATCTAGATATACTAGTACTTATTAAAGTACTAGTATATCTAGATCAGCTGGCACTGAACCCCATGCTGAGTTACACAGCAGTGATGTCACCAGTGTGCCCTGGTTGTGTGCTGACATTCACTCTATTATATAGATATATATGGTTTTATACATCTTTTGAACCATTTTAGGAGTGAATATAGGAAAATAAATAAAAGTACAAAGTCATAACACTTCATAGTAGTTCAGAAACTGCATCGTTGCTGCCGGTTGCTAAGGAAAATGCTTTGCCTAGCAACCGTTGCTATGCAATACAGAAATCTCAGTGGCTCCTGCTCTGAAATTGTAAAGTAGGTCCTTGTGAACATTTCCGGGAAGTTTCATGCTTGTATCACCTTGTGAGCAATTCTTGCACCCATTTCCTTGACTGTATAAATCATATTTTAAACTTAAATTTTAGTATGGACTTCGGCTTGATGTTTTGCTCTTCATCATACCATGAGCAATACATATCACTTTAATATATTGCTCTAAAACATCTTACTACAAAAATTATCGAGATTGATGTAAACGTAGTGTATACAAGTGCGAGTCCGAGAACTGTGATCGTATGCACTTTTGCTATTATATTCATATTAATATAAACTATCAATAATTGACAAATTATGATCCATATTCGGAAAGTGCATTGAAAATGCTGGTCATTTCATATATAAAAAACTATTGTTGTTACTGAAAGTTTAGAGTACCGACAGTGAAAAGCCGAAATATTTTGTAAAAACATATTTTTCTTCAATCCTTATCTACAATAATTCATTTCTATGTGGGTTTGGCTACAGTAATATTGTAGATCGGTCTTTTCTCTTTCTATTGAGATTATATAGATTGTGCTAAACGTAATTCTTGTACTGAAAATCTATGTAGAAGGAATATTTTGGTCAATCATGCATAATTTTAACTCGCCAAGTATCAATGTTTATTGTATATAGTATATATAAAAACAACTATTGATGATAATATTTTCCATTGACTCATTTGGAATTAGCGTGCATTTTTGTTTTCTTTCATACATATATATATTATAGCTTATCATTTAACAAAATTATGACCGTGTGAACTCGGAAATACTATTAGATATTTCTTATGTATCTTATGATTCCATGTGATAATTCAATATTATGGGATTTTTGTTCTGGTTTATAACATAATAGGTCTTGCTCTATCTTTGGATGTATAATACATTGCATGTAGAGGCAAGAGCGATAACATGCGTGTGTCGTCTCGAGGTAGTGTAATAATTAGCACTTGAGAGGGAACGGTAGTGGTAACAAGTTTCCAAGAAACTTAAGGAAGTGCAAGAGAGCTAACTTACACCATATCAAACAAATCTGCATTATAATAGTAGCTGTCTGCCATTTTCGCCTACATGGAGATGCTTTTTCGCAAATTGTAGTCCGCTCTGTTATTATATCTTATATTGTGTTGTGCTGTTAATGTTAGGTTAGGTTATATAGGATAATATAGATTGTGTACGAGTATTTCAAATTCCTTTTGCTATACTGGCTTATGTTTATTTAATAATACTTTGTTATGCCATATTATTTTCTTCGTACTCTCTTCAGTCCTTCAGTCAAATTATTTAGATATTTTATTGAAACCACTACTTACAAAGAACCTCCATCACATGAGGGGTTGAACATTTATTTATTCTTCTTCTTACTTTGACAGATTATTCCAAAGTTTAAAAAAAAATCCACCATGAAGTAAACATAAATATATCAAGGGGTCATCTGTTAGAAACGGTATTACCTGCAAATTATTCCATCAATTTATCCATCTAACTATTGACAGACGTCATGATCCCCCCCCCTCCCCCAGGGGTGGGTAGGATTGAATCGTCCGCATGCATCTCTGCCCCCTGTCAACCAGGGGGCACTTTCACTCATATGCCTCTCAACTCCATCCTTCCACATCACTCTCAGTCTTCATCTCCCTTTATGTCCTTCCACCTCACTCTCATGCACTCTCTTAATCATTCTCTCACTTCCCATACGTTCCACATGGCCGAACCATTTCGGGGTGTTCGTTTTCACACTTTACAGCACATCCACATTCACACCATACCGCTCTCTTACTTCCTCATTCGTCTGTCTATCCCTCCATGTAACTCTACATGCACTCAAGTAACTCATTTCCATCCCCTTCACTCGTGGTGTGTGCTTCTCCAACAACGTCAATGTTTCACTCCCGTACCACAATGTCGGGATTACCACACTATTATGCAATGACTTCTTCACTTACATGCTGACCACCCTATTCCTTGTCACTGCTTTCAGCGTTTCTACAACCCTCTTCCCCTCTTGCACCCTCTCCCCCACTTCATCCTTTACTTATCGCACTGCCCAAATACTTAAATTAGCTGACAGTCTTCATAACCTGGGCATTCAACCTCACCTCACACTCTGTGACTGCACCCCTTTCAAAGACAATAACCTTACTCTTTTCCACATTTACCTTCAGATTCCGTTTCTCATGCAAGGTTCCAAACATATTTTCCAGACCCTGTAGCTTCCACTCATGATCACTCATCAGAACTGTATTGTCAGCAAACAGCAGTACAAGCAACTTTCACTCATTTATTTTCCTTTTCAGGGGTACACCAACATCCACTGCTCCTCCTTGGATTTCTGTCATGCCTTCATTCATATAAATATTGGGGACATCACACACCCTTGCTTTATCTCAAAATTTAGATCAATGAACTCGCTTTGTTTATTCTACATAATTTTTATGTCATTTGCTTCTTGCTTTACTTTGTTTTCTATAACATATTAGTGTCTATCATTCTGCCTTTATCACCTGGAGGTAATGGAAGTTTTTGTTTTCAGTAGAGGAAAACAAAACAAACAAATATGCCCCACTTATCATACTGCATTTCGTACAGTACATGGCGACTAACAAGGGAGATCACGCTTGTTCGTTCTAACAGGTCAGGTGAAGGTATTGCAACGGCACCCCGTATCTACTTTTCGAAGAGTATTGAGTATAGAGTAAGATGGTATCGTTGGCACCGTTTTGGTTTGGCATTATTCCTGTATTTACTTAAACTTTCCCTCTTCGAGAGTTGTTAGTTTGATTTATATCTTCCTCATATTATTCTCAGTTTCCTTATTTTACTAGAGTATACCCTTCCTTACACTTTCTTTTTGTTTTCCTTAAACGTTTTATCTTGTCCTTTCTTTCAATCACATGGAACTAGGTGGAAGCGAAAAGATGTATGGCAAAGTTTATAACGTTTATACCCATAATCACTTTGTTTTTGTTTTCCTTAAACGTTTTATCTTGTCCTTTCTTTCAATCACATGGAACTAGGTGGAAGCTAACAGATGTATGGCAATGTTTATAACGGTTATACCCATAATCACTCTTTAAAAATATAATAATCATAAAACAAATATTTATATAACATATTATTCGATGCTTACTCTACTGTCTACACCCACGGAATCCATAAAACTAGTGACAATTGTTGAATACAATATATTTGTCAGTAATATGTATGGCTTTGCAGATGCTTGCTTGTTGTTGGTACATTCTAAACTAAACAAATAAAACCATTTAAATAAAGTGATCATGGATATAACATGTATTACTACAGAGCTCAAATATCTTAAATTGAACAATGAAATGATAGACATGCGCAGCCTTAATCTATACATTATTCTAAACTATGAACTAAATTATCATACTTATAATTGCACTCATCATTTTCCTTCCTCTTTCTCTATTTCTCCCTCTCGCTTTTCTTTTATTAATTTATAAGGTCTCTTATTCTTTCTCTCCAATTCATTATTTCCTGCCTTTTACTCCCTCCTCTTTCTCAGCTACACTTTCATAATAATTATCGTCTCTCACTGTCTTGCAATTTATCTTCATTCTACCAATAAGTACTTGTTATTCCTCCAAGCCCTCACACACTTTTATATTCCTATTTTCTCACACTCTTTCATTTTGGTTATCATCAATTTTATTTTCCGCTTCATTTCCTTTTGTCTCATTTTTATGGAATTCAGTTTTTCTTGTCACGTCCCTCTGATATGTTGTATCTGAAATATTAGGACCCGAGAGCAACCATGGCTCTAGAGAATGCGTGGCTAAACGGCAATGGGCTCAAAATAGTATGCAGCTAGGTCGGGGTTCGCCTCCCTACACCAATCCAATATGATTATTGACCTAACCGAGTGGACGTCAGCATTTCTCACTGCAATGGCGGATACAAGAGGTGTGTTAAACCAGTGTCACACGTACACAAGTAAATGGTAGCATCTGATCAGCATGATCGAGCCGATTACACTGGTTACAGTGATCATTCCCATGCACAGCCGTTCAAACAGTACCCTCATACAATGTACACGTCAATGGTTGGTTGGGCTAGCGACAGTAACCAACTAACCCGTGAAATTCGGTGAACTGGTCCTCGAATCTCACAGATCGGTCGCCAGTTACTACCAAGGCTGAGCAGCGGCCAGTGGTGGTGAACGTTAACTTTCACATCACTTCGCCCTAGTGATATTGATAATCAAATGTCTGTTGTCCCTTTGGATGGTCATGGATAATGAGCACAGAATATTTGTTTAACGTAATAGGTGTGCACGTCATAGCTTCTTTGACAATGGTGACTGGTGTATTTCTATGAAGCTAAAGCTCCTATGACTCCAGCAACATCCAACTTAATTTAAATCAAGCGTGAGTTATTATATATTTAAGAATGCATGTCTGTCTCTGTGGTGTGTATGTGTGTGTGTTTGAGGTTATATGTTTATGTTGTTTAGAGGTAGGTGAACGTGCTACCTGTGTATGTGTCTGGAAATCAATACATCCCACTAACATTTTTATCTTGATGCTAAGCGTACTATAGTCTCATTACAATCGGCAACCTCTCCTGCTAATACAACTGAAAAATCTGAAATTGCCCTGGAGGAGGTTACTAGTTTCAATTGTCCCTATTTTGATTATTCTATATACAAATTAATTTCTGCTGGTAAATTGAAATACATATGTTGCATCTACCGTTCCCCAAATACTCCTCCAGAGCAAAGTCTTTGTGATTCTCTGTCCTCACAACTCAGTGTCCTCAACTTAAATGCTTCTTCTGAAATCACTGTGTTGGGTGATTTTAATGTCCATAATGTTGAATGGCTCACTCATTCAGCCAGGACTGATGATGCTGGTCTTGAATGTGAGCTATTTGCAGACTCATTTAATCTCACTCAACTAGTCAACCAACCCACCCGTGTACCAGATAATCCTAATCATAATTCCCACCTACTGGACTTATTTTTAACAACCAATTCAGAAAATTATGATGTTACAGTGAGGTCCCCGCTTGGATCTTCTGATCACTGTCTGATACAGGCCACCTGTCTATCACCTACCACACCTTCCCACTCTGAACCTGTGTTGGTGACTAAATGGCATTACGATAGGGCAGACTGGGAGGGTCTTCAAGGTTACTTATTGATATTCCCTGGACCTCTTTCTTTTCTAATGATGCACACTCCACCTTGAGCCACATAAAAGATTTTGTAAAAATTGGAATGGAAACTTTTATTCCTCATCAAAAGTACAGTAAAAGATCTAATTCACCTAAATGGTTTGACCATAATTGTGCTAGAGTAACTGAACAAAAAGCAATAGCCTACAATGCATACACAAGATAAAAAACACAGGAAACCTTTAATTACTTTAGAAACATCAGAAATCATGCCAAAACTGTATTAAACCTAACTAAATAAAACTTTCTCCACAAGCAGGCAAATAAACTTCTAAATAATCCAAATGATAACAAAATATTTTGGTCTACTCTTAACTCATTCAAATCCAACTTCACTACTGCTTCATCCATTCCACCATTAAAATCTCCGACTGGCAATCTTGTAAGTGACCCACGAGGTAAAGCTAACCTTCTTGCGGATATTTTCTCCACCAACTCAACCTTAGATGAAATAAATCAAGATGTCCCTGTACTTAATTTTAATTCGCCTGAAATTCCCTCACTTAAGATCCACACCAGACATGTCAAAACTATTTTGCAGAATCTCTCAGTAGATAGGGCTCCTGGTCCAGATGAAATTCCTTCAATAGTACTTAAGAATTGCTCCTTGGTGCTCGCTCCTGTATTGGCAAAATGTTTCCGTCTGTGTACTCATACCTAATGCTTCCCAGTACCCTGGAAAGAAGCAAACATTCATCCAGTTCCTAAAAAAGGTGCCTCTTCAGATCCATCAAGCTACAGACCAATAGCTATAACTTCCACTCTTGGTAAAGTCTTTGAAATTATATTAAATAATCACATAATTAAGCATCTTGAGAATAATAAATTAATCAGTGATAGGCAATATGGTTTTAGACGATGTCGATCAACTGCAGACATTCTTTGCCTTTTTACGCATCAAATCAACCAAGCTACAGACCAACATGGTGAAGCACATGCAATAGCACTGGATATATCAAAGGCATTTGATAGAGTCTGGCATCAATCCTTATTGTCGAAGATGTCACACTACGGCCTTGCATCATTAGTTCCACTAATTTCTTCTTATCTTCATAACAGAAAAATATGTGTAATGGTAGATGGCCTTTATTCTCAATTTCACTCAATAAATGCTGGTGTTCCCCAGGGATCAGTTTTGGCCCCAATTCTGTTCCTCATTCATATCAATGATCTCATATCTACCACTCATAATCCAATACATTCCTATGCAGATGACTCAACACTCCACAGTTCCTTCACATTTACCAATTCTTTCACCCAACCCGATCTTATAAATTCAAAAATAAACATTGCAATTTCTCTGAACCAGGACGTTTCTAGAATTAATGGATGGGGACAAAAGAATCTAGTTTCCTTTAATGCACAGAAAACCAAGTACATTTAATTTTCTAACCGACAGAATCTCACTGACTCCCATATATTTTTTAATGATGTAAATATTCCCACTTCCCCTAGTATTGACATTCTCGGTGTAACATTAACTACTAACTTGAGCTGGACACATTATGTTAGAAGCATTGCTAAGAATGCCTCTAAAAAACTGGGACTCCTGTACAGAGTTCGAGAATTCTTCACTGACGAGCAGTTGGCCGTAATATATAAAAGTCATGTGCGTTCTCAAATGGATTACTGTTCACCTCTGTGGGGTGGAAGTGGAGTGGTTGCATTGAGGCAGTTGGACAAAATTCAAAATAAAGCTATTAGATTAATCAATAACCCTGCAATCACATAGGACCTTCTTACATTATCCATACGAAGAAACGTTGCATCCCTTGCATTATTCTACAGATATTTTCACAGCAATTGTTCCGAGGAACTTGCTTCAATTGTGCCGCCTCTCCACATCTTTCCCCGTAGAACTAGGGCAGCTGAGAGCGCCCATGAATTTACACTTTCTCCTCCACAATGCAGAACTTCTGCTTATCAGAATTCATTTATCCCCAGAGCTACTACTCTTTGGAATTCACTTCCCTCGAATTGCTTTCCACAAACTTACAATCTACAAATGTTTAAATCCAGTTGTTACAAACATTTTATGAATGGAGGATGCCTTTAGGAACATGGACCTTTTTGTTTTATCTGTGTTTTTCCTTCCTCCGTTCATTGTCTCTTAAAAAAAAAAAAAAAAAAAATTACATATGCTTTGTAAAGTGTAACAAGTTCATCGATATATCCTAACATTGAATACATTGAGCTTATTTTCTTTGATTTACATGATTATGACCTAGCCCTTGAAGTATGGTTCATCTTGAAATATCTTGAGAATGTGTTTTCTTTTGGAAAAATTATTAGAAAATTATTTTAGAAATGTAATATACCGTTGGAAATTATGTATTTACCTAAACTGCTGGGACATTATCAAGTCGATGTGAAATGCAGCTAGAACTGTGAACCTGATGACATTTGAATAATTCGTAAGTTTGTTTACATTTGACCTTAAATATCTGGATTTACCTTTTGGTAAAATATATGTAACTACTGAACTTCACAATATCAATTACATTAAAAAGTTATATCGGCAATAACTCAATATAAAACGTTTTGGGGTAGTCAACGAGCTACGTAAATAACAATCAAACAACAGAAAAGCTGTTCTATGGATAACAATAAGGAAGGAGAGAGAGAGAGAGAGAGAGAGAGAGCACACACTCATAAACAAATAATTATGTCCTAGGTGACATATCAACGCCTTGCTAAATGTTATCGGGAGAGAGCGAGAGAGAGAGAGAGGGGGGGGGGGAGAGTGAGAGATGCATTGTTGTACATGGATGTACAGACCTTTTCCAAACGAGATAATCCGACCTTATACATTTCTGGTACATAATTCATCCCGTACACTAAGACAGTGGAAGCAAAGGACAGTTATGCAAACAGCTCTCCCCCCACCCTTTACAAAAAACGTACTGCTAATTAGGTAGAATATTATCTAGCTTGTCTGAAAATGCTTAAAGGACATTTTATAGAAAGAGAAAAACCTGTATGAAAATTATGATTCACGCAAACTTCTCGCCACCACATTTTGTTCTACAATACACGAATAGCTAAGATATACTGAATAATGTTACTTAAATAAATCACTGGTGACATATCCAATGACTAATTCAAGAAGCTTGTTTTGTTTATCTATTACGCCATAAGTAAAATAGTGCATATTGTGTCTTGATTTACTTTGTGATCCCATAACTTAAGACTATTTCCTTTGGTAGGAAGACGTAGGGCAAAGGAATATCAAGTTTCCAAGTCTATGTTACTATATCCTTTACCATTCTATTAAATTCCATCTAAGTATCCTCTTTTTAAGTGAGAACAGGTTAAATTTCTGACACCTCGACTCGTAAGAATTTGTTTTTAAGAGAAAGAATCAATTTGGTAGTACTTCACTGCACTGACTCCAAGTTGCCAAAGTATTTTACTGAATTGGGGGACCAAGTGAAATGTCTGTTATTAGACCCCAATATTATGTTTGCTTTCTTAATAGCTTCATTCCATCACTGTATACTGTATATTTGAGAATACTTTAAACTCGAACTCATAGATAGATAGATAGATAGATAGAGAGACAGAGAGAGAGAGAGAGAGAGAGAGAGAGAGAGAGAGAGAGAGAGAGAGAGAGGGGGGGGGGGGTCATAGCTATGCATACATGACGGCGACACATTGAATGAAGAGGAGGAATAAGAGTAATATATTATTCTCAAATATTAGCAGCAGTCGTAAATTGCACACGTAATTTGATTTGCACTTGCAATATTATAATAACCATTGACCTTGTCAGGGCTCAATTAACTAAATTTGACAAGGAATTCTGAAGCTTTTATACATTTCCAAATACCTGGTACATTTGAAAATATAGTTAAATATCAGTTTGTTTAACCTTAAATTGCCAAATTAATAATCAAATTACTTTTGCACAATAATTGATAAAAACAAACATGCAATATTAACAGTATTAAATGTGAGTCCAATTTGTGCTAGTGTGTGAGTCGTTGTGTGTGTGTGGGATGGGGGGTTTATGTATGTATGTATGTGTATGTGTGTGTGTGTGTGTGTGTGGGATGGGGGTTTATGTATGTATGTATGTGTATGTGTGTGTGTGTGTGTGTGTGTGTGTGTGTGTGACACTATTTAGCAAACAACAGTAGCAGGCAATATTTAGTGATCATATGTCTGTTAACCAAGACACTACCAAGTATACAATCAGTTAAAAACAAATAAAACAAAACATACAATAAATGATATGTAAGTCCTCTATAAATACCTTGACCAATTACCTTGACGTCTTATCATATAGTTTTGTGTATTTATCTTCCTGGGGAGATAGTCGATTTTTCTGGACTCCCTTTTCCCTCATATTTAGCATAATAGTTTTGAGATTAAATTATTATTATTATTATTATATGAGATGCCGAAGTCTCCAACCAGGGTGCAGAAACACCATCAAGATGAATCCACTCAAAACACCCGGAGGCACTGGAGAGAGACTACGGCAACTTAGGAAAAAATAAAAACATATACTGTATACTGTACTGTACATATACACATATTAAACACAGATAACATATTATGCAGTGGAGGATATCAAGTATAAATATAATACAATAAAATAAAATAAAATAAGTTTAAAAATTATAATTAATGCTGCAAAAAAGCATTAAATCTAGACTTAAAAATGGAGATATGAGCTGAATTGACTAGCTCATTTGGCAACTTATTCCACAAGTCAACCATGGCCGGCACAAAACACCGTGAAAACTGTGTAGTAGAAAAATTAACACGGCTCATGGCAAGATCATTAAGATTGCTTGTGAATCTAGTTGCGCGAGCCCGGACATAGGGCCCAGGCAGAACCCCATGTAAGGGATGCTGAGGGTTGTTAAAAACTTTATATAAAAGACTAAGGGCACCAACTTTACGTCGATGACACAGATCAAGAGACAAATGAGGTAGAATAAAACTGATGGAATTTAGCGACCTGTCAAGCAACTTGAGATGGCAGTCAGCTGCTGACAACCAGACAGGTGAGCAGTACTCGAAATGTGGCCAAATAAAACCATAAAAAGACTTGATAACTGTGGCGTCACAAGCAAATGTTTTATAAACCTTGCGAAGCAGACCAATTTTTGGGAAATGGAAGAGGAGAAAGAACGAATATGCTTTTCAAAAGTAAGTTTGGGATCAAGAGTAACTCCTAACAAACGCAGAGTATCCACATTCTCAATTTGCTCGCCAGAAACTTGTAGATAAGGATGGGGAGGATCCAAGGTACGAGATCTGCTGATGATAATGGAGTGTGTTTTACTAGCATTAAGTTTCATGCCCCAAAGTTCACACCATGATGTAATTTTGGCTAAATCCCTATTCAGAGCAGTAGCAATTATGTGTCGATCTATTGGTGATGGAATTGACGAATATAAAGTTGTATCATCAGCATAGGAGATTAGTTTATTTTCAAGCTCGGAACACAGGTCAGCAGTAAAAATAATGAAAAGCAAAGGCCCAAGGACACTGCCTTGTGGAACACCAGAAACAACAGTAACAGAAGGGGAATGACACCCATCAATGACCACAGACTGAGATCTTTTCGTCAAAAAAATCTTCAAAGATCCTTAAAAAAATGCCACCAATACCGATGAGCTGTAACTTATACAGAAGTGCTTTATGGTTGACTAAATCAAAAGCAGAACTAAAGTCAATAGCCACGACACGAGACTCATGTCCCTGGTCCAATGAAGATTGCAAGTCATGGGTGAGTGTCAGAAGCGCATCACATGTACCCAGTCCCTTACGAAAACCAAACTGTGAGTTAGGTATCAAATTATGACTATTACAATAAGAGGAAAGGCGCCTGGACAAAAGCCTGTCATAGAGCTTGGATAGGATAGGTGTAATGGAGATATGGCGATAGTCATTAGGAGATGATGAGGCAGTATTTCCCTTTGGAATAGGAGTGATAATAGCCTTACGCCAGCAAAGAGGAAAACTACCTGATTTCAAAAGCAACCTAAACACCACGGCCAATTTAGGTGCCAAGACCACTGCAACTTTTTTTAAAAAGAGAGGGAAAAACCCATCCGGGTCTGTACTGCCACCATAGATATCAAGATCCAGCAAGTACCTTTTCAGTTCAGCTGATTTGAATGCCATTGAATTGAGGTTGGGTCTAGGGAAACATGTCAATGGCAAAGACAATTCCTGATTACTCTGCTTATTAATACGTTTGTTCTGTTAGTTTGGCAATTGTAAGACCTTTCGCCTCATTTTGTTTGTCAATACACCATAGCACACTATACCACTACCACACCAACACTACCACCCTACAACACCAACACTAACACCCTACAACACCAACACTACCACCCTACAACACGATCACACCAACAATACCACCCTACAACACGAACACTACCACCCTACAAAACCAACACTACCACCCTACAACACCAACACACCAACACTACCACCCACAACACCAACACTACCACCCTACAACACCAACACTACCACCCTACAAAACCAACACTACCACCCTACAAAACCAACACTACCACCCTACAACACCAACACACCAACACTACCACCCTACAACACCAACACTACCACCCTACAACACCAACACTACCACCCTACAACACCAACACTACCAACCTACAACACCAACACACCAACACTACCACCAACAACACCAATACACCAACACTACCACCCTACAACACCAATACTACCACCCTACAACACCAATACTACCACCCTACAACACCAACACTACCACCCTAAAAACCAACACTACCACCCTACAACACCAACACACCAATACTACCACCCTACAACACCAACACTACCACCCTACAACACCAACACTACCACCCACAACACCAACACTACCACCCGACAACACCAACACTACCACCCTACAACACCAACACACCAATACTACCACCCTACAACACCAACACTACCACCTTACAACACCAACACTACCACCCTACAACACCAACACTACCACCCTACAACACCAACACCCCAATACTTCCACCCTACAACACCATCACACCAATACTACCACCCTACAACACCAACACTACCACCTCTCAACACCATCACACCAACACTACCACCCTACAACACCATCACACCAACACTACCACCCTACAACACCAACACACCAACACTACCACCCTACAACACCAACACACCAACACACCAACACTACCACACCACAACACCATCACACCAACACTACCACCCTACAACACCAACACTACCACCCTACAACACCATCACACCAACACTACCACCCTACAACACCATCACACCAACACTACCACCCTATAACACCAACACACCAACACTATTACCCTACAACACCATCACACCAACACGACCACCCTACAACACCATCACACCAACACTACCACCCTACAACACCATCACACCAACACTACCACCCTACAACACCATCACACCAACACTACCACCCTGCAACACCATCACACCAACACTACCACCCTACAACACCACCACACCAACACTACCACCCTGCAACACCATCACACCAACACTACCACCCTACAACACCATCACACCAACACTACCACCCTACAACACCATCACACCAACACTACCACCCTACAACACCATCACACCAACACTACCACCCTACAACACCATCACACCAACACTACCACCCTACAACACCATCACACCAACACTACCACCCTACAACACCATCACACCAACACTACCACCCTACAACACCATCACACCAACACTACCACCCTACAACACCATCACACCAACACTACCACCCTACAACACCATCACACCAACACTACCACCCTACAACACCAACACACCAACACTACCACCCTACAACACCATCACTACCACCCTACAACACCAACACTACCACCCTACAACACCATCACACCAACACTACCACCCTACAACACCATCACACCAACACTACCACCCTACAACACCATCACACCAACACTACCACCCTACAACACCAACACACCAACACTACCACCCGACAACACCATCACACCAACACTACCACCCTATAACACCAACACTCTCACCCTACAACACCATCACACCAACACTACCACCCTGCAACACCATCACAGCAACACTACCACCCTACAACACCATCACACCAACACTACCACCCTGCAACACCATCACACCAACACTACCACCCTACAACACCATCACACCAACACTACCACCCTACAACACCAACACTACCACCCTACAACATCATCACTACCACCATACAACACCATCACATCAACACTCCCACCCTACAACACCAACCTACACCCTACACCATCACACCAACACTACCACCTACCACACACCAACACAACCAACACTACCCTACATACCAACACACTACCACCCCACACCACACACCCACTACCACCCTACAACACATCCACCAACACTACCACCTACAACACCACACTACCACCCTACAACCAACACCATCACACCAACACTACCATCCTACAACACCAACACTACCACCCTACAACACCATCACACAAACACTACCACCCTACAACACCATCACATCAACACTACCACCCTACAACCCCAACACACCAAAACTACCACCCTACAACACCAACACTACCACCACAACACCATCACACAACACTACCACCCTACAACACCACACTACCACCACCTACCACACCATCACACCAACACTACCACCCTACAACACCAACACACCAACACTACCACCCTACAACACCATCACACCAACACTACCACCCTACAACACCAACACACCAACACTACCACCCTACAACACCATCACACCTACCTTACCACCCTATACACCAAACTGCACCTACACCACCAACACACCAACACTACCACTCTACAACACCAACACTACCACACTACAACACCATCACACCAACACTACCACCCTACAACACCATCACACCAACACCACCCTACAACACCATCACACAACCACCTACAACACCATCACACCAACACTACCACCCTACAACACCATCACACCAACACTACCACCCTACAACACCATCACACCAACACTACCACCCTACAACACCATCACACCAACACCAACACTACCACCCTACAACACCAACACGCCAACACTACCACCCTACAACACCATCACTACCACCCTACAACACCATCACACCAACACTACCATCCTACAACACCAACACACCAACACTGCCACCCTACAACACCATCACTACCACCCTACAACACCAACACTACCACCCTACAACACCAACACACCAACACTACCACCCTACAACACCACCACTACCACCCTGCAACACCATCAGACCAACACTACCACCCTACAACACCAACACTACCACCTTACAACACCATCACACCAACACTACCACCCTACAACACCATCACACCAACACCGCCACCCTACAACACCATCACACCAACACTACCACCCTACAACACCATCACACCACCACCACCCCCACCACAACCAACCACACCAACACTACCACCCTACAACACCATCACTACCACCCTACAACACCATCACACCAACACTACCACCCTACAACACCAACACACCAACACTACCACCCTACAACACCAACACTACCACCCTACAACACCATCACACCAACACTACCACCCTACAACACCAACACTACAACACCATCACACCAACACTACCACCCTACAACACCATCACACCAACACTACCACCCTACAACACCATCACACCAACACTACCACCCTACAACACCAACACATAAACACTACCACCCTACAAAACCATCACTACCACCCTACAACACCATCACACCAACACTACCACCCTACAACACCAACACACCAACACTACCACCCTACAACACCAACACTACCACCCTGCAACACCATCACACCAACACTACCACCCTACAACACCAACACTACCACCCTACAACACCATCACACCAACACTACCACCCTACAACACCATCACACCAACACTACCACCCTACAACACCATCACACCAACACTACCACCCTACAACACCATCACACCAACACTACCACCCTACAACACCAACACCAACACTACCACCCTACAACACCATCACACCAACACTACCACCCTACAACACCATCACACCAACACTACCACCCTACAACACCAACACTATCACCCTACAACACCATCACACCAACACTACCACCCTACAACACCATCACACCAACACTACCACCCTACAACACCAACACTACCACCCTACAACACCATCACACCAACACTACCACCCTACAACACCAACACTACCACCCTACAACACCATCACACCAACACTACCACCCTACAACACCATCACACCAACACTACCACCCTACAACACCATCACACCAACACTACCACCCTACAACATCAACACTACCACCCTACAACACCAACACTACCACCTACAACACCATCACACCAACACTACCACCCTACAACACCATCACACCAACACTACCACCCTACAACACCATCACACCAACACTACCACCCTACAACACCATCACACCAACACTACCACCCTACAACACCAACACACCAACACTACCACCCTACAACACCATCACTACCACCCTACAACACCATCACACCAACACTACCACCCTACAACACCAACACACCAACACTACCACCCTACAACACCATCACACCAACACTACCACCCTACAACACCATCACACCAACACTACCACCCTACAACACCAACACTACCACCCTACAACACCATCACACCAACACTACCACCCTACAACACCATCACACCATCACTGCCACCCTACAACACCATCACACCAACACTACCACCCTACAACACCATCACACCACCACTACCACCCCACAACACCAACACACGAACACTACCACCCTACAACACCATCACACCAACACTACCACCCTACAACACCAACACACCAACACTACCACCCTACAACACCAACACTACCACCCTGCAACACCATCACACCAACACTACCACCCTACAACACCAACACTACCACCCTACAACACCATCACACCAACACTACCACCCTACAACACCATCACACCAACACTACCATCCTACAACACATCACACCAACACTACCACCCTACAACACCATCACACCAATACTACCACCCTACAACACCAACACTACCACCCTACAACATCATCACACCAACACTACCACCCTACACAACCATCACACGAATACTACCACCCTACAGCACCAACACTACCACCCTACAACACCAACACACCAACACTACCACCCTACAACACCATCACACCAACACTACCACCCTACAACACCAACACTACACCCTCACACCAACACACCACTACCACCCTACAACACCAACACACCACCCACACTGCAACACCATACCAACACTACCACCCTACAACACCATCACACTACACCACACCAAAACATCACACCAACACTACCACCCTACAACACCACACAACACACCCCTACAACACCACTCAAACACCACCCTACAACCATCACACCAACACTACCACCTACAACCAACACACAACACTACCACCCTCAACACCCACTACCCCCCCACACCACACTACCACCCTACAACACCATCACACCAACACTACCACCCTACACACCATCACACCAACACTACCACCATCAACCAACACTCCCACCCTACAACACCACCACCACACTACCACCTACAACACCAACACCACACTACCACTACAACACCATCATCAACACTACACCCTCAACCCACACACCACTACACACCCTACACACCACCACCAACACTACCCCTACAACACCCACACTACCACCCACAACACACCACCTACAACACCACCACAACACTAACTACCACCCTACAACACCAACACTGACCCTGCACACCATCACACCAACACTCCACTACACAACACACCCAACACACTACCAAAAACCAACACTACCACCCCACAAACACCATCACACCAACACTACCACCCTACACACATCACAACCACACCACCACCCTACAACCACACTACCACCCTACAACACACCCACACCACACCCTACAACACCAACACTACCACCCCTCAACACCATCACACCAACACTACCACCCTACAACACCAACACACCAACACTACCACCCTACAACACCACACTACCACCCGACACCACACTACCACACCACAACACCATCACACCAACACTACCCCCCCTACACACACTACCACCCTACAACACCATCACACCAACACTACCACCCTACAACACCAACACACCAACACTGCCACCCTACAACACCAACACTACCACCCTACAACACCATCACACCAACACTACCACCCTACAACACCATCACACCAACACTACCACCCTACAACACCAAATCACCTACAACACCACACCCTACCACTACACCACACACAACACTACCACCCTACACACCAACCAACACTACACCCCTGCAACACCATCACACACACACTACCACCCTACAAACCCATCACACCAACACTACCACCTACAACACCAGCACACCAACACTACCACCCCAACACCACACCAACACTACCACCCTACAACCACACACCAACCCACACTACCACCCCTACAACACACAACACACCACCCACACACTACACCACCCACACCAACCAACACTACACCCTACAACACCATCACACCAACACTACCACCCTACAACACCAACACACCAACCTACCACCCACAACACCACTACCACCCTACAACACCAACACTACCACCCGCAACCCAACACCAACACTACCACCCTACAACCCCCCAACAACCCTAACACCACACACCAACTACCACCCTACAACACCAACACTACCACCTACCACCACAACCAACCCACACCCTACAACACCTCAACCAACACTACCACCCTACAAACACCTACCACCAACACTACCACCCTACACACCACACACCACCTACACTACCACCACAACACCAACACACAACACTACACTACCCTCAACACCCCTACACCACCCTACAACACCCACACACCAACACTACCACCCTACAAACCCCCAACACACCACACTACCACCACAACACCATCACCCACCCTACACCACCATCACACCACACTACCACCCTACACACCAACACTAGCACCCTACAACACCATCACACCAACACTACCACCCTACAACACCAACACCACACTACCACCCTACAACACCATCACACCACCACTACACCCTACAACCCAACACACAACACTACCACCCTACAACACCATCACTACCACCCTACAACACCATCACACCAACACTACCACCCTACACACCACACCCAACACTACCACCCTACACACAACACTACACCCTAACACCCACAACCAACACTACCACCCTACAACCCAAACACTACCACCCTACAACACCATCACACCAACACTACCACCTACACTACCATCACAACACCAACACTACCACCCTACAACTCCACACCAACACTACACCCTACAACACCATCACACACACTACCACCCTACACACCACACTACCACCACTCAACCATCACACCAACACTACCACCCTACAACACCATCACACACCACACTACACCACAACACCAACACTACCACCCGACAACACCAACACACCAACACTACCACCCTACAACACCATCACACCAACACTACCACCCTACAACACACCACTACCACCCTACCACACCATCACACACAACACTACCACCCTACAACCCCACACTACCACCCTCCACCATCACACCAACACTACCACCCTACAACACCAACACACCAACACTACCACCCTACAACACCACACACAACACTACCACCCTACAACACCACACACCAACACACCACCCTACACACCACCCCACACCAACACTACCACCGTACAACACCAAGACTACCACCCTACAACACCCTCACACCAACACTACCAACCTACAAAACCATTACACAAACACTACCACCCTACAACACCAACACTACACTACCACCCTACAACAACCCTACACCAACACTACCACCCTACAACACCACACTACCACCCTACAACACCAACACCAACACTACCACCCTACAACACCATCACACCAAACTACCACCCTACAACACCAACACACCAACACTACCCACAACACCATCACACCAACTACCACCCTACAACACCAACACCCCCTACAACACCATCACACAACACTACCACCCTACACACCATCACACCAACACTACCACCCTACACACCATCCACCAACACTCACCACCCTACACCATCACAACCAACACTACCACCCTACAACACACCATCACCCAACACTACCACCCTGCACACCATCACACCAACACTACCACCCTACACCACACACCAACACTACCACCTACAACACCACCAAACACTACCACCCTACACCACACACCAACACTACCACCCTACAACACCAACACCACCACACCAACACTACCCACCCTACAACACCAACACTACCACCCTACAACCCATCACACCAACACTACCACCCTCCCACCTACCAACACTACCACCCTACCACACCTACCCACCCACACTACCAACCTACAACACCATCACAGCAACACTACCACACTACACACCATCACACAACACGACCACCCTACAACACATCACACCAACACTACCACCACAACCCAAGACACCAACACTACACCTGCAACCATCACACCAAAACTACCACACTACAACCACCACACCACACCACACCACAACCACCACAGCCAAAACTACCACACCCTACAACACCATCACACCATACTACCACCCTACAACACCATCACACCACACTACCACCCTACAACACCAACACAATACCCCACCCTACAACACCATCAACACTACCACCCACACACCATCACACCAACACTACCACCCTACAACACCACACCAACACTACCACCCTACAACACCATCACTACCACCCCACACCCTCAACAACCACCAACCACCACTACCACCCTACAACACCAACACTACCACCCTACAAACAATC